>OY743168.1:12130630-12570630 GCA_963555705.1 Ligustrum vulgare | reverse complement strand
AAAATTAGTTGTACTTGAGATCTTTTATCATCAGCCGTAATTCATCAAACTCTAAATTCCTAAAGCATCATTCTTTCATCATGTAGTTCAGTAGTTTTGCTTGGAATACAGTATATTTGAGTTTAAGTTGTTTTGTTGTGAAATAATAGGAAAATCTAACTTTAGAATGAATTGTGTTATCTATTAGGTTTTTTTGATATTATTGTGATAATTTGTTTGTGATCGTGCCTTTGTATCTATTTTAGAAGTTGTTTACCCATATATTTTAATTTTGTTAGTCTTATAACATCTATCTGTAATGTCGTTGGGTTATTTGCAATTAATTTTCGTAATGTCGTTGGGTTATTTTCAATTAATTTTGATGTCTTAATTCAAAATTCTATTTCAATAGTTATTTTAACTCGATTTACATATATTAGTTTAGTTTCGTTTGCAAACCGCGGTTTAAAACCGCACAAAACCGCAAAAAATGGTTTTGTTTGGTTTGATTTAGGAAATGAAATGGTTTGGTTTGGATTGGAAAAACCTCAAACCGCTTTAAACGGTTTGGTTTGAAAAATTATCAAAAACCGCCCAAACCAAACCGTTTACACCCCTAAAAAAGATACAAAAATTAATTTAATCAATTCCTTATACTATTTTTTAAATCATTCACATTTTCTCTATCCAATTTTTAACTTCATACATTACCTAAAAAATATAACTAAATTAATCAAATAATTTTAATTCCAATTTAAATCTAGCCAAACAGGGTCTAACTTGAATCGCTCCTTTAGTGATCATGCCTAAAATCGAAGGTGTAGATTGATTCTCTTTTTAAACTTCACATGGGAGAAGGGTTACAAATTTGACCTAATTTATTTCAATAATCAGGATAAAAGATTAAATAGATTAAGCCAATCTTCGATAAAATGATTTAAAATTTAAAAATCATTTATAATTACTCTAATTTTCAATACAACCTTTTAATCACACATTTTTTCTCTCAAATGTTTAACCCTTGATTTCCTCGAGATCCGCGCAATAAACCAGTTTGTAAACTGATTTTCGCCTCATAACAGAGGCTAAATGTATCGTCGGCCATTAAGTTTTCTTTCAACATGTGATTGAATAACTCATCTTTAATTTCGAGTCACGTCAACTAATATTTACGTGTTACCTCGTTTTCTATGCAGAAACATTCAGTGAATCCAAAGCATCAACATAGACGAGTTGTGAAAGTGAACCAATCTCGTGTCTATCGCCGGCCATTAAGTTTTCTTTCAACATGTGATTGAATAACTCATCTTTAATTTCGAGTCACGTCAACTAATATTTACATGTTACCTCGTTTTCTATGCAGAAGCATTCAGTGAATCCAAAGCATCAACATAGACGAGTTGTGAAAGTGAACCAATCTCGTGTCTACCAGGATTCAACTTCAGGTACACAAAAGATTTCTGTCTTCTATTTCTCAATCTTCCTCAGCAATTCAATACTAAATGACAGCCTACCAATCAAGATTACAGAGTTGAATCCAAAGTTTTGCATGTAAGCGTAACTCCGATTTGATCTGAGATAGCAATTAAGTGTGCAAGATGAAACATAATGTTCAAGCTCAGATGGTAAAAAGTCTTGAAGGTGAATATAATGTTTCTAAATAATAATTATTGTTACCATATTGCTAAAGAATTCAAGAAATATATAAAATGTTTTGAACCAACTAAATGCTTACACAAGGAAAGAATGATATCAATATTTAAATAGTACTTTCACATTGAATTATAAAAAATAAAATAAAAAATCATTAATAAATTTAGTCACAAATTAAATTTTTTAATCAATAATTTAATTAAATGAGTCACATCCAGTAATTATCACAAGTCACACAATGACACAAACAATATAAATTTTTATCACAATTACAAATGTAGACAATCAAACATTTTTAGTTGTATATTATTTAATGGTCACAACACGATTAGTCAATATTTTGATCACAATTACCTAATAATTGATAACATTTATGATCAACAAAATTTCGTAACACATAAATTAATTCAACATGTCACGTTTAATGGTCACACAAAGTCACAGTTGATTACAATATTTCATATAATTGGCCACATCTGTGACCAGAAGGGTCACGCAAAGTCACGATTAACACAAATCAAATTGCCACATTCCGTAATCGTCACAAGTCGTACAAAGTCATAATTAGTTAATATTTTGGTTACAATTACCTGATAAATTGATCACATTTGTGACTAGAAGGATCACACAAAGTCACGATTGACATAAATCAAACGGTCATATTCCGTAATCGTTAAAAGTCGAATAAAGTCACAATTAGTCAATATTTAAATCACAATTACCTAATAATTTGTTATGTTTGTGATCGATACAATTTTTTAATATCTATATCTATACACATATAAAAACAAAGTTCATGCAAAGAATAGCACGAACATAGCTTTTCTCACGAAATGACTTTCTAAATCTGAAAATCTATACAAAAAATCTTATTATTATTACAAAGAAGGATAGTTGGCCAATCCTTTCCCAAAAACTCCCGCCTAACAAATCCTCAAAAGTTATAAGTCAAAATAAAAATAGAAAAGTTGGCATTTTATATTATTATTATTATTATTATTATAAAAAGTTGTGATGTGTACAGTACCATTATTATTATTATTATTATAAAAAGTTGTGATGTGTACAGTACCATTATTATTATTATTATTATTATTATAAAAAGTCTTATTATTATTATAAAGGAACTTAGTAGCCCAATTTTTCCCCCAAAATCTCCCACCTAGCAAATCTCTCCTCCAAAAAGAATCTGCTGAAGATTTTTCCCAAATAAAAAATCTTATCTTATTATTATTATTATTATAAAGAAATCTTATTATTATTACAAAGAATGATAGTTGGCCAATCCTTTCCCAAAAACTCCCGCCTAACAAATCCTCAAAAGTTATAAGTCAAAATCTTATCTTATCTTATTATTATTACAAAGAAGGATAGTTGGCCAATCCTTTCCCAAAAACTCCCGCCTAACAAATCCTCAAAAGTTATAAGTCAAAATAAAAATAGAAAAGTTGGCATTTTATATTATTATTATTATTATTATTATTATTATAAAAAGTTGTGATGTGTACAGTACCATTATTATTATTATTATTATAAAAAGTTGTGATGTGTACAGTACCATTATTATTATTATTATTATAAAAAGTCTTATTATTATTATAAAGGAACTTCATCATTGTTCGTCCCCAAGCAATAAAAAATTATAAACAATTATTATAAATAAACAATAAAACAATCTTTCATCATTATACCATTTTTCTCTTTCATCATTTTTCTATAAAGGACACGTGTTTTGGTTTCAGATTTTTTTTTTCTCTTTTTTTTTTTTTTATATGGAGGTTCTTAGGAGAATTTGGAACGAAATTAAGTTTAGGGATGGTGGACACGTGTTTCAAGAAGTGTTTGAAATATTTAGCGGGCTTTAAAATAGAATTAATTATTTGGTTGATTTATTTATGTTTTCTAGATAAGTCGTGAGATGAAAAATTGAAGAAAAAAATGTGTTTAGTTAGCATCCGTTTGGCAACACATGTTTTTAAACATGTTTTTTCTACACAATTCCCCAGATCACTTTTTAACCACACTCATTTTCTCTCTCTAATTTTCAACCACACATTTTACCTAGAAAATATAAAAAAACATGTTTTTAAACAAAAACTTTTTAACAAACAGAGGCTAAAAACTGGTCTGAAAAGTCGTGTACTAAATTTTGTATTTTATTCTATTAATTGATAGAGCCGAACAGAGTAACACGATTTTTCAAATCCCTTTTATCCAAAAAAGTTTCTCCGTCAAATTTTCAAATATAAATTTTATCTCAAAATCATAAATAAATCAATTTATAAACCGCTATAGTTGTTACAAAAGGAAATTAATTGTTTTATTTTTATACGTAATTCTTACTATTTATAAAGCAATATATAAAACAGAGTTTTTCCAATATAGGTTTCGTTTTGTAACATCGTATCAATTATAAATTGCCTTATTTATGTTTTCAATGTAAGATGTGTGGCTGAAAGTGCTGGTAAAAAAAATGTTTGATTGGACAGTGGTTTGAGAATTGTTTTATTATAACTTTGATCGACAAATGTTCAACGTGTGTCTAAAAATTGGTTATTAGATTTTTAATTCATTTAAGTCATTTATTATCATTTATGTAAAATTGAACAACGATTACTGTTGATATCTTATTAAGCCTCTGTTTGTTAAAAAAAATTAAAAACATGTTTTTTTTATATTTTCTACTTAAAATGTATTGTTGAAAAATGGAGAAAGAAAATATATGTTGTTAAAAATTATTAGGAGAATTATGTAGAAAAAAATATGTTTAAAAACATGTTTGCAAAACGGAGGCATATATTTCTAAAGTAACTATTAACTATTCATACTTATGGCAACATTGTAAAGTTTTGAAATTGACAAAGAATATGAGGCTACAGAGGACAAATTCAGAAATTGATCTTGAAGAGTTCAAATCATTCTCAGACTGGATTTCAAATATTGGAGATGGTACAATTGGTGGGCACAATGATGGGCATGCTTTGATTGAAATACCTGATGATTTACTGATAAAATGAATTGAAGATTTAGTTCCCTCAATAGTATAGAGCACGTATCCAAATTTCTCAGAAAGAGTCAATGACTCATCGTATTTGCAGGAAAGAGCCTTTTTGGCCCCAACCTTGGATGTTGTTGAAATAATCAATGAGTGCATGGTCTCTCTCAATGAAACAAGTGGAAATACATATCTAAGCTCTGATGCAGCTTCTAAATTAGATTCAAACATTGATTTACTAGACGATCTACACACACGGAAATTCTTGAATATCATAAGATGTTCAGGTGTACCTAATCATGAACTGAAGTTGAAGGTTGGAACTACTGTTATGTTGTTAAGAAATATTGATCATTCTTCTAGATTGTGCAATGAGACTAGATTGGTCATAACAAAATTTGGTAATCATGTTTTGGAAGCTAAGATCATCACAGGAAGTAATGCAAGACACAAAGTTTTAATTCCACGAATGACTTTTAACTCCATCAGATCCAAAACTACCTTTTAAGTTTAAGAGAAGGCAATATCCATTGATCGTATCGTATGCTATGACTATTAATAAAAGTCAAGGCCAATCATTATTACATGTAGGTCTATATTTGAAAAAGCCCATCTTCAGTCACGGTCAACTCTACGTGGCAGTTTCTAGAGTCACAAACCGTTCGGGGTCGAAGATACTTGCTATCGATATGGGGTATCATCAAATTCAACTACAAATGTTGTCTTCAAAGAAGTATTTCAAAATTTGAATTAGCCAACAATGTGGTTCTATTTTCTCTAAACATTACATTATCATGTTTTTACGCTAATTATGCATTTGCAAATGATTTAGAAAACAAAAAATACTTATATGTGTCTCTTATTCAATTTTTTTGTGACGTAACATTAATCCGTGCATCGCACGGGTGGATGAACTAGTAATATAAAAAAAGATATAATGTAATAAATATTTTAACAATTATTATGGTACATAACATTATAATTCGTGTTGTGCTATTAATGACATCAAGATTTTAATTTTTTTCAATGTATAAACTATTTTTTTTGTTATTAATAGTCATTACTCACTTTATAATTATTTTATTATATTTAAGTCGAAAAATATGTAATACGAGTGTCAAATCGAATATCTCAACGAGAAATTTAACACCAGCTAACAAGTGAGAGCAAATTGTAAACATGTTGTCCGTAAAATCGTCTCCAAGATCAAATGTAATTTTTTTTTATATTTTTAATTTATTCAATATCTCATTCATTTTAAATTATATCATTTAACTTCTATAAACTATTTTTTTGTATTCATTATTATTTTGAAAGTTTATTGTATTATTTTGAAGTCAAAAAATATGTAACATGAATGTAAAATCGAAGATCTCAACTAGAAGTTTAATACAATATAACAAGCGGGAGTAAATTGAAAATATATTGTCTTTAAAATCGTCTCAAATATCAAATCATACCGAGGTTTCTTGATTTGCTTTTCCCTTTTAAAAAATCAATTACAATTTTTTTTTAATTCTTAAAAAAATGTCAATATGACATTAATATTTTTTTCTTTATAAATAAAAAATGAAAGAGAATAAAATATGAGCGTTCGTCGATCTATTTTTTCTTTCCTTTTCATTTTGATCAAATTCCGAGCGTACATCACAGATATATTTATTTTTTTACTTATTACAAATTCTATTTAAATGTAACTTTATTTTCTCACTTTAAACTTTAAGTCAATTTAAATTACAATATTTAAAGAAAACTCTTGGAACAGTAAATATACAAACCGTAAAAAAATGAATTTAAGCCATGGGTAATTGTACCTTTTGTAATTAATTGTATTCATTCGTTTTTCATTCTGAACTAAATATTCATTTCATATGTTAATATATGAAAATCAATTATAATTTTTTTCTTAAATTCGTAAAAATAAATAAATAAATAAAACGTTGTTAGTATCACATAAATATTTTTCTTTAAAAATAGAAAATGAAAGAGAATAAAACTGGAGCGTTCATCGATCTATTTTTCTTTTCCTTTTCATCTTAATAAAATTCTGAACATAAATTTCCTAGAACGGTAAACATACAAACCGTAAAAAAAAAGGTATGTGTAATTGTATCTTTTATTTGTAATTAATTGTCTTTTTTCATTTCTCATTTTTAATTAAATATTCATTTCATATATTAACATATAAATTCGATATATGTGAGTAACAAATAATCATGCATCGCATGGGTGTAACATTAATATAAATTAATTAAACGGGTTACTAACAAATAATCATGCATCGCATAGGTGTAAAACTAATATAAATTAATTAAACCGGTTACCTCCCGTACTAGTCAATTATCACACAAAGTCACAGTTGACACAATTAAAGGTCACGTCACGTATTAATCACAAATCACACAAAGTCACAATCGTTAAATAAAGTCACGTCATGTAGCGACCAAGAATTTTTACGCGATTAATAATTATTTTAATAGAAAATCGTGTCGCTACTATTTCACCCATTTTTATTAAGTTAACGCCGCGACGTATTCGTATAGCCAAGTCAAGAAATAATCGAGATCGTTCGATTTTAAATTAAATTCCGAAATTCTAAAAATATTTCCATTCTCTTGATTTAAAGTATATTAAGTCCAAGTACTTAATTCAATGTTATCCCAATATTTATTTATACAAAAATTATTTTTATTATTGAAATTAAGAAAATATATGCAAGCATGAGAGGTTCCATTATATATAATAATTATGAGAATCTTAATTTAATAAATATGGAAAAGTATATGAATGAATTATATACTCCATTATATGTAATCATGAAGAGCATAATATTTGTATAAAAAATGGAAAAGTATATGAATGATTTATATACTCCATTATATATAATCATGAAGAGCATAATATTTGTATAAATATGGAAAAGTATATGAATGGTTGATAAGATTCCATTATATGTAATCATGAAGAGCATAATATTTGTATAAATATGGAAAAGTATATGAATGGTTGATAAGACTCCATTATATGTAATCATGAAGAGCATAATATTTGTATAAATATGGAAAAGTATATGAATGATTGATAAGACTCCATTATATATAATCATGAAGAGCATAATATTTGTATAAATATGGAAAAGTATATGAATGGTGCTTTACTTTAAGAAAAGGATGTGTTAAAATTAATAGAATTGAATGATTATGTTTACAATATGCCAACTTTATACATCTATTTAAACCCATCTCTTTTACACACAACTCTACACATATACACTTATTTCCAACCTCTTGACAAAATCCACAAGTAAGAGAAATTCAAGGTGGTCAAGAAAGTTTTGGTCCATTTACTACTACACTTCATTTTAATCTTTTAAAAGGTAAGTATATCTTATGTTTTTATGAAAATTAAGTATGTTGTTATGAAATGTAAGTATATCTTATGTTTTTATGAAAATTAAGTATGTTGTTATGAAATGTAAGTATATCTTATGTTTTTATGAAAATTAAGTATGTTGTTATGAAATGTAAGTATATCTTATGTTTTTATGAAAATTAAGTATGTTGTTATGAAATGTAAGTATATCTTATGTTTTTATGAAAATTAAGTATGTTGTTATGAAATGTAAGTATATCTTATGTTTTTATGAAAATTAAGTATGTTGTTATGAAATGTAAGTATATCTTATATTTTTATGAAAATTAAGTATGTTGTTATGAAATGTAAGTATATCTTATGTTTTTATGAAAATTAAGTATGTTGTTATGAAATGTAAGTATATCTTATGTTTTTATGAAAAGTAAGTATGTTTTTATGAAAGGTAAATATACCTTATGTTTTTATGAAAAGTAAGTATGTTTTTATGACAAGTAAGTATATCTTATGTTTTTATGAAAATGTTTGGATCATTGCTATGAAATCAATCTCACAAGATTGTTATGGGTTCCATATGATATGTTTATGATTATGCTAAGGGGACCGGAGTTTAGTAGCGCTACACATAAGAATTCTTGCCATTTAAGTTCGGTAAAATTCTTGTGTCTCCCTATGTTTATGAGTATTTCGATCCTATCCTATGTTATGATGAAAATGATCCATATGCTTTCAAAAGAAAATTTATGCTTGGTATACTTACTGGGATTTTATAAATCTCACTCCACGATATTTACCATTTTCAGATAATTGAAGGTTCGAGGCGGTCAACATGGAAGTGACAAAAGTGGTTAAGATTGATGAGATAATTATGTTGAACTTTATGTAAGAAAATTATGTTCTATTTTTATTCACAAATAAAATTATGGGATTCTAATTATTCTTTTGAATAATTTTACATTACTATTTAAGTCTCGATAATATGATATGAGTCATTTTTAGTGGCACTCGAATGGTCGAGAATTCGGGTCGTCACAGTTGGTATCAGAGCAAAGAGTTTTAAAAACGATTCTGTAGATTTTTGAAATTTTATTTCTTTAAAAAAAAAAATAAATAAATAAAAAAAATCACTATTCACGTGAACAGTAAAACGACGTGCTATTCATGATGAACAGTGAACGAAATCACTATTCATTATAAAAAAAAAAAAAATTGAATTTTCACATGTCAAGTATGGTTATGATTTTGAAAAGCATGATGAAATTTGATATGCGAATTTCAAGGACAAAATTCATTTTAAGCAAGGGAGTTTGTAATGTCCTGAAAATTTTATGGAATATAATTAGTTAGTGATATGATGTTTATATTGATGTCTTTGATAAATTTCTAGAAGTTCGGGGACTAAAGGAAAATAAGATTTGACGATAAATTTTTATTTGGGTTAATTAGGCCCAATCTTATGTAAAGATGCGAAATGATTAATAATAATTTTTTTTAAAAATATTTTAACTCATCACTCTACTATGTCACTCTCCACGTATTGACTCCTCGAACCAGGTATGTTATATGCTTTGCAAGTCATTTACGATTTTATTAAGACATGTTAAGTATGAAATATTCATATGTTATGAATCTTTAAGTGAAATATACATGTTGAGTATGATATGAATTGATAGAAGCCTAAATTTTAATTTATTCATTTTAATGTAGAATCATGAGACATAGAGGATATTGATATGAATTTTGGTTCATATTAAGCTTAGTAAGATTGACTCAATTAGAAATTAAGTTGGGTTGTAACTTTGGCCCAAAATATATGGAATAATATATTAAACAAACAAAATTAATAATGAATTTGTACAATAATTTATCCCTTTATCACTACCTTTGTGTAAAAACAAGGGAAAAACTGTGGATGGTTATTAGTACTTCCTCTTCAAGTTTCAATTTTCGGTTCAATAATTTATCCCTTTATCACTACCTTTGCTTAAAAGTAAGGAAAAACTGTGGATGATTATTGGTACCACTCTTCAAGTTTCAATTCTGAAAAAAATTCGGAAAGAAAGAAAGAGAACGGGTGTTGAGCATAATGGGAATAATATGACTTAAGAATGATTTTCAAAATAATTGTTGTCCTCGAGTTTAGAAATGATAAACCTTAAATGGACTTTGCATAATTGATTTTAGAAATGGCATTAAGTATGAGAAGTCAACAGAAATGATTAGAAATATGTTCAGATTATCTATCATTTAGATTTAATGAGAAATAGCGAGCCAATTTTATGAAGTTTTATGAGATGTTAAGATTATAAGTGATATGATTTTAATGAGACTTTTATGAGAAGCATTATGAAGTTAGAGATTTAAAGATTTGGTTATTGGGAATTAAGTAATGGCTATTATGTTGAGTAAGTGAATTATGCCTCTATATTGAAGAGAAATTTATTATGAACTTTGGCCTTGTGATTAAATTTTGGGAATATGATTTATGACTTATAAATATAAGTATGAGTAATCTTTTGAGCCAATTAAGGTATTGAAGGAAGTGATATTGTGATATTGACGACTATGATTTGAAATTTCTATGTTAAGGAATTATGAATTGATTTTCTGGAATATTTTTTTATGATATTGAAGTTTGATGAAATTGTGGTCAATTTTTAGATCGTTGTGATCAAATGTGGAATTATTTATTATTGTGAGTTATGAAGTATGCTTACGGTTTGAATAAGTCCAAATTTCAAAGGAAACTCTGCTTAGAATTTTATCGTTTGGAATTAAGAGCATAGTATGGTATGCAATCACTAAGAGAATTGAGGTTAGACATGCAAATTCATTTACATCACAAACGAGATTTAGTAGATGATAACAGAGATATTTATTATTTTCTCGTAAGGAGAACACACAAGAGTCACATTGGAAAGAAATACATGAAACACGCAAAATCAAAAGAAAGCAACATGGGAAATTCCTCAAATTGAGAGATGTGTTTCCGGAGTAGCCGTATCCTACCACCTCTGACCTTTTGAGGAAATAAAGAAACCTTCAAAGAGGTGTGTTTCGAGAGTAAGAATACTCCGTAATCTACCACCTGGAACCTTTGAGGTACACACAAGATTTAAACATTAAGGAAATCCTAGGAAATTAGAGGGGTGTCTCGAGAGTAAGAATACTCCGTACTCTACCCCCACCTATTCTAAGATTCATAAAGTTAAGTTTACATTAACCGGACTCCATTTTCGCTTGATTCCCCTTCCTTGCGACCAATCTATCTTAACCCCTGCTGGATCTTGTATTGAGATATATGACTGCAGCTTATCCAGTAGTTCATCAATAGTAGGAGCAGAAATAAGGAGCCTTCTGGAAAATGGAGAGATGAATCCCTGTTCCACAGCATAATCAAGAAAGGTTAACAAGCCATCAAAGAAATTGTTAACATTCAGAAGCCCAATAGGCTTAGTATGGAGATCTAGTTGAGCCCACGAGGTAATGTTAAAGATTTCTTCTAAGGTACCAAAACCTCCGGGCAGGGCTATAAAGGCATCAGAACCATATAGCATACAAGTTATGCGTTCATGGATGGATAAGGTTTGAACTTCATGCCCTCGTGTTTTTCCTGCAACATCTACCAAAGGGACAGGTATGACACCGATTACTTTTGATTTCTCTGCAAGAGCAGATTGGGAAACACAACCCATTAGACCACTGCTACCACCCCCATACACAAGAGTGATACCTTTTTCCCCCAGTTTCTTTCCAAGATCTACGGCCGCTTCTAGATAACTGAAGCCTTTCCCCACTTTTGATCCACAAAATACACAAATAGTTTTGATCTGTCGAAGTTTTGGTGCTTCCATCTTTGATAGTATAGAAGAGAAAACTTACGAAGAAGATGTGATTTTGGGATGCCTGAACTATGAAATATGTTTGGCTATTTAAAGCCGAAAAAATTTACTGTTTTTGATTGATTATGAAAAAGTAAAGATTTACTTTTGTCAAAATCGGCCAACTTTTGACTGTTTTACCAAAGATATCACCTTTCGGTGATTTATTTCCAGCTTTATCAAAACTCGAGAAAGGAAAATATATTTTATTTCCAAAACGCGTGAAAGAAAACAGCAAAATATTTTAAATGTGTATCAAGAGATTTACCTTATATCATTGTTGAACTGCCAGAAGCCTCATTTTGTAAAACAGACTGGCAAACAGGATCTTTTGCTATTATATTTTGGAGACTATAACGATTTTTGTCCTCGTTAAACTGAGCGTATAAGGAGAGAAGTTCACGTTGCACATAACCACTTGGGTGCGTCTCAAGAGTCAGTCGAATATCATCCAAATACTCCTTACTCAGTCCACCCTTTATGAATTTGATTTTATCATCCCGATTAGTAGAAGAATATCCTACTGTTTTGCAACGAGTATCACAGTTCCAACGAGCACATTTGTAGCAACCATTCAGCCTTTTTGCTCTTCGTTTCTTTGCGAAGGTGCTTTTGCCTAAACCAGGCATGTGCTTTGGAAATGTCATAGGTAATTCACCAGATAGTCGAACCTTTGCTTCGATCAACCAGCGAACATCTTCTGAAACACCATGAGCCATCAGCAACCTCAATCTTTCGAGTCTTATTCGATAAATTTTCCTCAGATCATTCATTGGAAGATTGGAATAATACTTGCGAATGTTTGTAAGAATGATATCCATGTTTTTGATGGATCTAACCTCTTCCCAGCATGAACTATTTAAAAGCATTAAGGATCGGAGGGAATCCGCGTGATATTGATTCCAGCAAGAAAGCGCGGAATAGAATAATGGAAAAGAGGGAACAAGAGTTTATACGCCGTTTACTTTCTTGATAAAAGGAAGATTTGATGATGACGGGATTTGAGATATGGAATATTTTCTTGGATTTTGGGTACTGATATTTTGATATAATAATCAAGGTATAGAAATAATACGGGGATACGTGAAAGTGAAATAAGGACTGTATTGAATCAGGATTAATAAGTTTGTGCAAGTGAAAGGAATACCTTACGGGAAATGTTATGATATTTGAGTTAAGAATTTTAATTATTTGGGAGATATTTGTTTATTGAATTTTGCAGAAATTTTGGGTTACAAATATTGGAAAGATAAACTGATGATTATGTTGATATGTGAATAATATGTTTGGATATATTACATAGGGGATATTCAGGTAACCATTTTATTTACTTTGGGATATTTGGTGATAAGAAGAAATGACTAATTATTATGGTATGATATGTTAGTAAAGATTTATTGAAATTTTAGAGATATTAATACGAATATTTGAGGTCACATGATACGATGATAAGTGACAGGTTACATGAGTACTACAAGACATGATGAAATATCACATACGATTGGGAATTTTCCTTTTGAGTCAGAATTTATGAGTAGACACATATGTCTATTATTGATAGAAAAGTCCATGTTTTTAAGAAAAACAAAGATATGCATTTAGTCAAAGTCCAGTGGGTTAAATATAGTAGCAATGATACTACCTAAGAGAAGAAGAGAAGAGATTCTGATTAAGTGTTCAGAAATCATAAGATCAAGTAAGTTTAATTTCGAGGACGAAATTATTTTAAGGGGGTAAGTTTGTAGCGACCAAGAATTTTTACGCGATTAATAATTATTTTAATAGAAAATCGTGTCGCTACTATTTCACCCATTTTTATTAAGTTAACGCCGCGACGTATTCGTATAGCCAAGTCAAGAAATAATCGAGATCGTTCGATTTTAAATTAAATTCCGAAATTCTAAAAATATTTCCATTCTCTTGATTTAAAGTATATTAAGTCCAAGTACTTAATTCAATGTTATCCCAATATTTATTTATACAAAAATTATTTTTATTATTGAAATTAAGAAAATATATGCAAGCATGAGAGGTTCCATTATATATAATAATTATGAGAATCTTAATTTAATAAATATGGAAAAGTATATGAATGAATTATATACTCCATTATATGTAATCATGAAGAGCATAATATTTGTATAAAAAATGGAAAAGTATATGAATGATTTATATACTCCATTATATATAATCATGAAGAGCATAATATTTGTATAAATATGGAAAAGTATATGAATGGTTGATAAGATTCCATTATATGTAATCATGAAGAGCATAATATTTGTATAAATATGGAAAAGTATATGAATGGTTGATAAGACTCCATTATATGTAATCATGAAGAGCATAATATTTGTATAAATATGGAAAAGTATATGAATGATTGATAAGACTCCATTATATATAATCATGAAGAGCATAATATTTGTATAAATATGGAAAAGTATATGAATGGTGCTTTACTTTAAGAAAAGGATGTGTTAAAATTAATAGAATTGAATGATTATGTTTACAATATGCCAACTTTATACATCTATTTAAACCCATCTCTTTTACACACAACTCTACACATATACACTTATTTCCAACCTCTTGACAAAATCCACAAGTAAGAGAAATTCAAGGTGGTCAAGAAAGTTTTGGTCCATTTACTACTACACTTCATTTTAATCTTTTAAAAGGTAAGTATATCTTATGTTTTTATGAAAATTAAGTATGTTGTTATGAAATGTAAGTATATCTTATGTTTTTATGAAAATTAAGTATGTTGTTATGAAATGTAAGTATATCTTATGTTTTTATGAAAATTAAGTATGTTGTTATGAAATGTAAGTATATCTTATGTTTTTATGAAAATTAAGTATGTTGTTATGAAATGTAAGTATATCTTATGTTTTTATGAAAATTAAGTATGTTGTTATGAAATGTAAGTATATCTTATGTTTTTATGAAAATTAAGTATGTTGTTATGAAATGTAAGTATATCTTATGTTTTTATGAAAATTAAGTATGTTGTTATGAAATGTAAGTATATCTTATGTTTTTATGAAAAGTAAGTATGTTTTTATGAAAGGTAAATATACCTTATGTTTTTATGAAAAGTAAGTATGTTTTTATGACAAGTAAGTATATCTTATGTTTTTATGAAAATGTTTGGATCATTGCTATGAAATCAATCTCACAAGATTGTTATGGGTTCCATATGATATGTTTATGATTATGCTAAGGGGACCGGAGTTTAGTAGCGCTACACATAAGAATTCTTGCCATTTAAGTTCGGTAAAATTCTTGTGTCTCCCTATGTTTATGAGTATTTCGATCCTATCCTATGTTATGATGAAAATGATCCATATGCTTTCAAAAGAAAATTTATGCTTGGTATACTTACTGGGATTTTATAAATCTCACTCCACGATATTTACCATTTTCAGATAATTGAAGGTTCGAGGCGGTCAACATGGAAGTGGCAAAAGTGGTTAAGATTGATGAGATAATTATGTTGAACTTTATGTAAGAAAATTATGTTCTATTTTTATTCACAAATAAAATTATAGGATTCTAATTATTCTTTTGAATAATTTTACATTACTATTTAAGTCTCGATAATATGATATGAGTCATTTTTAGTGGCACTCGAATGGTCGAGAATTCGGGTCGTCACACGTCACATCGCACAAATTCACAATTAGTCAATATTTTGGTCACAATTACCAAATAATTGGTCAAATAGTCACATAAAGTCACGTCATGTCTCACAAAGTCACAATTAGTCAATATTTCGGTCACAATTACCTGATAATTTGTCACAATCACTCATAATTGATCACAGTGGTCACACTTCATACTCGTTACAAGTCGCACAAATCGAACCAAACCAAATCATTTTTGGCGGTTTTATGTGAGTTCAAACCGCGGTTTGCAAACGAAGTCAAACGAAATTAATCAAAAATAAATAAATTTCAAACTACGGTTGGTCATGGGAATCATATAAAATCTTATTAAGATGTTTTTCACTAGCATAACATAATAACATAATGTGATAAAGCTTATAGATAAGTTACACATTAATTAGGAACCAAACATTAAGAAGATTACTGTCGAAAAGCTAGAATTGAATTTTGTCTTTTTACTAAATCTAGAAAATAGTGAAAATTATAAAATGTCTTCAACTCAGATCACATTCATACGCATTCGTTCAAAATGAAGGCAGAATCAAAATATTTTCAATGTCCATTGTCCACGACAATATTGCACGAAGACATTACTCAAAATTTTCCCAACAAAATAGCAAAAATGGGTTTTGTGGGTTGGCGATTTGAAATGGGTTTTGAACAGTGAAACCTAAATCAAATCATTTGAAAGTAGTTCGATTTAGGTGAAAATCAAATCGTTGATGGGTCCGCGTGGACCCAAACCAACGGTTTCAAAATTGCGATTTCAATTCGATTTGGTGATTTCAATTTACAGCCCTAAACTGGAGAGGTAACGGAGAATCTGAGAAGAGAAAATGGAAATGGTTTGGGGCATAAGACCTGTTTTGGGGGAAATTTCTTAGTGTATGGGTGGGATAAGTTGTGTAATGGACGATTGGGTGATACACTTGAGTTTTGAATCATGAGATTTGGAAAACTTGATCTACCAAGTACTTATTGGGGTTAAGTACACAATTACAAACATTTATGTGCCGTTCTCTTTGTGTTTCGATTTTGGATTTTGAGTTTTGAATTTTGGATTTTGGTTGTTTGTTTTGGGATTTATGAAAAAATGTTCTCTTTGTGATTTTGAAAAACTGTTTTCAAAATAGAAAACTGAAAAATGCGTTTACTTTGTAATTTTTTGATATATTTATTTTGTAATATTTTATATGTAAAAAATGATTGATTTGTTGAATATCATTAATTTTAATGTTAATAAATCAGTTAGTTCTCTATGTTAATAAATTCATCATTAATATTGTTTCAGCTAAACAAAAATTTAATATCATACCAACAAAATATTAACATGGATCTATATATAATGGCAAAATAACATAAGAACTTCAAGTGAATGAAGTGTCTCACATTTACAAATAATAATAATAAAAAAAAATTAAAAAAAAAAGATTTTTTTTTTTTTTAACATTGATCTATATAATGGCAAAATAACATAAGAACTTTAAGTGAATGAAGTGTCTCACTTTTACAAAAAAAAAAAAAACAATAATAATAATAATAAATAAATAAATTACAAAAAAAATTACAAAAAAAAAAATCTTAAAATGGATTTATATATAATGACAATATAATATAAGAACTTCAAGTGAATGAAGTGTCTCAATTTTACAAAAAAAAAAAAAAAATTACAAAAAAATAAAATAAATCTTAACATGATCTATATATAATGACAAAATAACATAAGAACTTCAAGTGAATGAAGTATCTCTCACTTTTACAAAAATAATAATAATAATTTACAAAAAATAAATAAATAAATAATATTAACATGGATCTATATATAATGACAAAATAATATAAGAACTTCAAGTGAAGGAAGTGTCTCACATTTAAAAATAATAATAATAATAATAATAATAATAATAATAATAATAATAATAATAAATAAAAAATTACAAAAAAAAAATAAAAAATCTTAACATAGATCTATATATAATAGCAAAATAATATAAGAACTTCAAGTGAAGGAAGTGTCTCACATTTAATAACAAAAAAAAATAAAAAATCAAAACGCGCGTTTTGGTCGTTTTGGATTTTTTAACACAAAATATCCAAAACGCAATAAACTCGTTTTGAGTTTCCTTTGTAATTTTTTTAATGTTTTGGAAAACTCGTTTTTGAAAATGGGCAAAGTGAACGCGTTTTCGATATTTCCAAAAATCGAAAACTCAAAACGGGCTCAAAACAGCAAAGAGAACGGGGCCTTAAGACTTGAAAAATTTTGTAATCAGACATTTTTTAACTAATTACACAAGTATCAAAATAATTTTCAAAATCAGGTATTTTTTTATTAATTCAAAATTAGGATCTGTAACTAATTACAATTGTAATTTTATTTCAATTTGTAATTAGTTCAATTGTAAATTTGACTACAATTGCAATTTATTACCACCACCACCACCGCTTAATTTGTAATCAACCACAGCCAACCACCGTCGGAAATACAATTGTAATTTATTTCAATTTTGTAATTAATTACAATTGTAACTTACGAATTATGACTTTATTTCAATTTGTAATTAGTTACAATTGTAAATTTAACTACAATTGCAATTAATTACCATCACCACCACCACCACTGATCACCGCCTAATTAGTTATCAGCCACCGCCACAACCACCATCGAAAATACAATTTTAACTTATTTCAATTTTGTAATTAATTACAATTGTAACTTATGAATTAAAATTTTATTTCAATTTGTAATTAGTTACAATTGTAAATTTAACTACAATTGCAATTAATTACCGCCGCCACCACCTAATTTGTAATCAGCCAATGTCATGATTGCCATCGAAAATACAATAGTAACTTATTTCAATTTTATAATTAATTACAATTGTAACTTTATTTCAGTTTGCAATTAATTACAAATGCAATTAAATCTCAATATCATCATCGCTGTCGCCACCTCCACCATCCCACCACCACAACTACATCAACCAAAAAAAAAAAAAATCAAACAAAAGCAGATGCAATCAAGGTTCAAAAATATCCACATCGCACCGTCTCACCTCCACCACCTTCACATTCATTCCCACCATCACCAGCATCGATGTACACACAATTACCATCGTTGTACACACCTTCACCACCTTCACAGACATTCATATTAACCATAGAGACCACAACCAACCACAAGAATCCACCCTCACAAGCTCACACCAACACTAAATCTGAAAACCACAACTAACCACGAGAAACCACCCTCACACCAACACCAACACCAAATCTGAAAACAATACCAACCAAATCAAATTTCACTATCATCAAAAATCTCAGCAGAACTCAAACATAAAAACAACCAAAATCTCCAATTGTACAACCAAAGCTATAACTAACCATTGTAGAAACAAATCAAAATCTCCAATTGCACAACCTGTTCAATTCATTCTACGCAGGTATGTCGTTGAGTTTGTTGCCCACTGAAGCCAGCACCAACAAAGATCGCTTCTTATCCGAGGAAATCTTGACGGTGGCGAAGGGAGGTTTGAGGTGGTGGATGAAGGAAGGTTTGATGGTATTATTAATGTTGGGTTTGGGTTTGGAGAGAGAAAAGAAGGATTGTGAGGATAAGGAGGCAATGATTTCTCTCTTTACCAGTGCAAAATGAGAATCTGTGGTAGTGGTAGTTGTGGTGGTGGCGGCGGCGAGGCGGATGGTGGTGGTGCAAGTTTTTGTGTGTGGTGGTGATGGATGCTTGTTGCCATCGATCTGAATTCTTAGGGGGGGGGGGGAGAGATAAAGAGGAATTGTTAGGATTTTGTTTTATATTTATACACCTGATTTAGTGTAAATAGTTTAGAATTAACTGATTTTAAAAATTTGAAGATTAAATATATTAATGGGAAGAATACATAACTAAGATTTTTGAAGTACACATTTTCAAAGTTAAGAAACTTAAGATTTTATTTCAAAAATTAGGTCATAATTAATTATATATTTTATTGTTTATGGTCACAAGTCACAATTTTTTAGGTCACAACTTATTATGGTCACAAGTCACAATTTTTTATGTTACAAGACACAAATCAGATCATAAGTTTATGATCACAGTCACAATTTATTTCTCAGTCACAAATTTTGAATTTCTTAGGTCACGATTTTTTCAGTCGCAAATCTCGAGTCAATTGGTCACAACTTAACAAATTATGAGTCACAATTTCTTTATTTCATTGTTCACAATTTTTTCTCGATATAAATCAAGTTTTTTTATGTCACAATTTTCACAAATCACTAGTTTTCTTGGTCACAATTTATAAAATTATTTGGTTGACTTATTTTTTGGAAAAAAATTATCGATTTAGTTGATCACAATTTATTTCTCGATTAAAAACCACAAATTTTATAGGTCACAACAATTAATTGGTTACAACTTATTTTTAGCTAACAATTATCAAATTATTAGGTCACACTAATTCAATTAAAGGTCACAAATTATTAAAAAATTTAGGTCACATACTGTTGACATCGTACCCGAAATGTGATGCGTTGGGACACCAGTGAAGGCCCATTAAGGGTCCACGAAATTTAGCCTATGATTAGAAGTTCAAGGCATCCCCCTGGGCCAATAGCCGAGGTGGAAGGGCACAGGAGCCCCTCCGGCCGAACTGATTTGTGTCTAGTAGAGGCGCTTTATGCTCAGCCTAGGTGTTTACGGTAGCGCCTCGGATGTAAGGATGGGACAAGGCATGAAGTCAGAGACGTGACATTGCCTTTACCAAGATGTGATATGCGCCCATCCCCTACGAAATATAGCAATGATTACAGTCAAAAGCAAGGTTGTCACCTCCAAGAGCTAGGGTGAAGACAAATGTAAAGTATGCCACGTTTCATGATCCGAAACAGAGAGTTTCTCTATAAATATGACACTCCTCCCGCCTGGTAAAGGGTTAGTAATTTCATACTCTTAGCAATATATTTCTCTCACTCCCTTTTCTCTCTTTTACACACTTATATTTCCCGCACCCAATAGATATTTGCTTAAAATGAGCACTGACTTTAGCATCGAAGTGCAAACGGGAGCCGCCTCGGCCCCCTTTGCAAACTGATTGTTTGTGACGGTGCGCAGGAGATCCACGTGTTCAAGAGGGAGGAATTGAGACGTGTTGGTCCAAGGTCCAGCCGGATTTTGTGGTCAACACATACTATTACTAGTCACAAATTACGTAATATTGGTCACACATCATCATCATCAACACCACCATCGACCGCCAATACCGCCTTATTGACCACCGACCACCACTGTCAACCCCATTACTGACCAGAGCAAACACCACCGCCAGTTTGTCGCCGCCACCGATCACTACACAACACCACGACCATCCTACCAAATCCGGCTGAACTCCACCTTACCACCGTCACCACAACAACCATCTACTCGCATTTCAACACCACCACCACAAAATCGCAAACACCACCAAACCACCAAAACCAACAACAACCACCGCCATCGCCGCATATGAACCCTAACCACGACTCACCACCACAACGACCACCGCCACCATTGCAAGCGCAAGCAAAAGCAAAACTAGGGCTGTAAACGAAACCGTCAAACCGCTAAACCGAAATGAACCCGCAATTTCGAAACCGTTGGTTCGGATCCACGCGGACCCGTCAACGTTTCAGTTTTGATCCAAACCGAACCGCTTTCGAATGGTTTGGTTTAGGTTTCAATTTTCAAAACCCGTTTCAAACCGCCAACCCGCCAAAAAAATTATAATTAATATTTAATTTTTCAATTGGAAAATTATAGAATTTTTTTTCTGATTTTTTACAGTTAAAAACTTTAACATCTTATTTTTATTACAAAATAGAGTAACAGATTAACAGGGGCTTAAAATATGGTATACCTAGTTCCAGCCCACTAACCCGCAAGCAAGCACATGAAAAAAGTCACAAAACTAAAGCCTAAGGCCCTAAACCGTAAAAGACGAGCTCCAATTCCACTTCTCCCAGACCCAGACGATGCGTAGTGCTCAGAAGACCTAGCTTTCTCTCCTTGTGTTCTGCGTTCTTCTCTGGTCATCGCCAACTACGTTCTTCACTCGTCATCGCCGGTAAGTATATATCATTCTTCCAACCATTCCAAGTAGTGTAGCTACGCAACATATGCTTGTTTCGTTTTTTGATACATATTTTTTTTTCTAGCTTTTGCAAAACTTTGAGGAATGATAAATATGGAACTGAACAAAAGCTTTTCACGTAGCTAGACTTCTGGGTAAGCCTTATTCTCTCTTGTTTCCTTATTTTGAGTTTGATTTTTGAATATGATAATCCAATTTCCAGTTGCTGTTCACCATTGTGTATACCGTATAGTGTGGGTGGTTTTGGAGTAGAAATAGGGATAGATTTAGGATGCAGCTCTGAAATTCGTGTGATACTTATATTGTTAATTCATGTAATACCTGAAATTGATTTAATTATTGTTAATTCACAGTTGATGTATCATGAAAAAGGGGCTGTGATGTATTCAATTTTCAAGGGTATACCTTTCTTTTAACTAATGACTCTTATTTTGTAATGTTCTGATCACTAGTTTTTGCTTTTGTGTTATCTATTAGGTTTTTTTGATATTATTGTGATAATTTGTTTGTGATTGTGCCTTTGTATCTATCTTAGAAGTTGTTTGCCCATATGTTTTAATTTTGTTGGTCTTAAATCTATAATGTTGTATTGTTGTTGGGTAATTTATAATTAATTTTGATGTCTTAATTCAAAAGTCTATTTCAATAGTTATTTTAACACGAACTACATGTATTATTTTAATTCCATTGCAAACCGCGGTTTAAAATCGCACCAAACCGCAAAAAATGGTTTTGGTTTGGTTTGGTTTAGAAAATGAAATGGTTTGGTTTGGTTTGGAAAAACGTCAAACCGCTTTAAATGGTTTTGGTTTGAAAATTTATCAAAAACCGCCCAAACCAAACCGTTTACACCCCTAAGCAAAACCACACCATAGCCATCGCAAATGCAACCACACCAGCCACCACCTTATCAATAGGCATCCACACCACACTACTGCAACCAACAATCCGACACTGTACCACCACCCAAAAAATCACACAAATAGCAGAAATAGAAAAAAAAAGAAGAAGTAAAAACATCTTCCACCACTACCCACTGCAAGGCGCCGAGACGTCGGCCTCAACACTGTACCGCGTGGTCACGTCGCTGCGCACGACCACCGCCTTCTCCGACTCTACCTGCACGGCCGCACTAACAATGGAGCTTCTCTACCAAATTCCAATTCAAAATCAACGCCTCCTTGCAACATAGCTTATGTGACCCGAACACCACTGTCTTAGCCAACACCCATGCCCACCTATGATCCACTGCACCACCCTTCTACCATTGTAAATCCGAACGTACCCAGTAATATTTTTAATCCCTTCTGCCAATTCATCAGTGATTTCTGAAAATAGAAGAAGTGGCAACGCTGTCATCGATGATGGACCAGCGTTATCAGCAACTGCGATGTCGTCGCTGGGCTTGGCTGCAAGTTTTCGCCATGTTTGTAGTTGACTGAATGTTGATTTCATTTTCTAGGGTATATTGCGTGAGGGGGTTGGGTGGGTGGTAGTTGATTTAAGTAATATTATTAATTGGTATTAATAATTTTAATTAACACCTGATTATAGTATAATGACAACTTAAACCTGATTTCTGAATTACAATCTTAAAAGTGGAAATTATATCAAGGACTGATTTTGATCTTCCAAATTCAACTTTGAGGTTTTGATCTTATTAGTTCATTTATTAGGTCATAGTTTTTTTTAATATTGTAATTGTTATAAAAATAATTAATCTATAACCTACCCCCTTTGTGACCTAACCTAGAGTAAAGCCCTAATTTTCACCAACTTCTTCCACTTTCCCTCCGGCGACGACGACCAACCCATCCACTGGCAGAGGCGACCCACGATGAACTCTCCCACTGGTGGATGCACCACAGTAGAAGACAGCACCGCCGCTTCATCTCTTCCTCCTGGCAGCGACAACGACACTCGTTGCTGTGCAGACACCGTTGCGTGCAAAGGCCGCTGTAGGAGGCACTTTCCGCTCCTTTCTTCTTCTCCCCTCCACCTTCACCTCCTTTCTTCTTTTCCTTTTTCATCGTGAGCTGTGGTGTCGGTGCGATCTGTAATGTTTGGTTGTGTATGCGGTATTTAGTTGTGCATCGATATGTAGGATGTGTGTTGGATTGGTTGTGGTGGTTCAGGTGGTGATGTGGTTGCGATATGGTGGCTGTGTGAATGAGCGATGGATGTGTGGTTACGGTTTGTGGTGGTGAGTCGTGGTGGCTGTGTAACGGTTGTGGTGGTGGTGTCGTGGCTGCTATGTGGTGGTGGTTGGTGGCGGCAGATCTGCGTGTGATGATTGTTCCGGCACATGTGCATGTGTGTGGTGATGTGTGTATTTGGAGAGTGTAGATAGGGTTGTGGCGACGGTGGCTGTAGTGAAGTGGGTGGTGATGCAAGCAGACGGTCGGTCTGTCGTGGAGCGGTAGATGGTGGCGGTTGAGCCATAGTCGTGATTGGGGTGGCGACGGTTTGGTGGCCGGTGGTGGCAGTGTGGTCACGGTGTTGGCGATAGTGGGTGGTATTGACGTATGTGACCAATAAATACGTAATTTGTGACAAATAATAAACTATGACTTAAAAAAATTGTGACTTGTGCCATAAAAAATTGTGACTAGTAATAAACTATTACCTAAAAAATTGTGACCACAATAAACTGTGACATAAAAAACTGTGATTGTGACCAATAATAAATTGTGATCTAAAAAACTGTAATTGTGGCCAATAATAAACTGTAACCTAAAAAATTGTGACTTGTGACCATAAATAATTAATTATGACCTAATTTTTTAAATAAAATCTTAAATTTCTTAATTTTAAAAATATATATTTTAAATATCTTAATTATGTATTCTTCCAATCTTAAAATGCTTGTTTGTGTGTAATTTTCGCTATATTAATAGGGCTAATTAGCCCTACTTATTACACATGGGCTTCTTGAAGTCCTTTACGTTACAGGCCCACGAAATTAGCATACCAACCAGACCTCCTGGTTTGTACTCTCATCTCTCCAGACGGCGGCAACTCAGAGTTTTACGTACAAAATATCTACAGTAAGTATCGTGTACTAATTATACTAGCATAATATGCCTCGTACAACGACGGTGGAGAGTCCCGGTTGCCCTCCATTCAGAGCTTTGACTACCGACGTTCTTGGCCTTGTTAAGGGTAAGATATTGAATAATTGTTTATGCTTACAATCAAAATTATGTTTTGTAGTTTAGAGAAGTTTAATTGAACTCAATGAGTTTTCTTTCTGCTACTTTTGGGCGTTTTGAACAGTTACTGAGACACGGGGAGAGCATAGTGGAATTGCAACAAAGGTAGTGGAGAGATGGGGCGACCCGGATTCCTCCAAAAGCGTGCTTGCTGCTTCGATTCTGGACCGAGAGAATGACCCTGTAAGTTAGTTTTGCAATCTTTTACCATGGATATTGTTGTTTTAGTAAGTGAAATTGATGGTTAGTGATTTTGATAAAGTTGTAGCATTTAATCAAAGATTACAGTTGCATCTATGTCGTGTGCATTTCTGTTAGCATTTAATTTATTGGATTTTGTATATCCAAGTACTGCAAGTACAGTTTATTTGTAAATTTTCTTTTTTGTACCCAACTATATACCTTTTGCAAAGTTCTATTCTTGTGGTGTTATTTGTACAATCGAAGAATGACATCTGAATGATTGAAAATACTTATAAATTGAGTAGCTGTGAGATTAATAAAACACTATCTTATAACTTCTGATTGAAAATTTGAAACTTGCTTTAGGATTCAGGATTGTTGTGTATTGGTGGGTAGAGGAGCTTTTGAATTCCATTTTTATCTGATATCAAGCAGCACTTCACCAAAACAGTGTCTGAATGTTTTAGTTTTATGTTGTTTTAAGGAGCACTTCATTGACAGAGCAACATAACTCCCACAGACTGGGTTAGTTTGCAATGGAAAAACTCTGAAATTATGAAAATATAAGGTAGCTAAGAGAGTAATGGTTTGGACTTACATTCAAGTATGCTGATCCTCATTATATATAATAACTAAAAAATCTGTAAGAATCTATAATTTTAGCTCTGGAGCTACTGCAGGGTGCATTTGAAAAATTACTAGTGGGCAATTTGATGATCGATCAGATTACTTTGCCTTTGTTTGGCAAAAAAACATGTTTTTTTTTTTTTTTTTTAATGTTTTCTAAGTAAAATATGTGGTTGAAAAGTGGAGAGAGAAAATATGTGATTAAAAAATGGTTTGGGAAATTGTGTAAAAATAAATATGTTTTTAAACCCAAAAAAACCCCTTTGCCGAACAGACGCTTTGCTAAAGAAATAAATTAGTAAAAAGTTCAGGTTGAACATTTATTTTCAAGATTATATGCTAGTTAATGGAAGAAAGAGATGAATGTATTGAAGAGGTACTACTGCCTTTCCAGTTACACTTTATTCTTGTCTGGAAATATGGATTTTGGTATCTAAAGGCCATTAATCCACATATTTTATTTAGTATTAATATTGAAGTTGTAACTTGTAATACAAGATCTAAGGTGCGAAAGTTGAAAATATTTCTTAGTCTTGCACTTGCTATCTTCCCAAGGAATGCAGATCTTTCTTTATCTTGGACATTTGGCGACAAATTCGAATTCATAAATTTGAAGATTATCATGTTTCTACATTGCATTATATCATAAAGCCTAATCAACTGGGGTCTCTATATCTTGTGCTTCTGTTCAAACAGTTTCTGCAATTTCTCCCTGTCAAATGTGATCTGATGCTTTATAACTTATATTTTAACTTATGCAGCTGCTGGGTGTTGCACGGAAAAGTGGTTTGGTAAGTAATTCTCTTGAAAAATTTAGTGCATATGTTGAGTTTCATGTGTTCTTGCTTGAGTTTTAAGCTCAGACATCTTTGGATGGAAAATTTGCTTGACAGATAGAGGTGATTAGTGTTATAAGTGGGGATCTTCGTCTCTCCATTCCTAAAGTCTGTCAAGATGGAACTGGACCTGAGGATGATCCCATCATTGGATTGCATTTGTTCAAAAAGCAGAGATCAGAGTCGTCAACGAGGTACCATAACTTGCTTTTCTAGTTAGATTTTATCCATTAAATATGCCTCATTTTCTTTTTATATTTGTGAAATTCCATTGGTCGATTCTTGCTATAGAAGGGGCTAAAGTTCTAGCAAATTTAGGATATAATTCTGACACGATTCAGCATCTTGTTTTAATCATTTAGAGAACCTATAGAGACATTGAAACAGTTGTTCACTGACTGGTAAATGTACTTCTTATACACGTTAGTTTGATTGTATTGTATTGTGCTGAATGTTTCCTTTCCCTTTAAAGGTCATTTCACTTAGAGTTTCTCTTTAAATACTACTGGCTTATATTTTTTGTATTGCTGCAGTTGCACGTTGTTGGTTCTTTCCTTTTTACCTTTTTTTGGTTATGCCTGCAGAATTTTTTGTGCTTCTTGCCCTATAAAAGGTATCTAAGTCATATTTGGTGTACAAAATTAACTACAAGCATAATTTTATATTAATGCTGCTTGCTGTTGGTTTTTATTTTTATCTTCCTTCTCCGTTCCTTCATTTTGCTTAATTGATAGTCTACTTCGTGCTTTTGGACTTTATTCTACGCTATTTGTCTTTTTAAAGATCGATTTAAAGGAATTTTTTGTACTCTTACTTTGTGTTGGTTCTATGTGAATTTAATCGGAGCGGGCTGTCTATATGGATCCAGTGTTGAGTCCACTTAATGGAAATACTGATATCTTCAAAGTGAAAGATTTAAGCCCTACCATGTTATTTCGAAAGACAATTAGTTGTATTAAAATATTTTATGATGCTCGAGCCCTAATTTTAGGAATATTTCAAATAGCTCCTATAGTTTCTTTGCTCCAAGTATTGCACAGTTGACTCTAGTTATTTGATATATGTATGTGTGTGCGTGTGTGCATTTTGCGTGTAAAATCCTGAAGTGGACTTTTGTTGAACCAATAGAATTAGAAATAAGCATATCTATGATTTCATTAAGATATCGCCTATTGATGATAAGTTGTGAAAGAGCAGGTGTAGATGGTTGTGATTCAGATGCTTGGAATGAAGTAATACAGAAGGATTAAGCCTAAGGTTTTGTTGTGTTGAGTTTAGTGATTTGAAAATTTAAATGTGAACGAAAATATAATCATTTCAATAAAAAAAATTGGCACTGTAGAATATTAAATGGTTATATCCAAAGAATAATATAACCTGATGTCTGCAAAAAAATAAAAATAAATAATAAATAAATAAATAAAAATAAAAATGATTGTTTCTTTTTTTAGCTTCCATTAGTTACCTACATATACCATGTTCACAAATATTGGTAGGTACGGTTATTCCTTTTAAGATCTGCAATAGATTAAAAAGTAATTGCAATGTTTAAAAAAAAAAAAAAAAAAAAACTCGAAGTCAAATCTGTGATTGAAATTCAATTGAGAAAATAGTATTTAGCCAAGTTGAGTAATTAGTGTTTATGTTGTTCAGGCTCTCCATTTTTTTAAGTACCTATATCGAACACACAGATATGAGATAAGGGTATGTGATCTTCTTAGATTCTTTAAACCAAAAGATTATACTTATATCATGTAAATAAAAATGATATTTATATCTCTAAGAAATGCATTTATAATTATCAATACATAAATTTCTAAAGTAATTTGAAACTTACAAGACGTATTCATGCATCCATTTCGAAGTTTTGTGTCCTTTTTAGCCGTGACCTCATATCCTAAATTTTGGAAAAAAAAAAGGTCCGACACTTGGATATTTACCCGATACCCGTACCCGAGTCTGAACAATATAAATTAGGTTGTATTTGATTTGAAAGATGGAAAATGGGTGGTAAGAAAATATTAATTGAAGGTATTTGATTGAATTAATTTTATAGGTGAAAAAAGTGGAGAGTTTTCCTTGTTTTGTTGTTTGATTGACATTATTTTCCATGGCAAATAAAGCAAAATTTAGTTATTTTAATTTAATATATATTTTTAATTTTTCACACATTTGTACTTGATAATAATAATAATGTTAATTTAGATGAAAAAATAAGTCAATTAACAACAACAAAAATGATCAAACGCGATGAAAAACATTTTCCATGTTACATGGAAAATATTTTCCTTACAAAGGTTGAAGAATTCATTTGCCATGAAAAGAGGGAAAATGAGGCACAATTCAACAAAGTTGGAAAATGTTCTAAAATTTGCCATCTTCCTTGGAAAATTTGGTGAATCAAACACAGGTGTGACTGAATACAAAAGGACAAAAGTTTGAAAAGGTGCTTTAACTAATTTGGACTTCTTTGATGATATTCCTTTGAACTGGGGCTTCATATAGCTTAAAAGTTTTACTTGGACTAGATAATAGGAATTATCCATAATTTTCTATTTTTGAATCTTTTCTTGTATACATCTCAGTTAAAATGATTTCTGTATTATATTGAGTGTTTAAAATGAGTTCGAGTCCAATCTAATTAAATTTAACTAAGCTTACATGCTTTAAAGTAATTTATGGGTAATTGATTAATGCAAGATTTGAACATATAATTCTCATTCCTTTGTCCAACTAGTGACATAAGTTCTATGTCTCTCCCATGTGTTGGAGAATTTGGAAGTAATGACATGATTTGGCGGTGGACTGGGTGGTTAACTTTAGAAGTCTTCATTGTTCTACTTGTGTCTGGTAATTAGTATGTTAGTCCTTTAGCCTCTGTGTACATGTTTAGCAAGTGTTCCTATGCATCAGCGTTTTTGGACTTAGTATGGCTTCAAATGTCCCTGCATCGTGGACTGAGCTTTCCTTGTTCTGCTACTTGTCTCGTTACATTTTCATCTCTGTGTAATCCCTATTTTGTTACATTGTGGAAGATGTTGATACTGTAGCACTTGCTGCTGTCTTAATATAGGACATGCACATTGCTTACATGCACCACAAAAGGATCTGTAAGGATAGAATCTTTTGAGGACAGCAAATCTTCAGCAGATTCTATCAGTGATCCTTCTCCAACAACGTGGAATGTATGTGGATCGGGTAATATATTGTGTTCAAAAGTGGAAGAACGTGAAAACTATGCTTTGTTTGGAGGGTGAGTTTCTCTATAAATTCAATTTTTAAAGTTGAGGTTAACGGTAATTTACCATGCTCCAAGGGATTGTGACCCCTGTTTTCATACTCAGGAAGGGTGTTGAAGTCAATGTATGGGATCTTCAAAAGTGCACTAAAATCTGGAATGCAAAATCTGTAAGTTACCAAGATTTTTTCATTCTTGTTCTTTTTTTGGTTTTAAAGATTATTGTATCAAGCATTTGGTTTGCTGAATTTATCTTGTGCAGCCCCCTAAAAACAGCCTTGATATATTTACCCCAACGTGGTTTACATCTGCAACATTCTTAAGTAAAGACGATCATCGAAAGTTTGTGGCTGGCACCAACTGTAATCAGGTACTTCCTACAGTGACTTAGCCTCTAATACCACAACAAATAGCATAGTGTTTTAGCAATTGTTAGGTAAACTTTTTATAAACAATTTTTTCTTCATATTTCCCCAAGCCACCTTTTAACCACACTTTTCAAATCCATTTTTAACCACACATTTTATCTTAAAAACTCAAAATCCTTGTTTATAACCAATCCGAAGCTTAATTTCTCTCAGGGAAGCAGTTTTTATATTGAAAGCTATAGTGAGAAAAATAATCACATGCTCCAGTGCAAATTCATTATGCCATTCCCTCCCTCTTCCAGTGGGATTATGTGGTGAAATTTCTAAAGCATTTAGTAGTCAATTAAACTGGAGTCACGCATGACTGAAGGTTGTTAGGATTCTGCAGAAAAATCTTATAATAAATTGTCTTCCTTTGCATTTGTGATGGATGTCAAAACCCCCTTTTTACATTTATTCACAGTGGACAAGGATAGAGTACACTGAATGTAAATATGAATTGCATCAGCTGTTTTGCCACTGACTGATGGAAAACAATGTTATAAATAGTAAATACTATCTCATTCAATCTTATTGAACTTCCACATTAGTTTTTCTGTCTGAAGCCCAACAGATAAGATACGAGAATTTTTGTGAGAGAGCTGCTTTTATTGCTTGGATTTTAGAACTGCTTTGGAAGAGGCTCTATTATTATTCTTGTAGATGGTTAATGTCTGATTTCATGTGCAGCAGAAAGATTAGAAAGGAATGTTTTGGAGGAAAGGGAGGAGAGAAACGGGAGAGAATGGTAAACTGAAGTATAGAACATTAAAAACGTAATGTCTTCCAATTTAGAGTGATAAAATGGTAAAAGGAGTGCATATAGATCATGTTAGTATATTGAATTGGAAAAACAGTGCTTGTCTACAGATTGAATGTTTGCTTAGATTATTTTCATTGGAAAATTTAAGTGGGCAGAACACTTTAAAGTTTAAACAGAGAAGCCCAAGTCAATGAACGAGTTTTTGAGTTGATTATAAGTAAAGTTGTCTATCATGTCATCTATATTGGCATTTCATGTGCAGGATGATTAATGCTTGTAAAAATTTTATTTGTTTGTCAAGGGTTTTGCTCCTTTAGAGAATGGCAAAGATGGGTTGATATTACATGTATGAATTTGGCAGGTTCGTCTTTATGATATTTCTGCTCAGAGAAGACCTGTTATGTCATTTGGTTTTCGGGAGACCCCTATTAAGGCTGTTGCAGAGGATCTTGATGGACATACAGTATATATAGGAAATGGCTCAGGTGACCTTGCTTCTGTTGACATACGCACAGGTATGATTCAAACCTTTTTCATCTGTAGTTGATAGTTTGAAATACACACTTAGACTCTTTTTTTTTTTTTTTAATTTTATTTGGCATTACTGATTTTTAAAGTTTTACCCTCCTGTTTTTGTTCTATTTGCTATTTTTTGGTTTGTTTTAAATGCACAATGATGATTCCTTGCCAAGGTCGTTGTGATTATGGTGTGTGAATTTGTATACAAGCACTAAGTCTCTAATTTGTATCATCTTCCCCACCTCTCTGATATTGTTTTGTCAAGTTCTTTCACGCTCCATGTTTCATACAAATTCCTTTGAATTGATTCAATTGCTTGTGTGCAGTTGCGCTATGTCTTGCTGAATGACAGTATTTTAACACCAATACCTTGCAAATATTAGTCATGGACCAGTTTGATCTATATCTTTTGTTTTTCTTGAGTGGGTACCATACCAATTTAATTCATTTTGTACGCTAGCAAGCTTTATTGGAGACATATTTTTAGTTATTCGTATATTTTTTGAATATTGTAGGGAAACTGTTGGGATGTTTCATTGGAAAATGCTCCGGTAGTATTAGATCCATAGCCAGGCACCCAGAACTTCCCATAATTGCCTCATGTGGTGAGTATATCAACATGAAGGAAGACTTATTTTTATTATTGTTTTCGACTTGGTTTGTCCTTTTCTGCTGTTATAGGAAATAGTAACCTAAAAAGCTAAAGATCGATTCTTAATGTCGTCCATTTCTTTGAGAACATTGTCTAATGCCCAGCTGCCTATGTTATTTCATCCTTCTAATGGATCATTGGTTCAGTGCTCAACGATAATTTATATCTTGTCACTTCGATTATATTAAGATTTTCTGGAAAGTTTCTCATGTGAGTTACAATTTTGAGCTGGAAGGGACTTGATTTTATTACAGGGTTGGACAGTTACTTGCGCATATGGGATATACATTCAAAGCAACTTCTGTCTGCGGTATGTTCTCATATATTTTGCGTATTTTTAAAGTCAACTAAGACCTGCAAGAGAATTTTCCTTTCATTATTATCAAAGAGATCCTTTGGGAAGGGGTAAAGATGGAGAAATTCTCTGCTGTATTTATAATCCTGTCAATCTCAGTTTGATGCTATGAATTTGATATTTACTTAAATCAATATTTAAAGGTCAAATTATATAGGCCCAAAAAATAATTTTTGTCACCATATCCCTTGTCGAACTTTCTTGAACTTGTACATTGTATATATATTTTGCAACTAATGTTCACGTTTTTAATGGATGCAGGTTTTCTTGAAGCAGCATCTCACCAATGTTGTTTTTGATTCTCACTTTCGTACTCAAGGTCAATCATTTATTAATTTTGTCACCCACTTTTTACATTTTTGTTTGGACAATAGTTCTGGTAGCATGAAGGCCTTCCAAGCATCACTTGGTTATTGCCCAAATAAAAATCTGGGTTTTCTCTGAATGGTTTGGCTCCTACCATTCTGTTATATACAGATATTCTAGACCAATACTCGTACAAACAATGAAGATATCCCTCACACCCTAATCTGCAAATGTTCATTGTCATGGTGCTTGTTCAGATGTGGCTGGTTCTGCTCCCGAGCTAAAAGATGCGAACGAGGTACCTTGCCAAGACGAAGATGAAGCAATGCCCATAAAAAGGAAAAAGATGTCCAAAGGGCACGGGGACAGTAGAAGCAAGAAAAAGAAATCCAGAACAATTAGCAAGGATGAAGATTAAGTGCTGAATAATCTTGCCATTTAATCACATGGATGTATGCTCGAATACCTTACTGGTAATAAGATTTGCTACACAAATTTGTGCACAGTTGGTGTAGAAATTGCTGCATCAGCTGGCTGCTTTATTTATTTTTTTCAAATAGGAGATTTCGAAAGAATACGAGAACTGTTTTTGATGAAGTGGTCAAATGAAATGTCAAGATTTTGCACTCGTATTATTCATTCATAACACGCAATAGGAAACCCATCAATTTTCATATCATTCACTGAATTAACAACGCTGAACCGAGAGAGCAGAAAATAAACTACTCATTTGATCCACGTTTCTTATACAATCACTGTTTCATTATGTTTTAGCAATGAAATATCAATGAAAGAAGTCCATATCCAAACTTTTACAAGATTATTAGAAATGAACAATCAAAAGATCCTTGTGGGGTAGATTATCTAGGATGAAGTGATTGTACAAGGAAAAATATAAGCATTGGTATCATTGAGACGAGGCCTCGTCCTTCTTCTCTCCTCCCAAATACCTACAGAAATACGAGTATATCAATTAGTTGCGGTGCTGACAGCTGCGTGAGGGCTCTTAAGCAAGACAAAAGGGACCAAACTTTATTATTAGAAAGAAAAAGAAAATAACCCAAGTATATCACCATTTTCGTTTCCCGTTAGTAGTAATACAGGTTATATGGTTAGAGCATGAGAAGGAAGAAATGAGGAAAAAGACGCACTAAGCCCCACTTTGGTCTATGAGTTTTTGAATAACTTATCCTCAAAACTCATTTTTAACCACATATTTATAGGAGACTCACCACTTTCACACTTTTCGATCTTTTTTTAATCACACATTCAAAATCTCCAACACCATCACAGATTACTTACCCTTGACCCTTGGCCCAACGGGAAAGTTGATAAAGTTGCACGGACTCATTCGAAGCATGGCAAGCAAGAAGTAAATAATTGCGAGGCTGTACCATCCATGCAAATCTCATGAAAAGCCCGGAATATATACACATTGCTGCAGCACCAAAACGAAAGGAGAGAAGTTAAGAAGAATCTAAACTATTTGTTAGAGTGTTCACTTTTCAAAAGCCAATATAACCTGCAGTCATGTTGCCAGATATCATTTCTGGAGGTTTTTGCATGTCAACAAGCCCCTGCAAAACTAAATAACGTCACTTCGGAATCATTAAGCAAATGAATATAAATTTATCGTTTCTGGTGGAGAAGCATACAGCAATAACAAATCCCCAGTTGGCGACGGGACCCCAAAAATGAGTCGTTCTGGGACCAACTGGACTGTTTAAAAATGCTTTGAAGGAAGCCATGGAGTCTGCAACTCAAAAATCTAGCAGTCATAATAGCAAAGTCAGACATTAAGAGAAATGTGTAAATTGACAACTACAACAAACGAATACTTATTTTAGACTATATTTTTACTGAATGGGAGAATTTGGCAGCTTAATTAGAGATATAGGAATAAATATTGAAGCCTCTAAGAAGCTTTCGGAGACAAATAAAACCATAGACGCAGCTCAACTATGTCTACTTTTTCCTGAAGCTGAATCTCTTCCACAAATGACAAGAAACATCAAGCACGAGTGACTTTGACGAAAGCATATTATTGGAAGTTTAAAACTTTCACCAGATGACAAAGAAGACAGATAAATTCGGGACATGGTGCAAGCCTGTCTTCGTATCGCTTAAGAATTAACTATAGAACCAATCATCCAACTTAAGGGATCAGTTCATGAAGTTCATCAAACCGTAAGTTTTATATTATTTTCCCTACTGTGAAGACAACTTTTATGCAGCACAGTCATGGAGCCAGCTACTCTAAAGAAACACGAGAAATGCTTAGACGAAGATTCCAAATCCAACATGTAAGTTCAGCAATCAGCACTACGAAGGATGTCTAATTCCTAGAAGATAGCCATTTAAATGCAGAGTTTTCTACTCTAGCAATAAACGAAAAGCATAAGCGGAAAAACACTAATTTAACTAAATAAATGCTGATGACTATGTACCAGACCACAAAAGTTATATAGAAATTATCTGAATGAACTTTCGGTAGTTGTTCCAAATAAAGGCCAATAATCAAGGAATTAACCCAAAATTTTATTTTAGAACTTCAAAAGTATCCTAACAGAACATAACAATTCATCAAACTATTTGCATAAACGGCAACCAATCCAGAAGCAATCAAAACAGAGACAAAAAAAAAAAGCATATCATTCATATGTTGTCTCTTCAGACAACTCCCCCGGCATCTTTGAATCAAACCTTCTCACGCTCATTATATTGCGATGATGAGAGAAACTCATGGTCAGAGAAAAACCTGGAGGACCTTGCCCCGAAGGGATGATATGAACCAATTATTTGAAGGAAGAAATAATTTTTCATATTTGCTTCCAAGATCAGCCCTCCGAAAGCATTCAAGATAGACGTAACAAAATTAAGTCATTTATTGTTTGCTTCATACTTTACGCCACCAACCCCAGCTCCCGCCCTAACACCCACAACCCCTCACCCAAATTCATTCATATGAAATGAAAAGAGAAAAATAAATCATCTTTCAAATCCATATACACGAACAGGACGTGCCTTCTTTCAGTCAACGAAATAAACTCATAATTCCAAACAAACAAATCGTACACCAATCAAACCCCAAGTCAAAACATCGATCCTCTTAATAACTAAATCAAACATAAATCAACACACAATAACACAGAAATACACGCACAATATACCTATAACGTTTTTTAATGCATTTCTAGACAAAGAGCGTACCTTTTACCTCTTGAATCCGCAAGAGAATTCGTGGGATGGTTCTTGATGCTCAAGGAAGGGGAAAAATATACAGTAATTCTACAGGAATGATAATGTGGTGGTCAGACCAGGGGAATATACATAAGTCTCCACATATCTGTTCGCCACGTGGAAATTACAGGGATTAGACGTGGGATACCTTAGAAATGGCGTAATGAAATTGGTCTTTTGTGAAAATAACCAAAATTCTTATCAATTCATTAAAATAGCCTTAAATATTAGGAACTACCAAGTTTACCCTTAAATACCATATTACAACTAAGCCTATTAATTTACAAAAGTTACAACTTAGTCCTTAAAACTTTACATTAATTTTGTTTATATAATTTTATTTGATTTTTGTTCGCTCATAGTAGCACCCCCTCACTTTGGTATCAGAGTCATATGGCAGATCTAAAAAATAAATATTATATAACACAAATTAAAAATAAATATATAATATATACATCAAGATTTATGATTATGCATACATTAATATTACCCGATAATTATATAATAGAAATCTTAAGAACTTTAAGAGACTTAAACAAAAATATAAGAAAATACATTTATGATCTAATAAATTTCGACATAATAAAAGAATATTTTATCATAAACGAAATATTAGATTTAATCCACAAAGATAAACTAGAAGAATTAGACAAAGATTATAGAAATGGATTATCATAGAGGAGAACCCTTATTAATCAAATATCTAGATATGGAAACAAATGAAAAATTAGATTCAATAATAGAACAAAGAGGAAATCTATTAGACCAAATGATAGAAGAAAGAAATATAAAAAGAAAAGGATTTGTAAGACTAAAATCATTAGAAAGTAAAAGAAAATACTTTAATATAATTCTAAAACAATTACCTAATATACTTATGATCATAAATAACAAAGAAAAAATCAATATGGAAAAATATGATATAATGAAGAAATAAAATATTACATAAAAAGTTATAGAGCACAATAAAGAAAAACGATGTTAAGATCAATTGAAGAATTTTGTGAATATAATATAATGATATGTAAAGAAGTAAAATATGATATAGAATTAAGATTAGAAGTTGAGCATATCAAAGGAAAAATTTAATGACAGAATTTCCAAAAATAAAATTTGAAAAACAAATAATAGAAAATATTAATCTACCAGTAGGATCTTACCAAATAAAAGGAGCCAATACAACTATGTTTCAACCATTAAGCTCATGGGGAGAATTCGATGGATTTCTTAATATGCAATTAAATTGGATAAGTGCATTTTTATGGCAAACATATAAAAACATAAATTTACAAGATAAATTAGCCATTGAAGAATTACAACAATTAAATATACAAGATATGAATATCAAAGAAAAATTACAAAATATTCAAAATAAACTAAAAATACAATTCAAGGAATTAAAAGAAATGATAGGAGAAGTTAAAAATATAGATGAAGAAATCTTAAAAGAATTTCAAAGAAAGTCAGGAGAATTAATTAATCAAGATAAAATTGGAATAATTATAGAAAAAATAGATAAATTAAATGAGAATATAAGAAATAATGAAAATGAAAAAATTATAGAAGAAAAAATAAAAAATATAGAAATAAAAATAGATGATATGTATAACAGACTATTTAAGGTACAAAAAACTCAAAAACCAAGAGTATAAAATGTCAATAAGCGAATATATTGAAGATCTAAAAATATTAATAAAATCATTGATAGGTGATGTTCAAGAAGTAAAAAATGAATTAAAAGAAGTAAGAAATGATATAAATATACTAAAACTAGAAATTAGAGAATTCAAAGAAAATAATAAAATCAAAGATAAGAAAATAGATAAAAAATTCATAGAAAAAGAAATACTTAGAATAAGAAAAAAGCATTTCGAACAAGAAAAAATTATAATAGAAGCAGGAAGTATGGATGATGAATTCAGGAGAAACATATTACCAAAAATATTAGAGGAAGAATTAGAATTACAAAAATCTATAGAAAAAACTTTAGGAAAACTAAAAGCTGAAGAAAAAATTGAAGAAGACCGAGACAAAAATGAATGAAGAATTAGATTTGCTTATAGAAAATTTTGACCAGTTAAGTATAGAAAATTTTGATGAATACCAAGTTTTAATGAATACTGGAGGAGCACCTAACCCTGCTCTTATAGGAACTTCTAAATAAGAATTACCAGATCCAGATGAAAGTTATGCACCCTTATATAGTAAACCACACCGGCAATATTATGATAGAATTAGAGATAGACAACCACCTAGGGGAAATAAATATAAAGATAGGTTTGAACCAAATAATAATTATGATAAACATATTAATCATGGAGGAACAAAATTAGATTTGGATTGTAAAATAGATACTAAAAAAACCTTATTAACTTGGGCAGATTCAATGATACTATTCTTTTTATACAATAAAGATGATACATGGGAAAATACTGATAGAATGATAAATTTTTTAGTAGCATCATTTGAAGGACATGTTAGAAATTGGTGGGAAGGAATAAGTAGTGATACGAAAGCATTAATAAGAAGAAATGTATAGACGGAACTAATAAAATCAGATAGAAAGGGAATAGAAAAGTTAGTAGATTATATTGCGGATGAATTTTTAGGAGAAAATTGGATAAGTAATTCTGAAGCAGAATCAATAAGAGAAAAAGATAATGCAAGAGTAAGATTAATAAATTTAACAATATGTGATATGTGTAAAATCAAAGAATATACTTGTGAGTTTAAAGAATACTATTATGTCCAATTCTATAGTAATGAAAATCAAGAAATATATAGAGATATGTATTACAATAAATTACCAGGTTCATGGGGAATATACTTTAAAATAGAGTTTGAAAAATTTATTAGAGATAACACTGGAACACCTAGAACATTAGGATCAAGAATAAAATTCCTATTTGAAAGATTAGCATATATATGTCAACAAAGACAATTATTAAAGAAATCAGGAAAATTAATCAGAATATGTTGTGAAGATATGGAAAAATCTACTCAATGGGGATGTAACTCTGAAAGAAGAAGAAATAATAATAAAAGAAAGTATAAAAATTGAAAGTTTAAAAAATTCAGAAACTTCAGGAAAAAATATATAAAACCTAAGAGAAGATATTACAAAAGAAGATATAATCCAAATAAAAGACAGAAAAATAAAACTTACAAGAAAGACAAAAGTCAATGTAAATGTTGAAATTGTGGAGAAATTGGACATATAAGCCCTGATTGTAATAAAAAGAAGGTTAAAATATTACAAAAAGAATATCTAGAAATAAAAAGTGAACTAAGTGAAATATCAGACATTGAAGAATACTATGATCAAGAAGTTTATATAAGTGAAACAGATTCAGAAAGTAATGAATCAGAATCAGAATAAAGAAATAGAAGCAAATAATAACATAAATAAACAAGAATATGAAGGAATAGAAGGTTATGGATTAAATGTAACTTTTGATAATAACAAGTTCAGGAAAATACAAAAATTATTTTTAGATTTGAAAATAGGAAAATGGGAAATATTAGATAGAATATGGAAAAGAGAAAAAGTAGCAATAAATGAATATCATAAAATTGAAAGGGCAATAGATGTTAGAACCACTCAAGGAACACATAAATTAAATCTTTTAACAAAAAATACGGTTGCAGAATTATTAACAAAGATCAATAGAAAACAAAGTGAAAAGATTCAATATGTTTACTTAGCAAGTATCCAAATAATGTTTAAATCCCTGTTTAGAGAAGGATTAGATTCACCTTTAACTGTAAGTTTACATGATGGAAGAATTATAAATTTAAAAGATAGTTATTTAGGAACAGTAGAAGGAAATCTAGCATAAAAGAAACTAATATTTACATGTTACCCAAAATATTGTATATCATTAAAAGATAGAAATTTTAATGAAGTTTTAGGATTACACTTCAAATTACATAAAGATGAATTAATGGAACCAGGAGATAAATTATGACTATAGAATACAGAACATTATACACATTTACTAATTCTAATTATGGAAACATTTATTCTAAAAAACCATATATTGAAATTCATAAATAATGTAAAGATTTTGGTAAAGCTGTAGAACCAGATAAACAAATAAGTTTAGTTCCAAGAAACTATGAACTTACTATAACAAAAAATAAATAAGAAATCATAGAGTTACGAGAAGAAGAATACCCTAATAATAACATAACATTTGAAGATGGCAGATTAATTAGGAGATCAGCAAGTTTACCTAATAGAAAACAATTAGGAGAAACTAGTAATACAAAAGAAATAAAACTTAATAGAAATGCTGGAAATATGAAAATAGAAGGTGAATATTTTAATGGAATAGAGCATATAAAAGGATCAAATATATTAATTGACATAGGAGCTAGTGAATGTCATATAGCTTCAAATAGAAATAAAGGACTAATATCTCATAGAACTGATCCATATAGATATATAAATTTTGATGGACAAGTACATATGACTGAACTTGAAGTAAAAGTACCAATAAAAATAGGAGAAATAAATCTCCTAGTACCATGTCATGTAGATAGTAGTATGGTAAATCATCATGTATTATTAGGAATGAGCTTTCTAGATGGACTAGAAGATTATAGTATAAAACGTGAAGGATTATATATAACTCATAATGACCAAACTATACTATGCAGAAAAGCTGAATAAATGAATAATCAAATAAGTTTTCCATTAGCAGTTTATATACAAGTTACAATTGTTGAAACAAATATAACAACATGTGCATTAATTGACACATGAAGTGATATAACAATATTCAAAAGTTTCTTAATAAAATCATGGAATACTAATGGAAAGATAAAAATTATAGGAGTAACAGGAGAAAGTACCCATATAATTAATAGTGCTGATAAAATTGATATAATACTTGGGAGTAAACAAATAGTTGTAAATAAAATATATAATTATAACAACTTAGAATGTGATATATTACTAGGAAATGACTTTATACAATAATTTCAATATTATAAACAAAATAATTACATGATAATGTTGCAAACATCTTGTGCACATTTACTAAAAATACCAAGAGAATTTAGACCTTACAGAGTTCAGCCAACACAGCGTGGTGATAAATGGGAGAAAAAATCAATTACACAAAATGAAATAAAAAATAAGAGAATAATGTATAAAAAAATCTTAAAAACAAACATACAAACAAACATGGAAACAATCATTGATCAACTAGAAAAAAATTTGTGGAGAAAATCCATTAATATTTTAGAAACCACATCATCCAAAAGCTAAAATAGAATTAACAGAAAATGTTATTATAAGAGTTAGACCAATGATGTATACCATACAGGATACACAAGAATTTAAAACTCAGATAAAAGAATTACTTAACCAAAAATTAATCAGACCTAGTAATGGACCCCATAGTAGTCCATCTTTTATGGTTATGAAACATTCTGAGCAAAAAAGAGGAAAAACTAGAATGATGATAAATTATAAAGAGTTAAACAAATATACTAAATTTGATGGATACTTTTTACCAAATAAAGATGTACTAATAAATCTTGCAAAAGGAAAACAATATTATTCTAAATTTGATTGCAAATCAGGATTTTGACAAGTAAAAATAAAAGAAGATAGTATTCAATACACAGCATTTAGTACACCACAAGGTAAGTATGAATGGATGGTTATGCCATTTGGTTTAAAAAATGCACCACAAATATATCAAAGAAGAATGGATAACATATTTAGAAAATTCAATGAATTCTTAATTGTCTATGTCGATGATATATTAATATGTTCTAATAATAGAGAAGAACATAGAAACCATTTAATTAAATTTATAAATGAATGCAAAAAAGAAGGAATTGTTCTTTCAAAAAATAAAGCTATAATAGAAAAACAAGAAATTGATTTTCTTGAATTATCAATAGATAAAAGAGGGATAAAATTACAAACCCATATATCTAAAAAGATAGAAAATTTTCCAAACAAATTAGAATCAAAAGAACAAATACAAAATTTTTTAGGATGTTTAAATTATGCAGAAGGATTTATTGAAAATCTATCAAAAAAGAGACATAAAATTCAAATCTTACTCAGAAAAATAAATACCAAAGGATGGAATGATGAACATACAGAAATTGTCAAATCACTAAAAGAAGAATGTAAAAATTTACCAAAATTAAGATTACCAGATGAAAAAGATAATCTGATAGTTAATACTGATGCCTCGGATAAGTATTGGGCAGCAATATTAAAAACAGATCTTAATGAAATTTGTAGATACTCAAGTGGAACGTTTAATCAAGCAGAAATAAATTATACTACTCATGAGAAAGAACTGTTAGGAATTATCAGAGGAATAAAGAAATTTTCATTGTTTTTATTATCTAAGAAATTCATTGTTGAAACTGATAATTCTCAAGTTGCAGGTTTAGTAAAAAATAAATTACCACCAGAACTTCAATATAGAAGGCTCCATAGATGGCAAGCCTATTTGGCATTTTATAATTTTGATATAGTTCATATTAAATGTGTTAATAATTATCTTGCGGACTTTTTAAGCAGGAATATTGAATTTGCAGATGGATAATATCAAAAGATCCCTGATAGACGCCAAAAAGCGAATGAACTTCCTCATGGAGGAAACTGAAGATATAAAGCTTGGAATTGAACAACTTGCAGAAACTCTCCAAGGAAGTTTCAAGCAATTGATGGAAATCTCAACATTTCATCACGATTATACTAAAGAATTGAGAGATAACATAATTGAGATTGAATCTCAGTTTGAATCGTTGATTACCAAACAGGCTGATACCAAACAGGTTATATCAAAAATACAAATAGGTACATCTTCTGGAACAGTGGTGGACCAACAATTAAAAGAGATGAACCAAGTCCCAAAAAAATTGTTATAAATGAAGCCAGTCCTCGAAAAATCACAATCAATGCCAAAGATGAACATACAAGGGTAGTCAGAATTCGTGCTGAAGAGGAAGATGATTCCCCTTTTTTACCAAAAGAAAACGAATATAAAACCACTGTTGAAGTTATTTATGAACTTCAAGAATGTGATTGCTATTACATTTCGTCTGGAGACCATGTATACCCACGATTGATCGTTACCCAGGGAGGAGATCCCGTCATGACAAAAATGACAGCTGATTATGGATTCTTGGATCTTATCTATCCAGGAAAAGATCTAAAAGAAATCGAAAAATTTGATGATTTACTAAAATGAGAAATTTCAAAGTTTGCTCAAGGAAGATCCATATATTTAAAATTTTATTCAATCAGTCCTGAAATTGATGGAAGGATATATTATCCTGCTGAGCATATTATCACGATTGGGTATGTTGCTCGAAATTTTCAAATTGAAGTTGGAAAAAATACCAAGCCAGTACCAAACATTACAAGATCATGGTTTAGATCCCGAAGGGTGTTGAGAATTAAATTTCTCTACAACATTGCCAAAAATCTGTATGTGAAAAAATTCAAATGCATATGTCAGTACAATGGATGGACCTTACTCACTGATGGAGGAAAAGAAAAGTCAACAATCTTGAAAGAATACATCAATAAATTTGATACTCATCAAATCCATGGAAGTTTTGCCACTTTGCAAGAAGCGTGCATAGCTAGGAATTGCCCCACATGCCAAAGGAATTGATGGACAGGTGGAAGCCACTTGATGGATCTGCTTCACATGCCAAAGGAATTGATGGACAGGTGGAAGCCACTTGATGGATCTGCTTCACATGCCAACAGAATTGATGGACAAGTGGAAGCTGTTCAATAAACCTACTTTAATTCAACAATGCAGAACAAGGTAGGGGCCATGTCAAGACCAAAAAATAGAAGGATAAGTGTCACTATAATGTAAGGGTCATGTGATGTAATAAATAATAGAGGGACAGGTGTGTCCTTAAAAGCTGTGAAATTGTTAGGACGATGATGTAAGCAGTGATGTAATTGTGTCCAATGTAGTATTATAAATAGAGGCCTCCGGGCTAGTTGAAAGGTAGAACTCTCTTGAGCACTCAGTTTGTGAGAAAGCCAAAAAATCTTCTGTCTTTCAAAAAATTCTCATACCAATCCTTTGTCAATTTTCATATTATCAATAAAATCTCAATTTACTTATCATATTATGATGACTTTCTAAATTCTTGTCTTCTAAATCCTATTTCCAAAAAGAAGATATATTATTAAGAAAACTCCCTACACTCTGTCCTAAAATATTTTCCATCTAAAGAGTTATACAGTGAAGACATCCAGGCTTAGCTAATAACCCGTGAAGGTAGGAAGCCATTGGAGGGTGTGGAGCAGAAACCTATAAGCCTGAAGGTCACTAACAATAGAAGGAAAATACAAAGGTACTAAGAACAGGAAAAGAGGTTAGTATTCTTAATATATCTATCTTTATGGAATTAGGAGGAAGAAGAGCTTTTAATATGACAGAATTCAGAATTGTTAAATTTAATTATCAAAACAGTCCTCATAATGATGAATATCATAGCATAATTGAACCTTTATTCATGCATAAACAATTTACTAGACCAAATAATGAAATAAAAAAGTTATATCATATTTATATGCCATGTTTGTTAGCTATCTTTCCAACATTAAAAAGAATATTAGGATTAGAAATTACAAAATCAATTATTTATTTTTGGCTTGATAGTGATAACACTGAAATAAATAATGAATTATATTTAGGATATGTGTTTAGTAGTGATAATGATTATGATCCTGTAATAGATTATGACAGTGATGGAAGAGATGAATATTTCTTTACCAGTTTTTGAAAATCTTAATATCATGAATGAAAATAATTATATCATGAAAAAAATCCAGAACTAAGAGAGGACCATATAAAGTTAAAAAGCATATCAAAAGTAAAAAAGGTATTGAATATGAAAATGAAATTGATAAAATAGGCTATCAAGAGCAACTCTACGCATCACAAGAGATATTAAAAAGTTTTAAAGAAAATTTGATAGAAAACTTTGCTAGAGGAACTGTAAGATCTATAATGATACATGATATTCAAGATATAATTGATAAATTAGAAAAGAGAAAGAAAAATATTTCAAAATATAATATACCATTTGAACCAAGTATAGATATCATGGCTGACATAGATATTATCAATTCTCAAACATTGATAGAATTTGAAAAATTACTTGAAACTTTATAAATTATTTATCTCTGTATTTATAATGCCTGGATATACTATTGAAGGATTAAACAATTTGTTAGAAAAAATAATGGAAAAAATAGATAACATTATATCTCATTTAATAGATATGGATGAATCATCTGAACAATATTATATATTTTCAGAAAATCATGATCAATACATTATAGATTATTCTGACATATTAGAAATCAAAATGGAATTAGAAGATAAAATTACGACAAGTACATTCCAAACTTAAATGCCAGGATATACAATCGAAGGACTTGATAACCTTTTAGAAAAATTAAAAGATAAAATGGAAGATATTAAACAACAAATGGAAAATGAAAAATATCTTCTGAAGAATATAATAAACTTTTAGAAAAATACAAACAATATATTGCAGATTATTGTATTGTACTAGATCAAAGAATGGATTTATACCAGAAAATTTTGTATAATAATCTACCTACCCAATAATCTATGAATATTTCACAAACATCAACATCTAATAACTGTGATCATAAACTATATTTAAATAATAAGGAAATTTCATTTTTATTAACTATCGTTGAGAAATCTAAAAATATACACTCTGTTGGACAATCTAAATTAAAAGAAATATACGAAGATATAGACTATGTTATCTTAAATAGAATAGAATTTAATTCTGTTGAAACAGCAAAGAATATAAATACAGTTCATAAAATTATAGAAGAATATGAGGATATAGAAGAAGAAGTTTCAGAAGGAATAACATTAGGATATATAACTAAAAAAGATCATCCTAAATCTTTTGAGAAATTATCACAATATAGAATATTTCTAGAAGAACTTAAGAGATTAAAAAATATGGATATAACAAGAAGTATTGAATTAAATGAACCAAATTAAATTTAGGGACATAGCTTGCAAAGAAAATAACTAACTTCATTAAGGGTAATATGGACAAATTACAAAAAATTGCCATTCTTAAAAATTGCATTTTTCACATGGCTAAATCAATAAATCCCCCGGGATTAGACCATGTACAATGAGAGAGTAAAGTGATGTTTTGAATTTTTTTTTTTTTTTTAATATGTAATGTAATAAAAAAGTAAGAAAAAAAATTCTTCATTGTGAAAATGTATGATTAAAAATGAGTAAGAAAAAAAAGAAATTTGAAAAAATGACAGTCAAACGAAGGCTAGATAAACAATCATTTCATCCAATGTTAGGATATGTTCGACGAAGCACTTGATTTTAGCTACTTCCTGCTATATATAAGTCCATGCTCGTGTACGTGCCGACCCATCCGGTGGTAGTGTGCGTAGCTTTTGGACTTAAACTCAATAGATCTAGGTCTACTTCAAGGACTATTGGAGTTAATAGTGTGTGGTTCTTGTGCAATTATATTTCTTAACAAAAAATAAAATAAAAGGCAAAGTAGAAAAACTTACTTGAATTTGGAAATAAGAAACAAAATATGCAAATATAGATCAATGAGAGAGTTCGACTCTCTTTCCTTAAAACATAATTGCCCCCATTCAGGTGTTAACGGTGTCATGACAAACACTTCCAAGATACAACAATCAACTACCTTCGATAGCAGCACTACAAACTTGAAACAACAATAAAGTCGAAGTGTTTTTGTACTCTCTTCAAAAGGAATGAATTTTTAAAGAATATAATAATTTTTTTTATTATTATTTTTTTTCAAAGTGTTAATGAGATGCATAATAAGAGCTTGTTTGGTAAAGCAAAAATTTTCACCACAACTTTTCAAATTCAATTTCAATCATCCATTTTTAGTCAAGCCCACAATTTTTTACTTTTCAAACATTTTTAAACCGCACACATCCATTAAAAAAATAAAATAAAAAACCAAAATTTTTTAAATTACCAAACAAACTCTAAAAGTGAAATGAACAAATCAAGTCTAAGAGGTCCAATTTATAGATATTGAAGAGTTGTGGCCGAAAAGACACACCCCAAAAAACAACATGGTCATGAATAGCTACATCTTGTCTTCAAAGACAATTGTACCCCTTGAGCCCAAACTTAAGTTTTCAAGTTAAAAGTAATAAACTACCTAATGTTCACTCTTTTTTCTAGGTGGGACAACTTAATTTTGTCTAACATAATCAATTTAGCAATTAATTTCTCATTCATTTGAAAATTATTTTAGGAATCTAAATATAGTAAAGTCTTCTACTCAAGGAGTAGAGTACATTTGACTCATCACTGCATGAAACGAATATCGAGTCAACGATTTACAACAGCTAACACATTTGTCTATCCACTTAGTTCTCTGCTCAGTTGCCCCTTGGAGTTTTTATGCAACTTCTAGATAATGCTGCTAAATTCTTCCTCTAAAATGGACATATGTCCTCAAAAGAAAAGAATCATCATTCGCTTGTTAGGGCGTATTTCATGTGTCCAACATATGCGCGATGGCCCTACTATATCAGACAATATAATCAATTTGTCAAGTATTAGAAACCAACCGTGATGATAACTAGGAGAAATGACACACATCAACATCCACACCAGCTGGAGAACGTCAGCAGCCATGTCAACAAGAGAATGGAATTTGTTTGGCGTGTCAGAATTCATATATTCAGAATTGTGTATATATATTATTTGTTTAAATTCTATTATTTTTTTTGTAAAGATAAGATTCTTATTTTTTTGTCTATATATAGGAACTCTGTATACACATTTCAATTATCAATTATTATTCAGCTTGAATCGTTGCTTAATGTTCTTCTTCAAAGAAATTTCCAGTTTATTCTCATTTTTCTGAAATGGTATCAGAGCTTGAATTGGGGGAATCAAATGAAGGAGATACAAACCCAATCAGACTCAAAACAGAAACTCAAACTCCAATGATACTCATCCTATCCATGATCCTACCAAGCTAACCAGCCCATATTTCATTAGAACCAATGATGGTACTGGTGCCATGCTTGTAACACATGTCTTAGATGCAAATAACTATCATTCATGGGCTCGATCGATGAAGAGGGCATTAAGGATAAAAAACAAATTAGGCTTCACTAAAGGAAGCATAACCGAACCAAAACAACCAGACGATCCCCTTATGGAACATTGGCTGCATTGCAATGATATTGTGATTACATGGATGCAAAATACAAAGGCGGTAGACATCAAATGCAACACCATATATGCTGAGACAGCATACCAACTTTAGATCGAGCTGGAACAACGTTTTGCTCAACAAAATGCTCCTCGAATTTTTGAGATCAAATAGGGGATAACCACACTGCTGTAGAATCGAGATCCTGTAAGTGTGTATTTCTCAAAACTTAAAACACTTTTAGATGAGTTGATGAAATACGAAGTCATACCTAATTGTAGTTGCGGGGGATTGCAAACTGTGGTTGAAAATCAACAAAGAGACTGGGTAATGAAGTTTTTGATGGGTTTAAATGACTCCTAAAAAGCTATTAAGGTGCAAATTTTGCTGATAAAACCTTTCCCTACTCTGAAAGAGGTGTACTCCATAGTTCAACAAGAAGAGAAGAGAAGAGAGATATCAACTGAGGGATTTGCACACGAGTCCATGGCTCTTTTCACCAAAGGGAATTTTAAGGATAAAGGGAAACAAAATACCGTCACACAGAAAAGAGATCGATATTATTGTACCTATTGCAAAAATTTTGGGCATTCAATAGAGAGATGCTTCAAAGCAAACCCGGTCAAACCAGTTTGCACATATTGTCATGTTCCTGGTCATGCTACAAATAAATGCTTCAAACTCCATGGATATCCATCGGGCAACCGTTTTGATGGAAAGAGTGTGCCATTAGCTAATCAGGCTATTGCATCTTTTATTCTTCCACAAGAGATGGTTGATGACAAATCACATGTGTCTTTGAGTCGAGCAATATTCACAGCTTTTGTTTCTTCTAAAATCAAATACTAATGTTCAGAGCACTGTTGGATCCACTTCCTTTGATGCAAACCTACATAAACTTTTTGGTATATCTTTGTGCATGTCTGTTTTCAAAAGAAAAACTTCTAACATTTTTAATGTTCCTTGGATTCTAGATACAAGGGCAACTAATCATATGGTTTGTTCTCCTTCATTCTCATCTTCCATTCAAACAGAAGTTTCTTATTTTGTTTCCTTGACAAATGGTAACATTGTTCCTGTTACTCATATAGGGATAGTGAAGATCACAAATGTCTTAGTTCTTCAAAATGTTCTATTTGTGCCTAGTTTCTTGTTCAATCTAATTTTTGCCAAGAAAATAGCTCGAATATTTGACTACTGTCTCCTTTTCTTTTCTCAATGTTGTTTCATTCAGGTCCTTTCAACTTGGAAAACGATTGTCATGGGTGAAGTCAAAGAAGGATTGTACCATATGAAGTGTGAGGAGGTCTCTTCTTCAGCCTTATCAGATCATCTGAACAAGTTAAAAATCCTGCCTCCGCTTCGCATTTCTACTTCAGTAGCCAACAACACCTAAAATTTTGATATCTTGCACTATAGATTAGGACATTCTTCCTATTCTATTGATAGTAGTAATGATGATATTCATTTTATTAAGTCCCTTAATGAAATACCTTGCCCCATATGTCCCTTAGCTAAGTTACACAAACTACCTTTTTCTGTAAGTACTCACAAAATTGAAAAATGCTATGAGTTGTTACACTGTGACATTTGGGGTCCTTGCAATGAAATTGGGAGTGATGGTTCTAGATATTTCTTGACAATTGTGGATGATTTTATTAGATGTGTTTAGGTATAAACGTTGAAACTAAAATCTGATGCTACCACTACACTTCAAGGTTTCTGTTCAATGGTAGAAACACAATTTGAAACAAGAGTTAAGATAATTCGAACTGATAATGGTGGAGAGTTCAATACGAAAGACTTTTATCTCAAAAAGGGAATCATACATCACAAGACTTATGTGTGAAAAATAAAGTCATCTTTGTTGAATTTTTTGGTTGAATTTGGCAAGCCACCAATAGCCCACAAATTTAGCCTACAATCTAGTCTATGTTCATACCTATTTTTCTTCCATCCATTGTTGATTTTTTGTCCAAACTTTCCCTATAAATAGAGGGCAAAACCTCAATGGAAAATGCACCAAGTAGAGAGGAAAATAGAGAGTGAAAGTAGTAGAGAGAAATTTGTTAGAAGAGAGAAATATTAGAGAGAAATAAATTGTTTTCTCCTAAGTATTTTCCTACTTTGTTTTCTCCTATTACAAGAGAGGTTAAATATTGTTATCTCCTTGTATTTAGAGAGAATGTTGTTGTAATTCTCCTACTATAGTGAAATCCTCCTATACTTGCCCGTGGACGTAGCCATTATTGGTGAACCACGTAAATACTTGTGTTCCATTTAACCGCATTTTCTCAATTCCACTATACTTGTTGACCAACGCGATCCACGCCTTTCCTAACAAGTGGTATCAGAGCCTGGTTACATCTTTTGAAATTCTTAGTATGCTCTGTGGTTGCAGCTTTGTCTGATCTTCCACATCAGAAAAGATTTCTTGAGATTGGTTTGCGTAGGGTTGGTGTTCACTATCACTCGGTATTATTACCAAGTCGTAAACAAAAATGGCAGCAAAGTATGAGGTTGAAAAGTTCAATGGGAACAATTTCTCTTTATGGAAAATGAGAATAAAAGCAGTTTTGAGAAAAGATAACTGTTGGCGGCAATTGGAGAGAGACCCGCGGATATCACTGACGATGACAAGTGGAACAAGATGGATAGCAATGCAATTGCTAATCTACACTTAGCACTTGCTGATGGAGTATTGTCAAGTGTGGCGGAAAAGAAAACAGCAAATGAGATATGGGACACCCTAACGAAGCTCTACGAGGCCAAATCATTACACAACAAAATTTTCCTAAAGAGACGGCTTTACACCCTTCGGATGATGGAGTCAACTACAGTGACAGACCACATCAACACCCTCAACACTCTATTTTCACAGCTCACATCAATGGGCCATAAAATAGAGGCAGGGGAACGTGCTGAAATTCTACTTCAAAGCCTACCAGATTCGTATGATCAACTCATCATCAACTTAACTAACAACATAGAAGATCTAGTCTTCGATGATATTGCAGCTGCGGTTCTTGAAGAGGAAAGTCGGCGCAAGAACAAGGAGGACAGACTATCTAGTTCACAGCAGGCGGAAGCCTTGACGATGATGAGAGGGAGATCAACGGAACGTGGCCCCAGTGGGAGTCATACCCAAGGTAGATCTAAATCCAGAAGTAAGAAGAATGTCAAGTGTCATTACTGTGGCAAGAAATGGCACTTAAAAAGGGATTGTTGGAGTCTTAAGAGGAATGAAGAAGCCAAAGGGAAGGCACATGAGATACCAAAAGCTCAGGGTTGTGTAGCAAGCACCTCATATGATGGCGAAATTTTATACAGCGAGGCAACAACTGTTGTTGAAGGCAGAAAGCATTTCACCGATGTCTGGCTCATCGATTCAGGAGCGACATGGCACATGACACCAAGGAGAGAATGGTTCCATCAATATGAACACATCTCAGGAGGTTCAGTGTTTATGGGAAATGATCATGCTTTGGAGATCGTTGGTATTGGTACTATCAAATTAAAAATGTATGATGGTACAATTTGCACTATCAAGGAGGTTCGGCACGTAAAGGGCTTGAAGAAAAATCTATTGTCTTTGGGACAACTAGATAGTATTGGGTGCAAAACCCATGTTCAAGATGGGACTATGAAAATAGTCAAAGGCGCGCTTGTAGTGATGAAAGCAGAAAAGATAGTTGTAAATCTGTACATGCTTAAAGGAGATACTCTACAAGAAGGAGAAGCATCTGTTGCATCGGCAGGTTCAGCAGAAGAATTAACAATGATGTGGCACCGCAAACTTGGCCACATGTCTGAACGTGGTTTGAAAATTCTCTCTGAACAAGATCTTCTTCCAGGGCTCAAAAAGGTATCATTACCCTTTTGTGAGCATTGTGTCACTAGTAAGCAGCACAGATTGAAGTTTAGCACTTCTACTACTAGAAGTAAAGTTATCTTGGAGTTGGTTCATTCTGATGTTTGGCAAGCACCGGTTATGTCCCTAGGAGGTGAAAAATATTTTGTATCTTTTATTGATGATTACTCCAGGAGATGTTGGGTGTATCCAATCAAGAAGAAGGCTGATGTGTTCGAAGTCTTCAAAATCTACAAAGCGCGGGTAGAACTTGAATCTGAGAAGAAGATCAAGTGTTTGAGGACGGACAATGGAGGAGAATATACTGGTAATGAATTTAATACTTTTTGTGAACAAGAAGGTATTAAAAGACATTTCACGACGGCATATACTCCACAACAAAATGGAGTGGCAGAGCGGATGAACAGAACATTGTTAGAAAGAACGAGAGCAATGTTGAGAACTGCGGGGTTAGCTAAATCATTTTGGGCTGAAGCAGTCAAAACCGCCTGTTATGTGATCAACCGGTCACCATCAACCGCGATTGATCTGAAGACGCCGATGGAGATGTGGACAGGGAAGCCAGCTGATTATTCTCACTTACATGTCTTTGGAAGTCCTGTGTACGTTATGTACAATGCCCGGGAAACATCAAAGCTGGATTCAAAATCCAGAAAATGCATTTTCTTGGGGTATGCTGATGGAATCAAGGGGTACCGCCTGTGGGATCCCACTGCCCACAAGGTGATAATCAGCAGAGACGTGATATTCACGGAAGGCAAGGTACAAGAAAATGATAGCACTTTCAAAGAGCCAGAAACTACTACGGTTGAAGTTGAAGTTGAAAATAGAGAAGAACAAGAAGTCTGGGATTCTTCTGAAGCAGCACCGGAGCATGAAGAAGGAGAACAAGCTGAGTTTACAGTTCCTGAAATCAGACGATCAACTCGGGAGAGGAAAGAACCAGCTTGGCACTCTGAGTACATTATGGAGAGCAATGTTGCATACTGTCTACTGACGGAGGATGGAGAGCCATCAACTTTCCATGAGGCTTTAAATAGCCAAGAAGTTTCGCAGTGGATGGAAGCTATGCAGGAAGAAATTGAGGCTCTTCATAAAAACAAGACATGGGATCTTGTTTCGCTACCACAAGGAAGGAAAGCCATTGGAAATAAATGGGTCTACAAGATCAAACGTGATGGAAATGACCAAGTGGAGCGGTATCGTGCTAGACTGGTGGTAAAGGGATATGCTCAGAAAGAAGGCATTGACTTCAACGAAATATTCTCTCCTGTTGTTCGACTCACGACAGTTCGAGTATTATTGGCAATGTGTGCTACATTAGACTTGCACCTGGAGCAGTTAGATGTGAAAACTGCATTTCTTCATGGTGAGCTTGAAGAAGAAATTTTTATGCTCCAACCAGAAGGTTTTGAAGAAAAAGGAAAAGAGAACTTGGTTTGCAGGTTGAACAAATCTCTATACGGTCTCAAACAGGCGCCGAGGTGTTGGTATAAGAGATTTGATTCCTTCATTATGAGCCTTGGATACAACAGACTTAGTGCAGATCCTTGTGCTTATTGCAAGAGATTTGGTGATGGTAATTTCATTATCTTGCTGTTGTATGTTGACGACATGTTGGTAGCAGGCCCCAACAAAGATTGTCTTAAAGATTTGAAGGCACAGTTGGCTAGGGAGTTTGAAATGAAGGACTTGGGAACCGCAAATAAGATTCTAGGGATGCAAATTCACCGAGACAGAAATAATAGGAAGATTTGGCTTAGTCAGAAGAACTACTTGAAGAAAATCTTGCGACGCTTCAATATGCAAGATTGTAAGCCAATTTCTACCCCTCTTCTTATTAATTTCAAGTTATCCTCAAGTATGAGTCCTAGCAGTGAAGCAGAGAGGATGGAGATGTCTCGAGTACCGTATGCATCAGCAGTGGGTAGCCTAATGTTTGCTATGATCTGTACAAGACCAGACATTGCACAAGCAGTGGGAGCGGTCAGTAGATATATGGCAAACCCTGGTAGAGAGCATTGGAATATGGTGAAGAGGATCCTAAGATATATCAAGGGTACCTCAAATGTTGCATTATGCTATGGAGGATCAGAATTTAATGTTAGAGGCTATGTAGATTCAGATTATGCAGGTGATCCTGATAAAAGCAAGTCCACCACTGGATATGTGTTTACTCTTGCTGGAGGAGCTGTAAGCTGGGGTTCAAAACTGCAGTCTATCGTGGCTACTTCTACGACGGAAGCAGAATATGTGGCGGCTACACAAGCTAGCAAAGAGGCAATATGGTTGCAAATGTTAATGGAAGAACTCGGACACAAACAAGAGAAGATTTCTCTATTTTGTGATAGTCAGAGTGCTTTGCACTTAGCAAAGAATCCAGCATTTCATCCAAGGACGAAACATATTAGAGTACAATATCACTTTGTACGAGAGAAGGTGGAAGAAGGAAGTGTGGATATCCAGAAGATTCATACGGAGGACAACCTAGCGGATATGTTCACAAAGCCGATCAACACTGATAAGTTCACATGGAGCCGATCCTCTATCGGCCTAGCAGAAGCATAAGCAGCATGAGAATGGCAAGTGTGGGAAGGATGGAAGGTTGCAACAAAAGTGACTTTAAGTGGGAGAAATGTGAAAAATAAAGCCATCTTTGTTGAATTTTTTGGTTGAATTTGGCAAGCCACCAATAGCCCACAAATTTAGCCTACAATCTAGTTTATGTTCACACCTATTTTTCTTCCATCCATTGTTGATTTTTTGTCCAAACTTTCCCTATAAATAGAGGGCAAAACCTCAATGGAAAATGCACCAAGTAGAGAGGAAAATAGAGAGTGAAAGTAGTAGAGAGAAATTTGTTAGAAGAGAGAAATAAATTGTTTTCTCCTAAGTATTTTCCTACTTTGTTTTCTCCTATTACAAGAGAGGTTAAATATTGTTATCTCCTTGTATTTAGAGAGAATGTTGTTGTAATTCTCCTACTATAGTGAAATCCTCCTATACTTGCCCGTGGACGTAGCCATTATTGGTGAACCACGTAAATACTTGTGTTCCATTTAACCGCATTTTCTCAATTCCACTATACTTGTTGACCAACGCGATCCACGCCTTTCCTAACATTATGTTGAAACACCCCCAACAAAATGCTATTGTTGAAAGACTTTTATCTCAAAAAGGGAATCAATATTGCAAGAGCATTGAAGTTTCAAAGTGGAATTGCTCTAAAATTTTGGAATCATTGCATTCCAACTGCGGTATATATCATGAATAGGACTCCTTCCGTGTTAAAATACAAAAGTCCTTATCAAATTCTTTTTAACAAGAGGCCAAACTACACTTAGCTTAAAGTTTTTGGTTGTTTAGCTTTTGCTACAACCATTGTGAATGGAAGACATAAATTTGATCCTAGAGCAAAAAGATTCATGTTTATAGGTTACTCCTTTGGGATAAAAGGATACACTCTACTAGATGTTGAAACCAAGAGGATCTTTGTTTCTAGGAATGTGATTTTTTACGAGAATGTATTTCCCTTCAAAAATGAGGATTCCATAAAAAATATACTGGTTTGGCATATGCGAGCATTGCTTGGCGCCCCTAGAACCTTCAGAAGCCTACACTTTCCGTCGATTAGACTTTTCTTTAACCATTGTTCATAATTTGAAAGAGGCTTTACTTCATTGAAATATATTGAAGAACTTTTTGGCTAATTTATCAGTTAGGAAATCGGGACGACTCCCTGACTATAATTTCGTTACGTTTTAAAGAGTCTTTGCGCATTATATAAAGATTCTTTGGGTTAAGTCATCCAATCTTACTCGATTCAACATTGTCAAATTTTCACTTTAATGCAAAACAGTTTACTGGATTCAAACCGAAAATCTGTACTTTGCATAAAGATGAATCATTTTTATACAGAAAGATGTACAAAAATGCAGGCTTCCTGCTCCGGAGAATGGTTAGTTAAGTATCCCACATCGGCTATGATCCTCATTGACAGAAACAAGCAATTGCCATAGTGTGAGGCTCAATGAAACACGCAACTACGCAGTGAGCACAAAGCGAACTATTCTTTCACCTTTTACTAAAAAATATCGCGTGCTCATTGCATTCAAGTGGCATACGCTAAATTTTGAATGCGTCTTTCTCGTAAGGGGAAGCCTCAACCAATGCCAGTTCAAATTATGATAGCTTTTCATGCAATAGTGCCGACAACCTCAGACCTACTACCCATAAATGAAAATACTCTTTACAAAATCCCATTCTTGGGATCAAACCAAAACATCCAATTCACGTGCAGTTGTGATTATTGGTAGTTATCCCTTTCCAACTTTCCCTTCAAGCCTTCACCACTATAACATTTATCGAAGTCAATTATTAAAACTAAAGGTCTATAGAGCACGTTACACTGACACGATTATATAATTTTTTATTTTTTTTTCCTTACATAATTTTTTTTTTCCTTATTTCCAACGTTGAGTAGTCGATAGTATACTCTAAATCAATTGGTGAGTGAGATACTAAGGTCAAAAGTGATTCACTTTAACATGAAAAATGGTTGAATAAGTTGGAATTGAAAATTTGTGATAAAATGAAAAAAGTTATTTGTCCCACATTGGAAAAATAAGCCAATTGTTCACTTATCATAACTCTCAAGTTTGAGACTTGGATTTGGACTCCAAGAATAACAATAGTCTTTGAAAGGGAATGATCTACATGTTAGCTTTGATCAAAACTCACGCAGATGTCTATTCAAATATGTACTTTCTAATAGTTATGTATTTTCAAACACAAATTTTTAACATCTATAAATATGTCCCACCATTTGCAGAATTCGTAAAAGTCATCCTTGCACTTTCATAATTGTGCATTTTATATCAAAATATTTACTGCATGCAAATCTGAGTCCAATTTTCATAAAGAAAGTTTTAAAGAGCTGTTTCACTAATTTTCTTAATTTGGAGTGCTCCTATTTTAAGATGCTATTGCTTTATATTGGAGATGAATTGTGAGGTCCTTTTGCACCAGTGAGGGACAATATTGTCAACGAGAGAAAGAGTTTCAATTCGTGCCTATACCGAATTTACTTTCTGCGTCTCTTTTTCTATATTTCTGTAAGTCAATTCTTGTTCAATTCATTTGCTCGTTAATATTTAAATCGGTATAAATATGTCCCACCAGTTGCGGAATTCGTATAATTCATCCTTGCACTTTCATAATTATGCATTTTATATCAAAATATTTACCGCATGCAAATCTGAGTCCAATTTTCATAAAGGAAGTTTAAAAGAGCCGTTTCACTAATTTCTTAATTTGGAGTGCTCCTATTCTAAGATGCGATTGTTTTATATTGGAGATGAGTCGTCAGGTCCTTTTGCACCTGTGAAGGACAATATTGTCAACGAGAAAAAGAGTTTCAATTCGTGCCTATACCGGATTTACTTTCCGCATCTCTTTTTTCTATATTTCTGTAAGTCAATTTTTGTTCAATTTATTTGCTCGTTAATATTTAAATCGGAATATGAAATCTCAACATTTTATCCTCGCAAGACTTGAACTCAAGTACTCTCTCTAACACTTATACTAACTTACGTTTAGAGATAACCGAATTTATTCACTTTACATTGTGTCTTTCATTGAATAGAGAGTGTGCATAAAAGAGTTCAAAAGGCTCATGACACTAACGTTGATTTCTGTCCTTTTGCATGTGGAAAGTGGGCATTTTTTGAAATTAGCCTTTAGAAATGAAATGCTTACATATAGGCCTCAATCTCGCCCCCTTCATAACTCTCCCTCGCCATTCCTCAATGGACGGTGAAAATAAAGAACTGCAACTACTTTCTAGCGCTTCATATTCTGCAGCTTCTTCATCACAGGCTTTGTCCTGGCCGTTGGATTCTTCGACGAAATTCAGATCAATGGATGATCATATTGAGGATCCATCGCTCGACCTTCGATTGTCAATGAGCTATAGTCCACTCAAGCCAGCTGCAGATCGCGTTCGGAGAAGAAACGCTAAAGATTACGACGATGAAAAGTTGGAGTCGAACCGTGTCGAGGCCCTGAGATGGCAGGCTTCCGAGGACGCTCGATTAGCAGCAATGGAAAGTGCTTATGCAGATCGCGTGAAGGAGCTCACAAGGAGAGAGATGGAAATAGCGCAATCTGAGTTTGCGCGTGCCAGATACATGTGTGAGAGAGCTCGGGAAGAAGTCGAAAAGGCCGAGAAAATGAAGGCCATGGCCTGTAGACAAACTGATTCTGCCTGCAGGGAAATCACTTGCCAGTCTTGTAGACAAAAGTTTAGACATTAAAAACTGCTAACCACAATCTAAGTCTTTATGTTGGATAATTTCATGTTCGTCACCCAACTTCATTTTCTTCCAAGTTGATCTTTGGTTGCTTAATATTTGTTACAATTTGATCAATTGATCCGTGTCTGTTAGTTCGACGAATGGAAAAGTCGACAATATTTTAGTAGCAACTGCGCGCCATAGTTTACTTCGATTAAGGGCACGATATGAATTTGGATTGGCATTACCAAATGAATGGTCTTTGATGCTTAAATCTCTACTAGAATTAGCCCTCATACATGGTCTTAACTTTGCCAATTGGATAGTATACCAATCTACTATAAAAGTTGAAGTTGTGGTACCCGAATAGAAATCAATAGTGACGACTTATCTACTGAGCCAACTCCATGTGATCATAGCGAAGTTCAGAACATTGTAGAGGTTCAAAAAAGCAAATAAATCAGAACAAAAAGTGAATCGCTTCATTATGAAGAAAACAACATAGCTGTAAATCAACTTCCTAACTTTAGTGGAATCAAAAACCAAACACCCACTATCTGTCTTGGATCCATCAAAAAAAAAAAAAAAAAAAAAAGTTTTCTAGGTGGAATGTGGGGTTGAAAATTGAAGAGAGAAAACATGTATGATTAACTGAACGAAGTGTTAATAATCTCAGTTATCATAACATTCCATTTCATAGGATACAAGATTCTCATTTCTTGATTTCCATCAATCACGCTCAAACACATTGGTGTATACCCTGTTGTTAGTGTTGAATCTAATGATACTGTACACTTATCTCCTTTACCACGGACCGACTGAGCCCAATTCTACTCGTTTTCGTTCCTTTTATTTCTCTAGAAGTAGGGATTAGAACTCAACGCACACAACAGAAAACACAAGTAAACATTTTCAAGTTCTCCAGTGAAATACTACAGTGATGTCACAGTCTTCTTTTTTATGTTCGGTACGTAGTTTATAAGATTATATTGGGCAATACAGTCGACAATAGTCATTATTAACTGTTGAACATCAAATATGACAGCTTTTATATTCTAGAATTTCCTGTCATTTGTTTTTGATTTTGATTTGGACCCATATATACCCATTGAATAATACTAAAGTCTAAACACACAAAATGCATGACATACTGGATGACACACTACTCACATGCAGTGGAGCCCACAGTGTATGGACCCTCCTTCATGTGAGTTGTGTGTCATTCAATGTGTAATCCATTTGTGTGTAACACAGTACATAACCATTTCCATTGAAATCAAAGTTTTGTTAAAGATGTAGGACCATGCTGTTGAGTGATAATCAATGCAGTTATTATGACAAATCCTTTAACATTTGACTTCACAAATTGCCTGCACTAAAAACCTGTTAGGAAATGTGATTTTTATAAGTTTTTTTTTTTGGCTTTTTTATGGATGCGTGGTTTGAAAATTTTCATTTTACCAAACAAGCTCTAAATTTGATATTTAGCAACATAAGAGCATCCGCATTGAATGTGTTAAATTTAGCTAGCCACGTAGATAAAAAATAGATTATTAAATGACATGTGTACATGTTAAAGTTAACACATTCATTATTGTCACAATTGATATGTTAATTTTTAGTCAAGTCCAATAAATATGATAAATATTTATTTTTAAAATAACAAAATTTATATATCAATATGGTACTAATTTTGAAGATCTCATTAAATCATATAATATGAAATCAACAAAAAAAATTAATTTTTTTATGGATGTTAAAAAATTTAAGAAGAAAAAAAAAATGAATAAATAAGGAATTGAGTGTGTGAGTGGGTGGGGGTGAGGTGAGGTGTATTTATGCTATTGAAGAATTTTAACACAAAAATGTCACGTCAGATGTTAATATACTAGCTAAATTTACCAAGAAAGTTAACATGTTAAAAAGATTTTTTTTTAAAAACAAGTTAACATATCCAATGTAGATATAAAAATGATTATTAGTTAACATCTTTCACTAACAAATATTTTAACACATTCAATGTGGACGCGCTAATACTTCGAAAACCATACAATTTGTATCTAGATTTGATGAAGTAATCCTATATATTTCCATATATTAGTGGTTAATGGTTATTATCTTCTTGAGCAGTAAATATATATAGTTAGTCGATATTTTGATGGGTGCTAGGTTTATGATGCATTTTCGACCTCGTATTTAGACTTTAGTATAAAATGTCACTCACTTGATGTTCGGACAGACACCATGTGTTTTGACTCAACCTAAGCTCGAGGCTTAGTAAGTAAAGCACAATGTCCGTGCACCTTATATGTATTTACTTGAATTCAAGTCGATTTTTTTAAATATTAGGATCGTCTAAATTATGATAATATTGATACTCGACATCTGATTGTGTTTCCTTCGATGGTGATACAAATATTTTTAAAGTACAAACGAGATGAATATATGCTACACCAAGTTTGAACCATTATTTTAATCCCGAAAGTAAGGTGCCAAAAGTTATTTGAGGATCTCTTGATAACAAAATTAAATGAATATATAGATTAAACAAATGTAAATGAATAGATATGAATCCTCAATAGTTATTTCAACTTTTAGGCAGAATGTTATTTCTTGAAGTCAAATCTAAATTATTCTAGACAACATGCCACCTAAGGTGGGCAAGTTTCAGTCTTTTGTGGGACTCAAGAAGGACAAATTGGAAATGTGGATGACACCATAGCATAGTGGTGCAATGAGAGAGAACAGTTTCGAGTGGGATATATTGCTTTTATTATTGGCAATAGTAAAGTTATCCATCATTGATTCAATATTTTCAATCATAGTTGAAATCAAAATGAAAAGTTCGGGATTAATGGTGCAACATTGATGACAAGTTGAAAATTAACTTGCTCATTTCGTAACTTGGGGACTAAGTTGCAACTTGGTGAAGAATTTGAAGACCAAAAGTGCAATTTTCCTAATTATTTACCTTTTGTTCATTATTTTCATGAACAATTCATTCATATGGAAAAATGATGAATCTCTAGTTGAATAGACGTCACACGTAACTAACTTATCAATCATTACAATCAAAACATACTTATTAGTTATTAATAGACATAATTGCGTAATCTCAAAATTATCATTCATAAAGTGTGTAATAATTGATTAGCCCGATAAAAGTAGAGCGGACGGCACACAACCAATATGTCCGAAAAATATTCTTAGGCCCGCATCTATATTTTCTATAATTACAATTAATTAATTAATTGATTGATTATTTTCGCAACATATAAATTTGTCACATAGATTGTTCCCCTGCCATGACTTGATCTTGAGATTCACGCGTGAACCTTTCAATGGACAATTTTTTTATAAAGATGTTTACACATGTTTGGCAGCAAGCACCGAACAAGCCATAGTTATAGTTACATATCAGGAGCTAGTGATTTCTATGAATAATGTTGTTCATCCTCATTAGGATCGAGTTTCAGTAAAATGTTGCATCAACTCATTGACTTGTATGGAGGTAGAGTTGGTGGTGCAACATTCCACTATGACTCGCATTTGTTCGGTTCAGTATTTTTCCAGATTATAAACCATTTGCACGAGAATCTGCATATGGTCTGGCCGATTTGCATGGGCAAAGTACTATGATTGGACAGGAATTTAGAATTTTGCTTGCTGTCAAAGGTACAAAAATTATCACTCGCCTCATATAATTTGTATTTGCTGTCAAGATTCTTGTATTTTCTTGTTGTGGGTCCAGTAATCAGCTGCAGGCTTTTGTAGGATTTCTTAACGGTTTGTGTGCGAATGGTCATTTTTTTTTTTACCAAACACTAGCTCAATCATAACAAGGATGAATAGCATTACTTGATTTCTATGCACACTCGACTTTTTGCCAAAAAAAGGTTTAAATCTTATGTGATAGGAGTACTCATTATTTATGAACAGTTTTGAGTGAAAAAAAAAAAAAAAAGGAAAATGATTAGCCCATTAGAATAGGCCTTCCAATACCAATAGGCAATAGATGTTGGGGTATCTTTTGAGTAGTTAACATCACTCTTCAATCAGTCAAATTGGTGAGGTTCCACCCAAAATACCCAACAAATTGAAGCAAGAGGGAAAATATACTTTTCATGTTTCAGTGAAAATCTTAATTTGATGGCACTGCCGGAAAAGACCCCTACAATGCTAGATAATTAGTGATGAATTATTGCGTGAATTTTGCTATTGTACAAATCAGGGCTATTAGATATGAAATCGACCCAGCACTTCGTGGGTGAGGATTTGGTATTGCCACTTGGTGAGTGGAGATTGAGTATTGTGAGTGAGCCCCACTACTCATCCATCATGGGGTAGGGTATGAGTTTCATAAGAAATCCATTGCGGATTTTAGAACAATTTTGTGTACAAATAATATGATAAGTGTTGTGAATTACACACAAATTTCCTTTCTAATTAATTTTACAGAAATTTTTAATGTTTAAGAAATAATTGAGCCAACAAGAAAATAAGTACGAACACAGAAATTTACGTGATTCAGCAACTTGCCTACGTTCACGGACCTCGCCAAAACTTTTCACTATATAATAAATTGTCACCAAACCCGCCAAGTATTGTAGGAAAAATAACCAAGTTTTACCACAACTACTAATGTCTACTTCTTTGTGCAACCCAAAAAGAACCCAAAAAAAGCAGGATACTAAACTACATTTTTCTTCACAATACTTTCTAATCAATGTGCAATTGATTGACTTCTCAATACACATATTTATAGGTAAACATAATTCAAAAACGTGTATTACTTGTGCTCCAAAATGTTTCCTTGTTGAAGTAGAATAATTATAATAAGGAAAGAAATTCATACCAAAAGATTATCTTTCTTTTCTTTTCATTTTTAACTTGATCTCCAAGTTAAACACTTTAACAAGAAAATCAATTATCCAAGATATTTTTGAGTCAAAACCCAACAATAATGTGGTTGACGATGATGTGAAATTGTGGTGATTGTTGATTTGAAAAATAATATGATATTTGAAAAAAAGGATTATGCTACACGTTCGTTCGGTAATTTATTTATAAACATGTTTGTAAGAAACACATTTTTTCAAGGAACTTTTTAACCACAAACATTTTTCAAAATTACTTTTTAACCACATATTTTACCTCGAAAATATCACATTTATTGTATAAACAATTTTTTTTTCACCAAACAGGCTTAATTGACAACTTCTTTGTCAAATTACTTGTACATGTAACAAGCTTGTTGTTAAGAATTCGAAGAAAAAAAGATTTAGTGGCAGATTTGCAGCGAAAATAATTCGTCCCTCATTGTTGATCGCTAAACCCATAGCTAAAAGAAATTTAAATAATAAATAGAGGAAGTTTAATGACAACATTGTTAATTTTTTATTTTTTTAATATTATTAGTATTGTATATCCCATCACTAAAACTGCCTTAAATGTCGAGTTTAGTCATTAGTTACAATTAATTCAATTAGAACACGGAAGAAGTATGCAAGAAAAAGGAGAGAGAGTATTTGACAACCATATTTGAACCATGTGTTGAAATTGTTGATCCTCTGACTCACCAAAACCGGGCTCAGTTTACACATCAAACTAACACCAAACTCACCTAGTTCGACACGATCCCAGCACTTTTTGGTTGCTCCACTATGCTATAACTCACACAAGAATTAAGGGGGTGTGAACACAGTATGAAGAAACTAGCAATGGAACACTCTCAAGTTCCTAGACGGTTGAAACCCTCGTTCCCTCTCTCTACTGTCTCGTTCAAAACCCACGGGCAGACAAGAGACAAAGGTAAGACTTGTAGATTAGTTTTGGACTATGTTAAAAATAATGGGTCACTCATCAAAGAAAGGCTCAAACACATTAAATCAACATATATAGGTCTTTCAAGTGGGCTACAAGCAACTACAAATTAAGTTGCTTCAAGTGGCCACGAGTAGTTATCGAGTCAAGTCATATAATCACATAACTGTTTTTATATCATCATTCAAATTTATTGGGTATCAAAAATCCAACACTATGCTTTATTAAGGTTTTGGTAAAATTGATGGAGTGCGTGTTCATGAGTCTATTTATATCACTATGTGGTTTATAAACTGGTTTATTTATGATTTTGATGTAAAAATTGGAGAAAGAAAATGTGTGGTTAAAAAGTGATTTAAAAAATTTTATAGTTTATAAACTGGTTTTATATACTTATTTATTTTATTTACCAAAACTTGCTTAAATACATCAAACACACTTTTTATTCACGCATTTTATAAAGAAACTGTGTCATAAATTACAATCTAAACACTCTCAAACTAGTGCTAAATATATATAATACCGATGCGAACGAAGTGGCACGAAAAAAACTGTAGAAGATCTTAAATTTGCCTTGTTTGAGCACAATTTGAATAGAAGATAGATTTTGTAATAATGAATTTTTGAAGAATTTGTGGTTGAGCAGTATAGAAAAAATTTAGATTCATGAACAAATTATTTTATTTGTAGAATGCATGTCCATGATTAAGAGTGAGTTTGAGAAAAAATTGATTTTCGATTTAATAGGGCTCAAACAAGGGATAAAATTACGTTTTTGTAACGAGGCAAAGAATAATTGCAACTATTTTAATGATGTAAAAATTTATGTGTCGAGCTTTTGATTAAGAAAATAATATTGAAGTTATAAATATTAAATATACATGAATAACATTTTTTTATTTCTAACCATTAAACTTTTAGATGAGATTCTATCAAAAATTGTGGATGATTGTGTGAGCTTGAGACCTAGACTTGAGGACAGGGGTGGACCCACACTGGAGCTCGCTGAGGCACATGCCCCTTTAAATTTTTGACACGTAAATTTTTTTTTAAAAATAAAAAATCGGCTCTATCTTCATCAATCTTCAGAGGAAGACAGTAACTACACGGTAGAAAGCGGAAAGCCTGAACCCTAAAAACCTCAGGAGTGCTACACACTCGCAGATCGCACACACTAGCACTGCACCACACTTCCTCTGGCTAGAGTTATCAGACCTTTTTCTTCTAAAGTATATTTGCAAACTACCTCTTCTCATTTTCTTTCGAAAATCAACCCGAACGTCCGCCACTGAACAACAAATTCCGGCTTCCCGACAGCAAAATCAATCCCACAGGTCACCGGGTCTTTGGTCACTGCCCCTGCCGGCTTGCTACAACTTGTCTGAGACTCCAAAGTCCAAATATCCGATTATTTTCTTTTTCCAATCTTCACAGAATCATAATACATTAATTATTTCCCTAAATATTGTGTGAATCATATCCTGTTTATTATTATTATTATCATCATCATCATCATCATCATTATTATAATTTTGAAAATGTGAATCATATCCTGATAAATTAATTAGAATTGGAGACTTGAAGTATTGTTAATTTATATGCTCTTTCTTGTTTGTTGCTTCCGTGTAGTCTATGAGGAATTGAGATTTTAAGGGGTAAATTATTACGTTACGTGCTTTTGGTGTTAGGAGTTAGAATTTGAGAATTGATAAATTATTATGTTATTTGTTTTTTGTTTGTTCGGAATTAGAGATTTGAGAGTTTATTTGTTTACAATTGCTTATTTGATTACTTGTATCAATTATAAATAGATATGTTAAACGTAAATCTACGTTTTCTAAATGTTTTTCCTAAAGAAAAATTCGAGGGCACTATCCCCGAACTCCTGTAAAGTCAACCATGAAAAACACCAGTCCATCTTTGTGCCCACTAAGACGAAATGTCTGCGTCCGCCACTGCTTGAGAAGATCATAAATGGTGTTCCTCGGTAACTTAAACAAAAGCTAAAAGGTGTGATATCATAGCCTCTTCGTTGACCGTGTGTGCCAAATGCTTTAAGTATGCAATGAAGTTGTAAAGTGTAGAATAATAGATGCATGTGTTTTAGATAGCAAATACATAGCAGAACTAGGATGCCTGGGGGATTATGAGTCGGCCGAGTATCCAGGAAGTCGTGACTTGGTCGTCAAGCCAGTATCCCCACTGTAGAAGGATTGATGTTCATTGATAAGGACAAGGCAAAATGAATGTCTATTTGAAGTAGGAGACCACTCGTACCGGACCATACCTTGGCCGATTAGGTGGTCGGGTACCGCACTTGGAAGGAGGCATGGGGTGCTCATAAGAGAGAATTAGAGAGGTTGTCCTTGATCATTCCTTAGATCGAGAAGGTAGATTAGTGAAGAGTACCAAACTCTAACCGAGTTACGAAGGCATGTTAAAATATCTTACTCTTCTTAGCCCTTGTTTGAGCCCCATTAATTCAATTTAAAATTTGGGTTTTGAAAATCTAATGGTTAAAAAGTGGTTTGAAAAGTAAAAAATTGTGGGCTTGACTTTTTTGGATGGTTGAGATTGATTATTGTAGAAAAAATTTGTAAAAAAAGGAGAAATAATGGGGCTCAAACAAGGGCTTATAAATTCAGGAAAAGTATTTGCGCAAGGAATGAATTCCATGTGAAATGGAAAATCAATTCCAAACCCTCCCCCCAGAAAATATTTTCTATGGAAATAGCCAAAACATGTACAAGAAGCTTGTACTTTGAAAGTTTTTCATGAAAAATCAAAATCAATCAAATATCAAAAGTGGAAGACAATGTGAAAAATATTTTCTATTTCGATGGAAAATAGGCATATCAAAGACACCCATAATATGGTTCAACCAAATTATAAATTAACTTGCAAAATAAAAGAAAAACAGTAAAAGTACACTTTGATCTCTATTATCTAAAAACTCTTTTTTCTTTTTTTAACTATACATTCTCACCCAAAAAAAAAGAAAAAGAATTGCACTTAAATTCAATTTTTTATGTTTTTTAATCGTACATTCTTAAAAAATTTACTATTATAAAATTCATTTAGAAGTAGAAGAAGAAGGGCTCAAACATAGACTAGACAAGTCTAATTTTCGACAAAGTGAAAAATTGCCCAATTGCCCCCCTTTTCTTGTTTGGGCCAACCCAAAAATAAAGGATTATTGCACCGAATGCCAACTTTTCTTATTAAAACTTAATATTCTCTCCGTCCCAATTATATAGGCTCGTTTGACTTTTCACACAGATTAAGAAAACATATTTAATGTCATTGAAAAAGTAATTTTTGTAAATAAAATTTTCAACTTACCCTTATTTAATATCAAAATTATTATATTGGAAGTAATAAATACGGGTACATTGGTAAACAAACAAAATAAATATTTTCCAATAAAAAAACAAGTCTATATAATTAAGACAAACGAAAAAAGAAAGACAGTCTATATAATTGGGACGGAGGGATTAATATTTATGAGTGTGATGCACGAAAGTTGTTTTCCACAGTATGTATTTCAGTAAGTATTCGTAAAATCTTAATACTTTTATATAATCAATAGATATATAAAATGCATAAAATAATAATATTCTATTACAATAATTATTAAAATTTTTAAAAAAAACTAATCCAAATTATTAAAAATGATTAATTAGACTCTACACTAGTTCCTTAATTTTTTCTTAGATAAATACATTATTTAGAAATTATTTAGAAAAATACCGAATTCTATGAAAGAATGTCTATTATTGACCTCATTAATTATGGAACATATTATTTAGGGTTGTACTTACCATTTATTTAGGAGATTAAATTAGGGATGTGATTACCTTTAAAGCCAACTAATAATATGAAAATTATAATTATTTAATTAGTTTAATAATATGAGAAATCATCTCATCTTCTATATCATGATATTACGATAATTTTAATAACGATTACGACATTTTAATAAATATTACATTAAGTGCAATATTCATATCATATGTGTAATAAACATTACAATACGTATAATGAATATTACACTTTCTGAAAAATTGATCAGATTCACAGTGTTTAAGAATACAGAAAATTTACGTGTATGTAATAATTCTTGAACTGTGTTTTACATGCACTGTAATATTGAGGAAACAATAGTGTATTGTGATAGTACATTACACGCATTATAATTTCAATAAACTAAATGTCAAATGCATTGTAATATAATGTAATCTTATGTCGTTGTAATGTTACACAGTCTGTAATGTAATTAAAATAAATACTATGTAATGTGTTGTATTGTGTGGGGAAATTACAAGATTCAGATTCTTACACGTCATGTATTATAAATCGACATGAGACTTATATGCAATGTAATGTAATTAAATCTAACAGCCTTCATAATATGTTACATGCGATGTATAATTTTACTATTGTGTTACAATTACATGCCCTGTAAGATTACAAAAGATTTTGTAATATATTATAATTAATCATGGTGTTATTTTGAATGTATGAACTTTCCAATAGCCAATAATGATTTTATTCCGTTTTTGAAAATCTGTCCAAAAATAGAAAGATCAAAAAAAAAAAAATCCAAGTTACATTTAAAAAAATACACAACTTTTGGTATCAAGATTGAAATTTACTTCGTTTAAAAGGAATCACAATATGATACTGTTCAAATTTCTTGATTTACTGAATTTTTGTGACACTTTTTGCATTTTTTTAAAATACTTGTAATACTTTTCGGGTTTTTTGTAGTACTTTTCAATTTTTTTATGATACTTTTATAAGTACAAGTATTTTTCATTATTTTTTATTATGTAGTAAAAATATATTTTGATAAGAAAAGTAAGTATTTAATTTAATGCAATTAATACAATATCATAACTATTGCCTGCGGGCCTTTTTTGGATAAATCTCTTGGAGCTGCTATTAATTTTAGAAGAGAGGAATACATAACTATGTAAAATATACTTTTTCAAACTTAAGAAACTTAAATTTTTAATTCTAAAATCAGGTCGTTATTATTAATTAATAAAATATTTTTTAGTATTTAAATAGGTTAAAATAACAATAATATACAATTTATGGTCGTAGCTACAAATTAGTAATTTTATAAATTACAAATTATTTCTCAGTCACAAAATATCAAATCAATCGATTACGACTTATTTCTCGGTAACAAATCACAAATTTTATAGGTCATAAACTTTTTCCTCGATCACAAATTATGAAAATAACGGTAAAGATTTATTTTTCGATCACAATTTACAAATTTCTTAGATCACGACTTATTTCTCAAACACAAATCACAAATTTTATAGGTCACAACGTATTTCAAGATCACAAATTTCAAATCAATTGCTCACAATTAACAAATTGTGAGTCCAATTACAAACTTAGTCGCAATCTCAAATATTTTAAGGTCACATATTATTTATTGGTTATAAGACTCATAACTTAGCTATTAGTCACAATTACTCGTAATTAGAGCACCTCTAATGCACATCATCAATTTGGATAAATGACTTGACACTTCAACAAATTGATAAAATGGATTAAAAATATCTCTCCAATTCATAATGTCAATTACAATGTTAAGCTGAAGTGACTTGAAAAAAAAATGAGAATGTCGAGTGCTATGTCTACATCTTAACGCTCCAGCTAACTTGATGAGTCAGCATTTATTTTTATTTTATAATTACTTTGAAAACTAAATAATCGAATGTTATAGATAAATATATACATATATCTTCTCTCTCTCTATATTATTATTTTTAAGAGCATGTTTGCTCCATGAAAAAGTTATCAGATTTTGTTGTTTTTATTTATTTATTTATTTTGATGAATGTACGGTTTGGATTGATTTGAAAAGTCAAAAATTGTAGACTTGACCAATGATGAATGGTTGAGATTAAATTTAAAAAAATTTAATAAAAAGTTTCCATACACCAAACACCCTCTAAATTGTAAAAAAAGCCACATATTCAACAATATTTAAATGTAGACGAAATCATTGTACATGAAATTTTATAAATTTTCGTCAATTTATCCACGTTCTTCAGATCTCCGTCAATTTCATTACCAAGTCAGTCCCAATCCACGAAATACATTGGAGATTCCCCTACTCACAAATACTATTTAAGTAACCCCGCCCGTCCCACCCCCACCCCCACCCCCACCTCCATCCCCATCCCCATCCCATTCCATCCCAACCCATTAGACTAATCTCACTCCTCTACGGCCATAGTTACTAACATATTAGAGATTGAAAAAAAAAACTTGACCCTGCTCGAACCAAAACCTGACCCAAATGAGGCAAAAAAACGACCCTTGGGGTCGGTATGGGTGGAGTACCCACCCCGAATAATAAATTAAGAAAGCCACCACAAACCATCGTTGCAAACTCCTCAATCACTAAATAAATTGACTCTGCATAAACTTAAGCTATTAGCAACCCAGTTCGCCGGAGAAAAACTCTTTGAGTGTTGCTCAACCTGGGAATGACTTATTCGATGAAAGGAGATGTGATGATAGCGATGAATCGCCGGAGAAGGGAAAGAATAAGGTGGTCAATTAGAAACTCAAAGACCTGTTCGTGTCCTCGTCGTCACCGTTTGAAGAGTGAATATCTAGAAATGTACAAGGAATGGTGTCGATAGCGATACCAACCACCGTTATTGGCAACTTTCCTTTAATGAATGATAAGGAGATCTTGTGACTGTGGTCTCTTCACAGCAGTGGCGGAGCTAGGAATTATACAATGCTGGGGCTAAATGTAGAGGGTGGAGGGGGGAGGCCCCCCTCCTGGGGGTTTGGGGGCGGAGCCCCTGAATTTTTTTTTGACCAAGAGGATTGAAATCGACGATATTGAGTACCAAATCTAATATAAGGAAAATCAAAAATAATAATACATCAAAAATCCAATATATATAATCAAAATATAACTTGATTCACTATTATACTTGATCCCTACGTGTTTTCATACTTTGAAAATGACTTATAATTACATCATTATCAATTCTATCGAATATATCTTCTTCAATATATACAATCAAACTATCATTCAACCATTGATCTCCAATTCGATTGCTCAGTCGAGTCTTGACAAGATTCATTGATGAAAATGTTCTCTCTACTGTAGCAGTTGCAACTGGAAGAATTAATGCCAACGTCACAAGTCTATAGAGTAATGGATAAATTTCATGTTTTTTTCTTCAACACCAACTTTTGTGCAAAATCGCTAAGGCCTCGTAGTCCACTAAAATCTTCATCAGTGCGCATAGCCAAAATATAAGTTTCGAGTTGTTCATCAAGTGTCAAGAGAACCATTGGTGAAAAATCTTCAGGATAATATCCACCAAGTTGAATTAATCTTCTCTTGTCAAAAGCACAAAATGAATCATTTGGACACAAACATGCCACACAAAGACATAAGTCACTATTAACCTCTGAAAAACGATCATTTAATTCCTGAAGTTGCACATCAATGACGACATAAAATAAATCCACGCACAAATGATGTAAATTTGTCATTTCTTGACTGTTTCTCCGTGAACGACCTGGAGGTATATAAACATCATTCAAGTTAGGAACAACAATATCATGTATCGACAGAAAGAGTTAACCGTTTCCAAAAAAGAATCCCATCCATTGTCCATCATTTCTTGGAGTCATACTTTACAAACTTTCACTAATCTCATAGCATTTACAATATCTTGATCCTTCTTTGGTAATGCCTTTGACAATTCGTCTGAAATTCCTAAGATCTTTTTCATGAGATGTAGTATAAAGGCAAAGTCAAATGTTTGTATCAAGATCAACAAATTAAGTGCTTCACCTCTTTTTCCAGCACTTGGAACATCATTAGCAATCATATCAATGACATCAATTATAGATGAAAACATACCAATCAAGCTAAGCACAGAACCATAGTGAGAACCCCAACGTGTATCACCTACACGCTTAAGTGTGGTTTCTTGATTAAGGCCACGTCCACTTGATATTTCATCATGACTAAGAGCTTGCAAAACTTTGAGTCTTTGTTTCTCACGAAGAAGATCACAATGTTTAGCTGAACCTCCAACAACATTTACAACCTTATCAATCAAATTAAAGAATGCATCGATCTCCACATGCTTGTTTGCCACTCCAACAAGAGCTAATTGAAGTTGATGAGCAAAGCAATGAATGTAGAAAGCACTTGGGTTCTCTTTCAAAATAAGCGCTTTCAAACCATTAAACTCTCCTTGCATATTACTAGCCCCTTCATAACCTTAACCTCTCAATCTAGATATACTTAAATTATATCTAGAGAACATACGATCAATAGCAACCTTAAGTGAGAGAGCCGTCGTGCTCGAAACATGCTCAATACCTACAAAACGTTCAACTACACAACCATTCTTGTCTACATAACACAAAACAATAGACATTTGCTCCTTCACCGAGATGTCGCGAGATTCATCCACAAGAATAGAAAATAAATCATCACCAATATTGTTCATAATAACATTGATAGTTTCAAAGGCAGCAGCACTTACAATATCTTTTTGAATGGTAGGTGATGTTAACTTGTGATTTTCTGGAGCATTCTTCAGTGCAACAGCATTAATCTCATCATTGTGATCACACAACCACTTCAATAGTTCAAGAAAATTCCCTTGATTCTTTGAACCTTCAAATTCATCATGTCCTCGAAATGCTAGCCCTTGACGGAGAAGGAATCTAGCACAATCTATTGATGCACCCAAACAAATTTTGTAATCATTCTGTCCTTGTTCTGACTTCTTCAAAAAAATAGATGAAATACTTTTCTTTTGATTCATGAAGGCTTCACATCTAATACAAGCTTTACTGTGTGCACTATTATAGTATTATGATCTCCAACATGTTCTTAAAGAATTTGTAAATGTTTTCAATTGGAGAACCCCCTCTTTACAAAAGTGTCACTACTACCTCGCTCACTACTTGATTGGAAAAGGTAACAAGTGAAACAAAATGGAGCATCTTTTTCTATGCTATATTCTAACCAAGAAGGGAATTTGTTAAACCAAGATGATTGAAAACGTCTCAATCCCGATTTTCCACATTGTTTTTGTGGAAAATCATGCTTGAGAGGCTGACAGGGACCCAACTGCAAGTATGCTCTTCGAACCATATCCTGATCATTAACATTATATTCCATTATTGGAATTCGTAGTCCAGGATCTGTAGGAAGTTGTGCGACATCAATTTTATCCAAAATATCTGTTTCATCTTGAACGGCCTCACTGACATTAGTACTATGTTCTTCACTAGACAAGGGGGCTTTCCTTTTCAAGTATTTGTCCATAATTCTGTGAATGTTATAAGATATCAAGCAACATAAAACATCAACATCTTAAATTCCTAGTAATAGTTTAATACACATATTACAAATACATAGATTACACATTTAAAGAAATCAATGCAGAGGTTACACTAAAAGAAATCAACAACACTTTAAAGAAATAATGAAGAAATCAATACAAATTATACAATATTTAAAAGAAATCAATACTCAAATTACTTATACAGAATACACATATTTAACATTTTAAATTAAAAAAAATATGCTTTAAACATTAATCTTGAAACTTAAAGAAATCAAATACTTAATTACCTAACAAAGAAATCAACAATATTAAGTTTGAATTTTTGAAATGAAGCTTCATTACCTCACAGTCACAGGCTCGAGGGACTGGCACGAGAGAGTTTAGAGAATGCAGTGCGGTGGTTGCCAAAAACTGGTTGCCGACATGACGTGAGGAACTGGTTGCCGACCGCCGACGTGAGTAACGGAGTCTCTGCAGTCTGCAGAGATTGAGAGACAGCACCGCAGCCTAGCGGAGAAGAGGAATGGAAATTGCAGAGAAATTGGATGACTTGGGACTTGGGTTATGTACTTGGGTTTGGCAATTGGCGGATGTGGACCTGTGGTTTGGCATTTGGGGATTATTGATTTGAATGCGCCTAATTTATTTGGGTCTCTTTTTTTTTTAAGTTTCAGTTTCAAATAGAGGAAATTACAGGCATCCCTGTTTTTCAATTATCAAATTCAAAAATAAGACCAAACTTGTATAATTTCAAAATTCAGGTTCTAATTAAGAAATAATTAACTAATTAATAAAATAGTATAATTATATTCCAAAATAAACAAAACTAATTCAAGCCCTAATTAATAATTAGTTTCTCTTTCTATATCTATTTCCATCCATTTCTATCCACATATAACTTAGATATATACACCTCCATTCATTCTCAAATCCCATATTTGCAGTTGGTGCAGCTACAAATCTACAGTCTCCTCCCCTCCTCTATAGCCACACACCAAAATATAATAAATTAGGCTCCACCAAGCACGATGGAAACATCACAGAAAACGACATAGTTTCGACGCTGACGACTGCAATAGAAAAATTCTGGTGATTGCTCCACTGATTCCTTTCATGACAGATGCTTTGTTCTTGATCTTGCACGGTTGCACCCTGTTCTCCCCATTTTTAGAAGTTGTAGTTGGAGATTCTGGTGGTTGTGTCTGTTGTTTTGATGATGGGTGGAGCTAATTTTGGTTACTCTGGTGGTTACAGTAGTTTGGTTCAGTTGATGTTGTGGTGGCAGAAGTCGTGGTGGTTTGTTTCAGTTGATGTTGTGCTAATGTGGTGTGGTGTGGTGTGCAGTCAGATTCTCGGAGATTGGTGTGGTGCAATGGTATAGGTGGAGGTCACATGTTGAAAGTCTAAGGTCACATTTGTATCTCGGGTCACATGTTGATGATTGTCTTAGGTCACATGTCAATTTTTCAGGACACGTGTTTCTCTCAGGTCACATCAATTTTTCAATTCACATGTTGACTATTGTCTCAAGACACATGTCCAAAGTCTCAGGACACATTTTGGATTCTCGGGTAACATGTTCAATTTTTCGGGTCACATGTTATATATTCATTGTCTCTCCAAATCTATGTATTTTTGTGTGGTAGTGAAGTGGTGGTGGTTATTATTGTGGTGGTGATGTGTTGGAGATGGTATGGTTGTGCATCGGAGATGGTGATTATAATCAGTGGTGGTGGTGGTGGTGGTGATTCATTGGAGGTCATGGTGATTGTAGCGTACCCGGTCCTCAAAGGCTGCCGGCCGTCTACTCATAGTCTTTCCACTCCCCCCTGATCGTCCTGCTCCTCAAGGGCTGGCAACCTCGTTTCCAGGAAGTGGATTTTTGCCTTCCGTAGGATTCGAACCATGTACCTAGGGGTTTAGTACAATGATTCTTAGAATCCTGCTACCATTAGACCACTTGGTCTAACACCGCAAGTTCAAAAACTTAAACCTAGGCATGTTAACTTTTCTTTACTTAAATGCGGAAAAGAAATCATTTAAAACTTCAACATTTTCGATTTTCTATTATGAAATTTTACAAAAATTTCGACAGAGTCTCATCTATAAATTGGACTTAACCAACCTGTAGAGAGACAACATAACCAAAATAAAAATTTAAAGCATCAATCACATCTCAACCACATTCATCATCGCCAAACCAATTCATTCAATCCCCAAACTCCTTATGCATAAAATTTTCCAGAAATAACAATAGACATTGACAAAAATGAAATAAGAGGTAAGTTAACCTCTTACACGTCATCCATACTTATTCGAAATTATCTCCAACCAAACAAATTTATCAATGATAAATAAATTAAGGAATAATTGAAATGATATCTTAAATAAATTTAACTTTATTAAATAAGGCGACAACGGGTACTGTCTGAGTCAGCCGCCAAGTGCTCTCCTCGGATCACCTAACTTTCATCACCTGAAATGTTGGGGAGGGATTGGGGTGAGCTAAAGCTCAGTAAGTAAACTGTATGCATGAATGCATGCTTATGACATGAATGCTTTAAACATTGAAATATGTATCCCCATTCACTTTAACCTTTCAAAACTTTCACTTCATTTCCATCGTGAGCTCACTTGATGTAACTTCTAGTCAATCAGATAACAGTGGACAATTCTTATTTGGAACCAGATTAACTTTGACATTTCCACCGCAAAGCGGCTCATTCACTTCATTCCACCGCAAAGCGGCTCATTCACTTCATTCCACCGCAAAGCGGCTCATTACATTCGGGTACGCCGGTCCCCCGCGCCCCATTTCTCACTCGCATCTTTCATGACATAGAAGTACACCCGTTCTTTCAAAAAAAAACTTGGGATACATAATTTTTGACAAAAATTGCACTTTGACACATTCCTTTCATTAAAACATTTGACTTTCTCATTTCGATGTCAATGCATGCTTGATGATGTAATGACATGTAACGTTCATGCTTGAACATTTTTCTTACTAACATATACTTGCATATCATAAATCAAATACATCAACATTTAATAATTAACACGAGATCACTTACGCACATTAATTTCACATTAACTTTCTACTTTCATGAAAATAGGGGAAGTTTACTTACTTGCAGTCCTTAGTAATTTACCCTTTCTGAATTTGCAAGTGGAAAAGTCTTGGATGCCCGTGACGTCAATGTACCAAAATTCCTGATTATTCACATTCGTCAATAAATATGACTTTGGACTCGAAACACATTTGAAATTCTTTTTAATGTTAACCAATCCCAAACATACCATATTCAAAATGAACTATAAAATTTCACTGAACATTACAAAGTCACCTTATCCTTTTTAATAATAACAAAACGCCCAATCGAGATCAAAATCTCAAATTAACCTAAGTGTAACCTTAGGATATGACCAAACACATAAAACCCATATTCAAGACAAGGAATGAATCTCAATGCACATTAGAAGGTCTTCTCATCTTTTAAATTCAAACTCAAACTCAAAATTCCATAACTTTACAAAATTACTTAATCGTGATTCTAACAAGTTCACAAATCTAAAAATAACTAATTATTACAAACTTTACCACAAGGTCGTTAACTAAACTTCAAATTTTCAACGCTTTAACGTTATACAATTACAATTAAAATTTCAATAATTTCATCAACGTTCCAAACCAAATTCTCAATTTGACAATCTATGATTTAAAAAAATATAAACAACATCAAAATCTGAAACTTTAACTAAAACTTTGGATCGTAATTTATATACACACACACACACACACACATATATATATATACAAATCTGAAATTTATATATGTAAATCTTTCATTATCGAAAATCTGAAATCCATAGATCTGAAATTGAGCAAACACACACATACATAAGCATTACCAAATCCCCAATTTAGCAATTATAATTCGAAATCTAACAAAACTTAAATCTGAAAATATGAAAAAGATTACTATTATAATTCAAACTTTCGTTTAACATTTCATAACTTAACCTAATTACATAAAAACTATCCATTACAATTCTAGTTGTTCATAATTTGGAAATTAACAACTTAACTTCGAAATTTAAACTGTTAAACTCAGAATTTGGGCAATATATATATATATATTAGTATTTGTATATATGGAATTATATGTAGATATTTCAAGTTTTTGTAGGTAAATTTTCAGATTTAAAACCCATGAATTCGGAGTTATAATTATAAGTTCAGATTTAGGGGGGATTATATATGTGTATATTTTGTACATCTATTATAGTCTAAATTGAAATTTACTAATTTAAATTGTAGTAATATATAGATATACATGTGGTCTAATGGTAGCAGGATTCTAAGAATCATTGTACTAAACCCCTAGGTACATGGTTCGAATCCTGCGGAAGGTAAAAATCCACTTCCTGGAAACGAGGCTGCCAGCCCTTGAGGAGCATGACGACCAGGGGGGAGTGGAAAGACTATGAGTAGACGTCCGACAGCCCTTGAGGACCGGGTACGCTACAAAAAGGCGTCTTTTTTTTGTAGCGTACCCTTCCTCAAGAGCTGTCGGCCGTCTACTCATGGTCTTTCCACTCCCCCCTGGTCGTCCTGCTCCTCAAGGGCTGGCAGCCTCGTTTCCAGGAAGTGAATTTTTTGACTCCCTAGGGGTTAAGTACAAGCTTCATGGAATCCCTGATACCATTAGACCACATGTATATCTATATATTTGGGTTCTGGCCTGAGCATAGGAAGATTTATTGAGATTGTTGTAAATTTGGGTCCTAGCGTGATTATAGGAAGATTTGTTGATATATATATATATATATATATATATATATATATATATATAATCAAGACCTGATAATTGAAGGAATACAAGTTATTCTGTAATTATGAAATGTGATTCTTTAACAACCTGATATAAGTATTTTTCCCTTTCAAATATTGCTGGGTCATTTGACCCAGGTTGAACTAATACAAATCTGCCCCTGCTTGACGGAAACGATTGTTGGAGAAGAAGATGAAACTGTCAGGTTCATTTTGCTTCTGGTCTTCAAGGTAAATAGGGTTGGGGCAACGATGGATAGGTGATGGTGGAGTTGTGTAATTGTTTTAATTAATGGTTGATTATTAATAAATATTAAATAGATATTTACAACATGATCTTATCTTAATCTTAATTCTTTCTTAAAATATATATATATATATATATAGCCGTCACCAAAATACACACATAGTTTCCCGCCAAAAAAACTTTCTAAATTTGAAAAAATCTTGCTAAAAAATAGTATATTAAATATTTTAGCTATTATTATTTTACATGTATCATTAATTGTATTGGCATCCATGTTATGCTATTGATAACATCAAAATGTTATTTTTTTCAATTTTATTATTATTCTTTTAACAATTATTGTATTATTTTGATATCGAAAAATATGTAATATGTGTGTCAAATTGTAAATATATTATCCTTCAAATCATAACAAAAAAGTTTAATACAAGCTAATAAGTGAAAGCAAATTGTATATATATTGTCCTTCAAATCATATCAAAAATTAAACATAAAGTTTTATTTATATTTTTCCTCAATATCTAATTCATTTTAAATTATATCAATTATGTCCTATAATATTATCTAGAATTAGTTAATTAAATTCATTTTAGTCATAAATGATTAATTTTTATTCTGATTTTTCTCATCAAATTAAAATAAATAATAACTATACAAATTTTTAAGATAAATCCAATTAAGTTGGGTTAATTTTACAAACTTAAGATTTCTTCAATTCATTCATCATTTTCATATTATTTGTATTTATTTATTGATTATGTTCATTTCTCAATTTTCATTATAAATTTAAATAACAAAAATATGCAAAAATATATTACAGATTTTAACAATTAGTTCATATAATTTCTATTAAACAATTGAACGATCAATAATTTTTATTAAAATAATAATGTAACAATATGAATAAAGAAATTGTCAATATAAAAAAAGAAGAATCAATAATGCGAAGAATCTCTTGATTTGAATTCCACGTTCGTGCACCACAAATCTTGAGGTTGATTATCACTTTCGCTCATCGTTAATATTGCTTAATTTGTTACATTTATTTATATATAGGACCGCATATATTTAATTTGTTACAATTATTTTATTTTACGTAAATTATAATATTTTAAGGGCTATTATTTCTATTCACGTTAGTCAAAAATATTTGAAAGAAATTTTTTATCTATTCTATACAACATATATATTTGAAAATTTGCATTATTTAATTTAAATTTGAACAATTGTTTAAATATGTTTTGTTTATAGCAACTTTCGTGTATCATACGGGTGTAAGCAACTACAAACTGTACAAATAACGTATTATTTAAAGAAGCTTTCCAAAATTGATGAGAATTGTAATTTATTTCTATTTTGAGTATTCGTTAACAGTCTGTATCATTAATCAAAACAAATTATGCGTTTAATTTTTTCCCTATTTTGTAATGATATTTATAGTAAAATCATTTCATATTGTTATTCCGTGCAACGCTCGGGTGTGATACTAGTTTGTGAATTAAAACACTTATAATTTGAAAAATGAAATGCAGTATTTTAAAACATGCCTTCATGTGATTTCCTCCTTTTAGAATGCTCAAACAATGTGAGGCCCCTACGACCTAGGAATGGGCGCGTCCGATTCGATCCGGTTTCGAAAGGAACCGAACCGAACCAGTACCTATGAGAATCTTAGTTGTTGACCACAAAATCCGGCTGGACCTTGGACCAACACGTCTCAGCTCCTCCCTCTTGAACACGTAGATTTCCTGCGCACTGTGACAAACAATCAGCTTTGCAAAGGGGGCCGGGGTGGCTCCCGTTTACACTCCGATGCCAAAGTCAGCGGCCATGTTTAAAAAATATAATTTGAGTGCGGGAGATATGAGTGCGTAAAAGAGAGAAAAGGGACTGAGAGAAATATATTTAGTTAAGAGTATCAAATTACTAACCATTTCCTTGGAGGCAAGTGTGCTCTATTTATAGAAGGATTCGTTGCCCTGGATTGTGACACATGGTGAACTTTTTCACGTGTATTCACCCTAGCTCTTGAAGGGGACAACCTTGCTTTTTGACCGTAATCATTACTACATTTCGTAGGGGATGGGCACCTGTCACATCTTGGTAAAGGCAGTGTAACATCTCTGACTTCATCCCTTGTCACGTCCTTGCATCCGAGGCGCTACTGTAAACGCCTCGGCTAAGCATAAAGCGCCTCTGCTAGACACAAACCAGTTCGTCCAGAGGAGCTCGTATGCCTTTCCACCTTGGCCATTGGCCCAGGTGGGATATCTTGAACTTTTAATCATGGGCTAAAGTTCGTGGATCCTCATTGGGCCTTCACTGGTGGCCCAACGTGTCATATTTTTGGTAAGATCTCAACACTAGTCCTTCAAATCCGATGTGGTCATTCATGGGTGGATCGAATTTGTCATAGTTTCGCAGCAATAATTCCGTTCAAGTTTAATCGTTTGTTATATCCAATATTTTGTAGTTGTTCCGCCATTCGCTCGCTGGGAATCACTATGCAGCGCGGCGATTTTTATGATCTGGTACGACATTCCTTATGAAAAGTTCGAATCCATATTATAGCCAACCTCCTATTTCGGCTTTTCCCTCCTAAGTAAGGGTTGGGATCGCACTAGTGCGTTTCTTAGGCGGCGCATTTAATAAAAAGCGGCTACTGATATCGGTTCCCAAGAAATATAAAAGGTGATGGGAGTGATATTTTTGCTGCGCGTGGCACTCACTGTGGTAGCTGAACAGTTTCATCGTTTCCTCCGATAGCTGGGGCTTTGATTAGCCCACTCCCCAAGAGGCATGGGTTACCCGTATTAATTATGCGGCTTGAAGACCAAGGGTTTTAGATCATTAGGATCCCTATAAATCCTCCTTTGTTTCATTCTTTTGCCTTTACCATTTCTTCAGAATTTTTGCAGCAACAATCTTACGAAAGATCGTGTAGTTTTTTCCTTTCCTGCAAGTCTCGCGTCTTCTCTTCTTGGGTTTTCTACCCAGCACCCGTCTTTAACGTTCAACAGCTTTCATTGGCGAGTTCCTCATTTCGAGTATACAATCTCAAGCGTCCGTTCTTTGAAGGTAAATCTCTTTGTTTTTGTATGTGCAAGATTTTTCTATTTCTAGTCTTACATCGTGGGTTTGAAAATTTCGTTTTGCATTTTGTTTCTCTTTTGATGAGTCTGACCCGTCTTTAAAAAACAAAAGAAAAAATGGAAAGAGTTGGGGAACGGGTTCACAGGAAATGTTAGCAATGGCGATTCCCGTCAGAGGTTTCTGCCCTATATCTTTATCGATTTTTAGTTCCCGCTTCTTTAGGGAGCAAATTAAGAGGAGGAATAGGAAAATCAGTGGCATAATTTGTTTGAGTGATTCTGATAGCGAAGGAGAAAAAGATCAAAACTACATGGCTCATCTGTCATCCGAGGAAGAGGCATATTTGAGAGAGCTTCGGAGCAAACGAGACAGGGATTTGGGGAGAGAAGAGGCAGTAGGCTCTTCTTCAGGTCACCAGGACCTCGGTTTAATTGTTAGGACCCCATTTAGGACACATAGGGAAGAGTTGGGTCTGACTGCAGAGGAGATCGCCCAAGTGGAGGATTGGGTCGATCAGGTTAACAAAGTTTCGGGCTATCACGTTGATCCTGATCCAAACTCAGAGTCATGGGAGAGCAGCGAGATCGCCACTGAAATCCGAAGGGTTGACTTGGCTAGGGCTTTTGACAAAATTCAGGATGCCAGAAGGGGTTCAATTGGTGCACCCTACATCTTCTTTCCGACCTCCTCTAGGTCAAGCGACCATATGCTACGATGCTCTATCTTGAGGGATGAGGCTACCCCTGCACCCCTTCTTAAGGGCGTTGCTTAGGAGCTATAACCTGTGCCCCTACCAGCTGGCCCCCAACTTCTGGACACAAGCTGTGGGTACTTAGTGTGGCAAGAGATCAACCCTGACCATCCCATCTTACTGCACATCATTCATACCCTCTATACTTTGAAGAAATCAGTTAGAAGGGAAAGAGACGTAAGGTCGGACGTCAAGGATTGGTATTACTTGTCTCCCAGGGGCTCGTATCCTCCTGTTATCACCGGTCACCCAACCTCAATAAAGAACTGGAGGAACCAATAGTTCTGGGTTGCTTGGGAGTGGCAGAGCTCCCCTGTGGACCCTAGTCCAGAAGTTACAGTTCCCCGAACTCTTTCCCTACCCAGTGAGTCTTGTACTTGTTTTAGAGTCTTTAAGTGTCACGCATATTTTGCTCTTTAATTTCTATTCACTTTTCTTGACTGCTTCATAACATGGTATTGGTTCATGACAGGGGACACTTTTGCCCGTCTTCTCCCTGACGCAGACCTAGCAGCAGTAAGGCGCTTGTTTGCTTACAAGGGCACTTTCCAAGGGGTCATCCAATCGAACAAATTATTTGTTAAGCTCGGTCTTATGCTAGCCATGAGTAAGTTCGTTTCCCTATTGCTGTTATATCTTGTACTTTTTCTGTTCATAACCCCATTTTCCTTCTTTTCTTGCTAGGTTCCAAGGAATTCTCAAAAAATTCTTTAAAGGGTCTCATGGCTAAGAAGATCCCTCCTGCCCTTCGCCATGACAGTGAAGTTGAAAAGAAGCAGAAAACGGTACTAGCCAACCTGCAAGTTGGGGTGGCGAAGGAGGTGTCCGAGGCGTCTACAACCCAACTTCAGGGACCTCTTCCAGCCTTACTGCCACCACCCATTCTGCCGCCAGTGGGTCCCCAGCAGCCCAACATAGAAAAGGGGGCTGATCCTAAAGGAGTCCCCACAAAGGGAAAAGGGAAGATGTCCGATAGGGGGGGGCTCTAAGAGGGAGAGGGAGGCTAAGGATGATTCTGCGCCATACTCCTTCTTCGAGGATATTCCTGAGCGTGTATCCGAGGAGGATCCCGCTCCCTTGAAGAGGCTAAAAAGGGGTAAGGGAAAGGAATCCACCTCCGCACCTCTGCCACCAGTGATTGAAGACTTGGAGGATGAGCCGTCTGTGCCCATTCCAGACTTGGCTTATGAAGTGACACCGGAGGGGACAAAAGAGCTCAAGCGTATTGAAACCAGTATTCTCCCCAGAGATGTCATGATAAGTGATTTATTAGCATATATTTAATTCACTTATTATCTTATTTTGATATTAGTTTGATCCTATTGAAGTATCGTTTAATGTATTTTTATTTATTGTGTTATACATGATCGCAAAGAACAAAAATGAAGGAAACTGGATCAAAGAAATACCAAAAATCAAGAAGTAAACTTCAAGGACATAATCAAAGGGCTCCAAATCAATAATCTCATGTGGGAAGAAGATTAGATGCAAAAATTATGGTCAAATAAGGTTTGGGGTGAAGTTGGAAATCAAAAATCCAAAAAGATTGTGATCTAGAATTTAAGTCAGAGATTGAAGCTCAATTTTGTCATATAAGACTTTCGAATTTGGGAAGATCTATTTCACAAAGAATTGTGGATATTTGAGTTTTATTTCCAACGAAACTTGAATCACCACAATCGGACTTTAGGAGAGATAGTTATGACCAAAACATCGAACACATGCGCTTCTCGGCAGAAATGCACTTACGGCCGTAAATGGTAAAGTTACGGCCGTAACTTTCAAATTTCGAAAATTTTCAGTAGCTTACTTACGGCCGTAATAAGGAAAGTTACGGCCGTAAATTTCTCGTGAAGAAATTTTCTCTGATTCAATGTCTATCTTTGGTATATTTTTGGGGTAAAGTTAGGGCACGATTTTGGGAGTATTAAAGGAGCAAAATCATCACAAAAAGGAGGCTGAACATTGAGGAAAATTGAGAGAAAAATATAGAGCATTATTGGGAGATTTTCAAGCGCAAGAATATCAACAACAATGAAATTCATGAAGCAACTTGAAGAATCTACCACAACCATGCTAGGCTAAATTTCATATCTTGTTCAAAGGGGAAGTTGTGTCAATTTAATTATGTTATTTTCTTTTCCTACAAATTAGTAGCGTGAATTTATTCCTTTATTTCAATTGTTGGATTATTATGTTTTGAATTTTCAATTGAGTTTATTTGATTAGTAGTTTAATTTGGCCAATTGGATTATTGATCTTTGGATTCATGAATATGCTATGTTTAGATTCTTGATCCGTAATTGTCATTGAATCTTTACTTTAATAGCAAATAAATCTCGTGCAGGTTTAGTAATAATTCAACTTGGATTGATTAATTCGAGCTTGTGAAATTAACGATCTAATTCAATCTATTCTTCTAGATTTTCATACTAGTCGTGTATTAAATCCTAAGAGCTTGTTTAGGATTGTCCGTGGCTAGAATTGGTTCGAAGAACTTGTTTTGAATCAATATACATAAGGAAGAATTTAAATAATCAGAGCTTGTTGATTATTTATGATTGATAATTGAATAGGGATATAAACACGTTACAAGGAAATTATAACATTAATTAAGGGTACAACCGAACCCGAGAACAAGATTTCTTCTTATATTATTTCTCTAGTCATATTGAATTGTTTATTTTTATACATATTTTTTATTCAAGCAATTTCAAACAACAAACCCCCCATTCCATTTTAATTGATCGAACAACTAAAATTAGTTTCCGTTCCTCGTGGGATCGACCCTTACTCTTACTACTACATTATTAATTAATATTTAGCGAGTAAGGAATTATTTATTATTTTGGTGCATTACGACACGCATCATGTCACATTCAGCCCTTCACTATTTGACTCTCTCAGTTCTCCTCCTTCCCGGGACGGGCTGGTCTGCCTTTTCTTCCAGTGTCAGCCCGTCCCGGAAGCTGCTCGCCGCCAAAGCCATGAATTCCAGGGAACTGGCCCTTATTGACGAGGTGGAGTCTTCCGTGGAGGAGGCGCAGCGGGATAAAAAAGACGCTGAGACTGCTCTTCGACATTCAGACAACATGCTAAAGGAAATTAACGACCTCAAAACCCAGCTGTCTATAGCCCGCAAATCTTCCTCCGAGGAGAGGGCCAACACTAAGCGCCCCCAGGAGGATAATGATAAGTTAAAACACAACCTCCGGGCCACTGAGTCAGACGTGGCGGCTTTGTGCAAGAAACTAGATGACTCCAACCGTGCACAGTCTATCACATCTGAGGCTCTGACTGCCGTCAATGCAGCCAAGTCCAAGCTGGAAGCTGACGTGGCAGCAGCTAACGAAAAATTAGGGAGGGAGCTGGAGGCTAAGGCAAAGGCGGAGGAGGACCTTGCCTCTTTAGAACGGCACATGCAAACAAGGATTACGGAGGTTCTGAAGCAGACCGTTACGACACGGGTGGAGAACGCTTTAAGTGCTAAAGTGTCTGAGGCTATCCAGAACTTTAAAGACACTTTTGAAGAGACCCCAGAATATGAGGCCATGCAGAGGTTTTTTGTGAACATAGGGGCCATGATGGATTTGGGTGACGTGAAAGAAGCTTTCCCAACCCTGGATCTGTCCTCTATTGAAGCCCTGTACCCCGAACCTCAAGACAAAGGCTCTTCAGAGGATGTCCCTCCGCAGTGATCCTATTTTGTACCTGCCTTTCTGTTGTAACTTCTCTTTTCTCTTTTTTTTTTTTTCTGTAAGTGCAATGGCACCTAACATTGTAAATGTAACACTCATTCAATTTGTATATACTTTGCCTTTACAAATGCGACGATTTTTCGTGTTTAGTTTAATTCCTTAGTTTGCATGTCCTTATTTGTTTAAGTGTGGACGCTTCCAAACACAAACGTTTTGCAAATACCGTACGAAGATATTAAGTGTACAGTTCCTCGGACCTAAGTAGCTCAGGGCATTCACGTTTGCTTGGTTAGGTCAGATTCTGACCACAAGTTTTAGTTTATATGGCAACATTTGATTAAGTTTGAATGCTTCCAAACACAGATGTCTTTTAAACGTATTGCATGGTTTGAATGCTTCCAACCGCAGATATCTTTTAAACGTATTACAAGGTTATATGAAGATAGTCCCTCAGATCTGAGTGGTTTGAGGCATTCATGCTTACCAGTTAAATATGATTTTGACAAACATTTGAACATATCTAAATCACACTTTGTAAGACCTATGCAAACAAATTTGTATGAATCCCCTTTGATGGTGCTAACACACTCAACACTTACGCAGTGATCGCAGTGTAGGCTTATAAGAGTTCCTTATTTTTAACAAACTTCATGCATAGCGTAGACGTATGGTGTTATAACCCGGCTAATAAGGCCTCGTATTCAGCAACATTGTTTGAGGCTTTGAAGTCAAAGCAGATTGCACTATGTAGTTTGAATCCCTCGGGCTTATTAGAAATATTCCCGCACCGGATCATCCCTCAGCCAAGGACCCATCAACGAACAATTTTCACTCTGGCTGTCATCCGTGTTATCAACCATCTCGACCTCCGGTGGATGTGTGAATTCGAATATGAAATCCGCCAGCGTTTGACCCTTTACAGCGGTCCGAGGCGCATAACGTAGGTCGAACTGGCTGATTTCAATCGCCCACTTCAGTAAACTCCCAGATACATCTGGTTTTTGCAACACTTGTCTCATGGGAAAGTTGGTGAGCATACGTATGGAGTGTGACTGAAAGTAGGGACGAAGTTTGCGAGAGGTTGTGATCAACGAGAGAGCAAGTTTCTCCATATCTGGGTAACGTGTCTCAGCATCCAGCATGGCTTTGCTTACATAATATACTGGGAACTGATTCCCATCCTCCTCTCTGACCAATATCGAGCTAACAGCCTCTTTGGATACAGCTAAATACAAGTAGAGAGACTCGCCAGCCTTCGATTTTGATAGCAATGGGGGCTGTCCCAAAGATGCTTTCAGGTCGGCAAAAGCCTGCTCACATTCCGGTGTCCATTGAAATCGCTTCCCCACCTTCAAGCAGTGTTCTAAAATGCGCGAAAATGCGCCGCCTAGGCGCGATGTGTGATCAAAACGCATCGAATAAGTGTTATGCGCGTAAAAATGCGGTCAACGATTTTTTTTGAAACTGTTTTTTTTTTACCGCCTAGGCGGGATTAGGCGCCTAATCCCGCCTAGGCGCGCGCCTAATCCGCATTTTTTTTTAAGGGTAAAAAATCTATTTTTTTTTATATAAAAATCTATTTAATGTCTTAAAATAATTAAAATAATATTAAAAATGCGAAACGCGTTATGACACTTATTCTTCGCATTGACACGCCTAAACTTGTGATTCTTGATTCTCGACCTCGACGCATCGCAACGCATTACGCATTTTAGAACACTGCCTTCAAGACCTTAAAAAATGGTAAGCATTTGTCAGTGGATTTGAAAACGAATCGATTCAAGGCCGCAATTCTCCCTGTTAAGCTTTGCACTTCTTTTGGATTTCGAGGCGATTGCATGCTTAACAAAGCATTGATTTTATCGGGATTAGCTTCGATTCCCCTCTTATTCACCATGAATCCAAGAAAATTTCCAGATGCTACCCCAAAAGCGCACTTCACTGGGTTGAGCTTCATTCGATATTTCCTCAAAACATCGAAGACCTCTGAAAAATGGCGGATATGATCCGTGGCGACCATGCTTTTGACCAGCATGTCGTCAACACATACCTCCATTGTGTTTCCTAATTTTTCTAAAAACATGTGATTTACTAGCCTTTGATAGGTAGCTCCTGCATTTTTCAAGCCAAATGACATAGCTTTGTAGCAATAGAGTCCTCTATCTGTAATAAACGAACTATGCTCCTCGTCCGATTCACACATGGGGATTTGATTGTACCCGAAGTAGGCATCCATAAAGCTCAGCAACTCATGTCTCGCTGTGGAGTGAACCAACTGATCGATCCGAGGCAGTGGAAAACTATCTTTGGGACATGCCTGGTTCAAATTTGAGAAATCAATACATACTCTTAGCTTCCCATTATGTTTTGATACCAAGACAGGGTTTGATACCCACTTCGGATATTGGGACTCTCTAATAAAGTCATTTTTCAACAGCTTCGTAACCTCTTCTTTCAAGGCCCCATACTTATCAGAACTCATAGGCCTTCTCTTTTGCATGTGCCCAGGGCTTCTAGGATCAAGTTGGAGTCTGTGACATGCCACCTTAGGGTCGATCCCAACCATGTCATCATGTTTCCATGCGAATACATCGAGGTTCTCAAGTAAGAAGCTTTTTAGCTGATCTTTGTATTCAACCAGTGAGTCCAACCCAATCTGCAACTCCTTGATTGGGTCATTGGAATCTACACCGAAGCATCCCAACTTTTCAGTTGGAGTGGAGCATGTGCTTCTTGCCATTCTTGGGTCCAGATCTGTCAGATCTTCTTCTGGAGTCATTGTAACATCCTCAATTTCTGAGGGTCCTCCACCCAGTCTTTCAGGGTCTAGAGGGGCTTCGGCCATTGCCACATCGATGATCATGTTCAAGCTTCAGTCCTGAAATTTTCGAATTGCGTTTGTGTAACAGGCCCGCGATTCAGTTTGGCTCCCCCTTATAGTTGTAACTCCATGCTCCGTGGGGAAATTCATGCAAATGTATTTTGTATGAGTTACAGCCCCCAAGTCAATGAGACGGGGCCTCCCAATTGAGCCATGATAGGAGGAAATTTTGTCCACAACTAAGAATTCTGTGGGAATTCTGGAAAGAGTTGGCGCTTGCCCTACTTCAGTCATCATGGTTATGGATCCTCTAGGGGTTATGTTGTCCCCAATAAATCCATATATTGGGTCCGAAACTGGAATAAGTGGGGTGCTGATCCCCATCTTATCAAAAGTTACCCCGTAAATCACATTTACCGAGGCACCATCATCCACCATCATTCGTGACAACCCATTCCGGGCCACTACTACCTTGATAACTAATGCATCATTGTGTGGAAAGTGTACTCCAATGGCATCGTCTTGGGTGAATGTGATAGATTATGTCCGAGGCATCCCAACAGGATGTGAATGGATATGGTAATTCACGTGGCAGGCTGCTTGGCCTCTCTGATATACCTCTTTTGGGAGTTGTTTGTGCTCCCACCTGGGTGAGGGCCTCCCAATATTGTATTGATTTCATGAATAGGAAGGTTGGCCACAGGCATAGGCGGTTACCGTGTGCCGAAGCTGTATCCTGAGCGTTGTTCTTTTCTCTTTGATGACTGTCAATCCTCTCTTTGGTTGAGTTCTTCCACGGAGCTCTCCTGTCAGCTCGATTGAATTTCTGGCCACCCACCTGATTTTTGATTTCTCCTCGTATCAGGGGAGAAATCGTTTCCCCTCCTTCTGTGCGCCTTTTGGTCCGCCAACATGTGGATTTTCCTGCAATCTTTTGTTGCGTGGCCGTAGTACATGTGGTAGGCGCAGTAAGCCCCAATCATGGGTTGCTTTCCACCCCGGCTACTTTCCATCCTTCCTTGAGTTGTGGGAGGATTCTGAGGAGTTCTGGAGTGCAAGTGGGGAATAGCTTCCGTGATTTCTGCGGCATAGCTAGACCCTGTCCCCGGAAATGGACGCGGTGCTCCACCTCAGTTATTGCCGAACCGGTCCTTGTTACCTCCTTCCTTGAGGCTTGCTTCATTGGAATACCCAAGATTGTATCTCCCTTGAGGGTGGATGTCTCTGGCTCTAGCCATCTCCTCTAACACGATCTCCTCCTTCATCAGGTCTACTAGGGTGTTGTAATCCCTTGGTTTCCGACTTCGGACATCTCTCCAGTGTTTATCTAATTAGTAATTGGTATAATCCTCAACGTAATTCACCTATGATTCTATAGAATCATATGGTAATGCTGTAACCACTGAAGAGGAATTTGATTTACTGAAAATAGTGATGAAGGTGGTCCGTGTTCCAAGGATTACATAAAGGTACCCCAGATAAGTCCTCTATCATGTACGTTCCGGGCACCACCTCGGAAAAGACTTTGTAAGGGCCTTCCCAGTTAGGACCTAAAGTCCCTACTCCTGGTTCTTGGGTCGAAGGAAGAACCTTTTTGAGGACTAAGTCCCCAACATTAAAGTGTCGACTTTTTACCCTCTTGTTGTAGTATCGAACCATCTTTTTCTAGTACCTGGCCATCACCACTTGGGAATCACTTCATTTTTCCATGAGGAAATCCAAACTAGCCCTTTGTGCTTCTTCGTTTCTCACTTCATCATAATGAATCTGACAAAGAGAAGGGATCCCAATTTCAACTGGACATACCACCTCGACTCCATATGCCAATGAGAAAGGTGTTTCACCAGTAGCGGTGTGCGAGGTAGTTCGAAGTGCCCATAGTACTTGTGGGAGTTCATCTACCCATGCGCCCTTTTTGGACTCCAACTTCCTTTTTAGGGTATTTTTTATGGTCTTGTTCACAGTTTCGACCTGTCCGTTAGCCTGTGGGTGATGTGAAGATGAAAACAGTTTCTTAATTCCCAAATCATTGCATAACTCATCTATGCTTCTGTTTTTGAACTGTTTTGCATTATCACTAACCAGTGAGTGCGGTATTCCGAACCGGCATATGACATTCTTCCAAATGAACTTGGTGGTGTTGGCCTCGGTGATTCTCATCAGAGGTTCCGCCCCGACCCACTTGGTGAAGTAGTCAATTGCCACTATTACAAAGCAATTATTACCAGCACCCCTAGGCATATGACCAATAATATCAACCCCCCACTTTGCAAAAGGTCAAGGGATAGTCACAACAGTTAGCTTGTGATGCGGCTGATGTGGTATGGTTGCATGTCTTTGGCATTTATCGCACTTGCACACGAAGTCGTGGGAGTCCTTTAACATAGTAGGTCAAAAATATCCCTGTTTAAGGACTTTCCGAGCTAGTGATAACGCCCCGGCGTGGTTGCCACATATGTCTTCATGAATTTCTCTCATTACATACCGTCCTTCCTTTGGCCCCACACACCTCAGCAAAGGGGAGGTGTAACTTCGTTTATAAAGCAGGTCATCTAAGAGTATGAAATTCGCAGCGTATTTTTCAATTTTCGAGTTGCCTCCGGCTCTTTAGCACTGTCTGATGCTTCAAATATGCTATCATGGGATTCATCCAGGATCCCTCTTCTTCTACTGCCAAAATCTCCGGCCTTGACTCAATAGAAGAAGTCAACATGTGCTCAACTAGGATCAGATTATGGAGCTCTGAATCACTGCTGCTTGCTAATTTGGACAAAGTATCGGCGTTGGAATTCTCAGTTCTGGGAATGTGCTGTAACTCTATTTTTCCGAAGTGCACATCCAAATCTCTTACTTTCTTCAAGTAAGCGACCATAGCAGGTTTTTTGGAAGAAAATTGCCCATTAAACTGACTCACAAAGAGCTACGAATCATTATTCGCCACTACGAACTTAATCTTCAAACATGCTCGTCATATCTAGCCCCCCTTTCAAAGCGGAAAACATCTCCGCCTCGGTGATGTTTTCACAAATATGCATCTCTTCGGTAAACCACGCTAGGTAACTTTTCAGAAATTCATCCCTTCCTTGCCTTATATCCTGAAGGCGTTGGAGTGGGAGTTGGCCAAGCCTGGAGGAAACAAAGTCATTTTTAAAGGCCGTTTTCAAATCCCTCCAACTGTGGATGCTACATGGAGGGAGCTTTTTCTACCATCGTATCGCGCTTCCCTCCAGTGTCAAAGCGAAAGCCTTGCACTTAAGTGCCGGAGTGGCTCCGGCTATTTCTATGCTAGCGCGGTAGTTTAGCAGGTGATCGTCAGGGTCACCTCGTCCAGAATACTTTGCTATTTCCGGCATTTCAAAGTCGTGAGGCACTAGGAACCTACGGATGCCCTCCGTGAAGGGGCTTATTTCCTCTTCGTCATCTAGTTCGTACGATGGAAACTCACTATTCTCTTCATGACCGGAATGCATCTGGCCATGGTGTTGGTCGTAGGGTGGAGGAGCGTACTCCTGTCTTTGTGGTGGCAAAACTCGCCCATAGTGTGGCCTTTCGAAGGTCGGAGGATCATTACGAGATTTGATCCGAACTGCTTCGGCTCTCCTTTCATGCCTATTCCTAGGCTCATGCGTGGGGGCCAACCTTTCTGCTCCCGTACCATGTTGGTCCCTATGCATTCAACTCTGCGACAAAGCTTCTTCAGCCCGTCGCTCCCGCCTATTTCTAGGCTCGGCTGCATTGTGCCGACCTTGATCAGTTTCCCCCCCTCGCTTGCCCCTGAATAACCCTCCTATCCGGCTGAAGACACTGCCAGATTTTGTGGGTGAAGCCTCCCTGTGTCTAGCTGGGAGTTGGTCTTGTTCTTCATGTGCTTAATGCTCCAGGCCTTCCTCGTAGAGGGGCTCGGATTCCACCTCGGCATACGCCTGTGGAACTTGATAATAATACGAGGCAGTGGCCGCATCAGATGGTGAGTAATGTGGCTGAGGGTATTGCGGAGGCATCATGGGCTCGTTCACAACATACCCTCTAGCCATGTAGGCGTTCATCGCAGCAGTCTGTTCTATCTGCTACTTCTGCATTTCTAGCATTTAGGCCGCCATGCGAGTCATGTCTCGCAACATGCGGCGATTACGGTGCCGGCGTGGTGGGTTAGGTTGTGCCACTCCCTCATTGGCGTTCTCATGAGGTCCTTGAGGAGCCTCCTCCTCGCTATGCTGGCCATTTCTTCCCCTACGGGGGTTAATATTACCATCGCTTTCGTTCATATTCAGAGAAATTTCTTGGCTTTAGTTTATCTTTCAAGGATATATGGACTTCTATCTCAATGCTTCGAGCCTTTTTCAAGGTTGTTAAACTCCGAGCCTTTCTCAAGGTGAACAAACTTGTATTTCAAAGTTTTAAGCCTTTTTCAAGGTTAATAAACTTATATTTCAAAGTTTTACGCCTTTTTCAAGGTGAGCAAACTTGTGTTTCAAAGTTTTAAGTCTTTTTCAAGATTAATAAACTTATATTTCAAAGCTTTACGCATTTTTCAAGGTGAGCAAACTTGTGTTTCAAAGTTTTAAGCCTTTTTCAAGGTTACTAAACTTGTATTTCAAAGTTTTACGCCTTTTTCAAGGTGAGCAAACTTGCGTTTCAAAGTTTTAAGCCTTTTTCAAGGTTAATAAACTTATATTTCAAAGCTTTACGCCTTTCTTAAGGTGAGAAAACTTGTGTTTCAAAGTTTTAAGTCTTTTTCAAGGTTAATAAATTTATATTTCAAAGTCCTTGCAATTCTCCGCTCTTTTGCAAGATGTTAATTGTCCTTTTTCAAGACTTCCTTTCTATATGTGGCTTTTCATCATGCGTTTTCGTAGTTAGCAGTATGGCTTCCCACAGACGGCGCCAAAATGTTGACCACAAAATCCGGCTGAACCTTGGACCAACACGTCTCAGTTCCTCCCTCTTGAACACGTGGATTTCCTGCGCACTGTAACAAACAATCAGCTTGCAAAGGGGGCCGAGGTGGCTCCCGTTTGCACTCCGATGCCAAAGTCAGGGGCCATGTTTAGCAAATATAATTTGAGTACGGGAGATATAAGTGCGTAAAAGAGAGAAAAGGGAGTGAGAGAAATATATTTAGTTAAGAGTATCAAATTACTAACATTTTCCTTGGAGGCAAGTGTGCTCTATTTATAGAAGGATTCGTTGCCCTGGATTGTGACACATGGTGAACTTTTACACATGTATTCACCCTAGCTCTTGAAGGGGACAACGTTGTTTTTTGACCGTAATCATTGCTACATTTCGTAGGGGATTGACGTCTGTCACATCTTGGTAAAGGCAGTGTCACATCTCTGACTTCATCTCTTGTCCCATCCTTGCATCCGAGGCGCTACCGTAAACGCCTCGGCTAAGCATAAAGCACCTCTGCTAGACACAAACCAGTTCGGCCAGAGGGACTCGTATGCCTTTCCACCTAGGCCATTGGCCCAGGTGGGATATCTTGAACTTCTAATCATGGGCTAAAGTTTGTGGACCCTCATTGGGCCTTCACTGGTGGCCCAACGTGTCATATTTTGGGTACGATCTCAACATTAGTAATGGAACCATTGGTTCCAAATTTGATTATCGAACCGAATCAGAACCGAACCAATTGATTTCTGTTCAGTTTGGTTCGGTTCTTTACATTGAAAATGTTAAAATAAAATCTCTCTCTACAAAAATAAAATATTCTTTAGTACTAGATATTAGAAATTGCCTGTGACTGAGAATGGAAGCTGCCTACACTTTCAATGTAACAGACAATGACATAATATAAAAAAATGTGACACGCAATATTGCACCCACTTTACAGAGTACAAAGATTAAAAATAAAACAAAGAATCATGCATGTATATAGACTAAGAAATAATTAAAGAACTAAGAAATAATTAAAGAAATTAAGAAATTGGTATTTGGTAATTGGTAATTAAAGAAATTAAGGAATTGATATTTAGTAATTAACGAAATAATTAGGTAGTACCAACGGACTTGGTTTGGTAATTAGTATTTGAAAATTGATAGGTAATAGCTAGGTTAATTGATTTGATTATAAGAAATTAAGAAGAAGAATGAATCTGTTGGAGATAAAGAATGAAACAAGATTTTAAATTAGAGGAAGACAGAAGACGTGAATTACCGAATCGTGATCTTTTAATATTTACAAAAATAAATAAATAAATAAAAAATCAACCTGAGAACCGAATTAAATTTCGGTTAAAAAAGAGGGGGGGTATACTTAAAATAAACACAGCAACTGGCGTAGAAGGGTTTATTCTAAGGTTGGATGCAGAGGTCGGCTTGTGTGCGGAATTATTGGTCTAAAAGACTTTCACAGTCTTGTTTATAATATCATGTCTCTATTCTATACTGTTCTAAATAGAAAGGATAGAATTCACTGTCTGTTCTTAAAATTCTTGTTTCTAAAATTTCTTCTAATTCTTTGATTTTAAACTGTAATTCAAAACTTCTTTTACTGGTTCTGTTAATATAATTCTTAAAAGGATAAAAAGTACTACTATATCCTTGAATGTCTATAACTGTGTCTAAAATTTTATAGTCTTCTTCTAAAGTTTTGTCTATGACAAAATTTTGGGTCTGGTGTATTGATAATAAATATTAAAAAAAAAAAAAAAAAAAATCGACGAATAAATATTACCTGTAAATGATGAAGTCGTTCTTTGAAGGTAGATAAGGTCTTAGGCTTCTCTATTTTCTGATCAAAAGAGGGACAAAATAAGCATATGTATTTTTTCAACAACACATACAGAAATCAAAATTCCCTAAAAAAATGTCATTTCTAAACTCTCTCCAACAATTCACCTTTGACTGCATATGCCGCCGCCGCCTCTGACCACCAACCTATAAGATTCGCAAACTTCAAGATTCAAGTTAAAAAAATCCACAAAATTCAAATCCATATGCAAAAAACAATAACAGAGAAAGAATTTCTCAAAATCAACAAAAGAAGAATTGAAATCTACAGATTTCCAAAATAGAAAATAAACTAAACAAAAGATTAAAATCGAAGCAAACCCACTTGATTTAGAGTAGAAAGACCCAAGATTCAAGATTATTCTAAGTTTCAAAGAATGAAATATACTGGTGGAGATGACGGAAAGCTCCCAAAATGAAGAAAAAGCCTCTCGAAGCGAGAGGAAAGATTGACTCGACCAGGCGCATTGCCTTCAGAGAGAAAGTTGGTGAGCATAGAGAGGCATTGGATAAAGAACTTTTCAAAAACCGTATAGATTTATTATATTATTATAATATTCATTTATTATATATACTTACAGAAGAAGCAAGAAATGGGCGGGAACTTGTTGAGCAAGACTTTCTCAGTTTCAAATATAGTATAGATTAAATAGATATTTACAACATGATTTGTGAATTAATACACTTATAATTTGAAAAATGAAATTCACTATTTTAAAACATACCTTCATGTGATTTCCTCCTTTTTAGAATGCTCAAACAATGTGAGGTCCATAGACCTTTCCTTGTACAAGTTCTATAAGCCCATTTAGAACTCTAGGGGTGAACGTGTTTGGGATGACAACATGAGGAAAATCCTGTTTCTTTTTATTTTTTACTTTGGTGGGAGTATATCTAAGGTGAAAATATCTAGTTTGCTTTTAGGGAAAATTACACCCACTACTCTAAAAAATAAAGGATTTTGATTAATATCCTATTTGTTATAAAATATACATTTTATATATAATGTGATTGACCATTATATCTCTGTAAACTTTACATATTATGATTGTGTCATTGTCCACCCCTATAAATAAAGGCTTAAACTCATATGTTTGACACACCTATTTGAGAATGATTTCTCTCATTTCTCTCTACCTCTCTATTATCTTGTTCTAAGATTTTGGTAGTTTTACAATACGTTATCAGCACGAGTATCCATCCAATTGAATAATATGATGGGAGTATGCTCTACAGTTGCATCTAAATTATGAACCTCTGTATCAGAAACCTGATTATTATTAATCAATGTTTTCCTTTATCATATCAAACGCTTTTGACTTTAGAAAATAACTCATATATTGTAGATCTGAAAACTTCAAGAAAGATAAAAAATTTACACCACTGTATAATCAAAAAAATTCAATAAGAGGAAAGAAACATGGTCTCGATGTTGTGCAACAAGAAAAATTGAAGAAATTGTACAACCCAAAACTTTTAATGTAGATCTATGCCAAACCATACATCCAATCAAAAATCGGATGCCAGATTTGGAACCACGGCAATGAGATGATTCTCCGGTGCCGGTGCGTGTCGACATCATAGGCACCGGCGCGACGGAGCGTGAGGTGAGTGACGACCACGCGCAGACATCGACGGAGCGCATGGAGGGGCGTGCAGCGTATTCCCGCGACGGTGTCAAATGGCAATGAGTTTGTCTCGATGTTTTGGATATTTCTATGGTCTTACTTTTCTGTTTGGTGTAGTTTTGGACATTTTTCGGTGGTGAACGTGGCGGCTTCTTAAAAACTATTTTTGAAGCACTTCCGATGGGATTTTGGACTTCAGACAAAAAGTAAGTTTGTTCTAAATTAAATTTCAAACCTATTGATGGTTTCGATTTATTCATATGATCAATATGTTAAAATATGGACAATTTTTTCCTTGATAATACGTTAAAATATATTAATCGTGATTTAATGTATTTGATCAATCATAATTACTGATCTGATGATAAGTGCTAATAGAATATATATTCTCAATCATTTAACACTACTATGTGTTCAATAAGATAAATTAAAAGGTCTAAACAAGGTACAAGTAATATAATTGTTACCATGTCGTGATGTATTAAGTTATTGATTAAATATAACTCATTATCGTAACTGACTAAACTATTATGAATAAATTGACTGGATTTGGAGATATCACTTGCTCATTTATGAAAGGTAATTATTTCATTATATTTTTTTTTTTTTTAAAATATACATATTACGTTACCACCTATATGGATGGTTCTACTGATTTTAAATATTTCTTCTCATATAAATTTGATATATTATTTTTATTTGATATTTCAACAAAATGGTACTAGAAGTTATCATTACCAAAAGTTTAATAATATTTTATAAAATGGTACCACAAGTTACCATTACCAAAAGGTTGTTGGATTTTAATAAAAATATTTTATCAAACAGTACTAGAAGTTACCAATATCTGTATTAAAAGGACAGATGAAAATAAATTTTCCTAAAAGAAAAATGTTGATGTATGATAAGATAATATCACATGATAGCACGGACGTGACTAATGTGAAAATAATCTCATCAGTATTATGAGATAAATATTATATGATTGAGATAAATAGATTTGATAAAAAAATTTCCACAAACACTTATGTACTCCATAAGAAGTACATATTTACTCCAGAAGAAGTAAAGATCATGTAAACATACTGAAATGATATTATTATTATTGCTCCTGAAAAAGCACAAATGAGTCATACTGAAATATATCAAGAAAAGGGATACATGCAAAACACAAAAGGGGTAAACATTTATAATCTTCAAAAGTAGAAGCATGTCTCAAGAGTAAGAATACTCCGTACTCTACCACCCCTAATCTTTTTATGTGTCTCAAGAGTAAGAATACTCCGTACCCTACCACCCGTAATCTTTTTGAGGTTCACAAGATTAATTTTAAATATTCATAAAATCCTCAATATTAGAGGTGTGTCTCAAGAGTAAAAATACTCTGTACTCTACCACCTCAATATTTTAGAGATTCAAAATGTTAAATTTACATTAACCGGACTCCATTTTCGCTTGATACCCCTTCCTTGCGACCAATCTATCTTAACTCCTACTGGATCTTGTATTGAAATATATGATTGTAACTTTTCCAACAGTTCATCAATAGTGGGAGCAAAAATATGGATCCTCCTAAATAGAGAGATGAATCCCTATTTCACAGCATAATCAAGAAATGTTAGTAAACCATCAAAGAAGTTGTTAACATTTAAAAGCCCAATAAGCTTATTATGAAGACCCACCCGAGTCCATGAGGTAATATTAAAGATTTCCTCTAAAGTATCAAAACCTCCAGGCATGGCAATGAAGGCATCAGAACCATATAACATCTAAGTTATGCGTTCATTGATAGATAACGTCTGTACTTCATGCCCTCATTTTTTCCTGCAATATTAGCTAAAGGAACAGGTATAACACATATCACTCTTGCTTTCTCTATATGAGCAGATTGAGAAACACAACCCACAATCCACTGCTACCCCCTCCATAAACTAGATTGATACCTTTCTCTCCCAACTTCTTCCCTAGAAGCACTGAGGCTTCTAAATACTCAAAGTCTTTCCCGATTTTCGATCCACAAAATACACATATAGTTTTGATATGTAGAAGTCTTGATCCTTCCATCTTTTAAGAGTATAAGGAAGGAAAACTTACAAGAAAATGTTATTTTGTGATGCATTAAACTGGGAAATTATTTGGCTTTTAAACTTGAAAATATTCACTATTTACTGCTCGTCTTTTAAAAAAGTTGTTATTTACTTTTAACTAAATAACACCACTTTTGATCATATCTCTGAAAGCATATTTAATGCTCCATAATGGACACTCTTTCGGTGGTCTCTCGGTGGCAATCTGTTAATACGTGAAAAGTGAAAATACAAAATACTTTGTTAAAATATATATGTATACATATATACACTATATTGATTTACCTTGTATCAATATTGAATAGTCATAACGTCATTGTTTATAACAGATTGACAAATAGGATCTTTTGATATTATATTATTGAGACTATAACAATTTTTCTCTTCGTTAAATTGAGCCCATAAAGATAGTAACTCACGCTACATATACCCACAAGGGTGCATCTCAAAAGCCAGTCAAATATCATCCAAAGACTCTTTTCTCGGTCCACCCTTAATGAAATCTATTTTATTATCTCGATTTCTGGATGAATATCCTATTGATTTACAACGGATGTCACATGTCTATCGAGCACATTTGTAACAACATTTCAATCTTTTTGCTCTTCAATTCTTTGCAAAAGTACTCTTACCTAAGCCAGACATGTGCTTAGAAAATGAATCTGATAACTCACCAAATAATCGAACTTTTGCTTCGACCAATCAACGAACATCTTCTAGGATACCTTGATCCATTAGCAGCCTCAATCTTTCAAGTCGAACTCGGTAAATCTTTTTCAAAATATTTATCGGAAGATTAGAGTAGTATTTGTGAATATTTGATAATATAACATCCATTTTGATGGATGTAATCTTCTTTCCAAATGATCTATTTAAACGGATTATTTAACGCGTAAAAGAGCGGTGGCTTCGCTTCTCATTGATTCCACCAAGAAAATGGAAAAGATTTGTAGAAAAAGATGGGGACAATGATCATTCTTTGAGATTTCGTTCTAATCACCTTTTTAGATATAATAAATCAAGGTATACTGATTTATAAATTTGAGCAAATAAATATTGCATTGAACCAGAAGTTCATAGTGAAATATATATTGTACTGAACCAGGAGTTCATCGATATTGTATTGAACCAAATATTCATAAATAGAAGTGGAATAAAACCGTATTGAACTAGAAGTTCAATAATGAACGGTTAGTTCAAGAAGCTTTATGATTTGTAAGAAGTGCAATATGTATACACTCCACCAAAACACACTTAGATATATGATTGAGATTATATCCCTAATTATGAATGACATGTGTTGCGGCATTTTTGGACAATATAATAAAAGATCTCTAAGCATTAGGGGGAGATTAAATGATTGATAATGTATGACACACATGAAGCATGACCACTCCTGAAGCGTAATGCAATTGATTCCAAAAATAGATATCTTTTGAATAATTGAGATGGTCCTTTGAGGCTAAATACTCATGATAGGTATATATTATATCTATATTGATATGAAAAGGAATCAAGAAATAAGTCAACTACATATATAAAACAACTCTTGACACGACTCGCCCGAATCACCCTAATGGACTCGAGACAAGGTGTGCGCCGATGATGGATATCAGCTAAATGCCGGACCCACCACCAAGGTTGACTGTGATACTACAAATCATGTGCTAAATAATGAAAAATAATTTTATTTCAAAACGAATGTGGGCCCAAGTTGATATTTAAATGCTCAATTTTGAATGAAATAATAACCTACAGATGTCTTACTGATGTGGCTCCAAAATCAACAGGCTCTTCAGGCTTTAGGAACTCAATTGTCACCTAATAAGAAAATTGTGGAAAAAATATTGAGTTGATAGCTCGGTGAGTGGAGAATTTCGAAAATAATCATAATTCCTCATTTATACATTTTTCTCGAAAATTAAGTTTACATCTCAAGACAATTCACATAATAACATCATAGCTTGTCACATCATATCGTCTATAGTTTACTATCAGCATAGTCTGTAATCTCTAGGTATGGCCATATCCTAACAAATCAACCAAAAATGTACCATCTGATTAACATCTGTAATTTGGTCATACATGTATAGAATGCCTCTCGGCTAGTCTCAAAGACCTCTGATAATCAATTCTAGAACAAGGCCATGACCGCCTCAGTAAACTATATCATACACGGTCGACCGCCTCAGGGTAATATCATACCCGGTCAAGACCACTCAGGTGCAGTATAGAACACGGCCAATGCCGCCTCAGTGAACTAGAATAAACATATAATCACGGGTACTTTTCTGGCCGATTTCAACTTCACATATCCATCTCACATTTCATTGATTTCCATCACAAATCTTACATTTCTTTCAACTTATAATTATTTCACAATCTTTCCAATTTCAATCAAATATCATATTCTCATAATATTTCACAATAATCATGTAATTTGACAAATAAATCACATAATTACGTTTAACGTAATTATATAAACAATTTACCAATATTTGAAAATAATTTAGATTTTTCCACTCACCGAGTTCTCGGCAATGACTTATAATTATTTCACAATCTTTCCAATTTCAATCAAATATCATATTCTCATAATATTTCACAATAATCATGTAATTTGACAAATAAATCACATAATTACGTTTAACGTAATTATATAAACAATTTACCAATATTTGAAAATAATTTAGATTTTTCCACTCACCGAGTTCTCGGCAATGAACTAGCTAGATTTGTAGGCTTTCCCCACTTTACATCCACCACTTTAATTCTTCATGCCAAGTTAGGAATCTCTTATTTCTCCAAGAGATCATATTTACTCATAGAAATGTTTCAAGCAATATTCCTATAATTTGGAATAAGAATTAATTAATAATAACTTGATGTATAAATTTCCAACTTCTTATTCCAATTAAATTTACTAACAACATTTAAATCCTTTATAAGAGTTCTTTTATCGTCATATCTCCAATCAATAACGCTTAATCTAATTTCCATCCTAAATTTTCCAAGAAAACCCATGGTTGACAAAAACAGCACCATAATTCCAGAATTTTGAAAGCTGATACTAATTCCTGTATTTAGAAATATGTCTCCAAACTATTGACAAAAATATCATTTTCTGGTAACAATTTCAGAATTAGCACCTGCGTATGAATTTGGTCGAAAATTGGGAGAAAAATCAAGGAAAAATAAGCAAAATCATACCCAAATCCTTTTTCAACTCCAATACATCCTAATCACATATTTGATATCATATAAACACAATAAACTCAAGGATTGAAGTAATAATTTACAAACCCATTTTCAACTTTCACTTTCTTCAACACCAATTTTCCCAATAAAATTCATTAGCTATCTAGTTTAATAAATCAAATAATATCAATAACTCTTAACAATTTCGAATTAACCAAAATTTCTGTAAACCCAAAAAAAATTATTCAACATCTAGTTCTTACATATCTAACTAAAAGGAATAATTAAGAAAATGAGTTTGAAAATCGTCACCTTCCTTCCTTTCTTTTCTTTCTTCTTCTCCTCCTTCTTCTTTCCATTTTCTTTCTTTAATTCTCGGTTTCCTTCCTTCTCTCCCACTTCTGTCGTGTTCTTCCTTCCCAAAAGATTGAGAGATATAGATACTTATCTCTAAACTAATAGATAACCGTGGTATAATTGCAACTCAAGACCCCAAGCTTCCACATAATATAATATTAAGACCTTAGCTTCAATTAATTGGAAACTAAATCCTTTGATACCTTCATTATGTTATATGAGTCCTCAAGTATTTGTAAATACAATTTAAGTCCCAAAAATTTTATTTCTTCAACTTAAGTCCTTAATTGACTTGGCCATTTGAATCATTGACTTTGACAAAATATTTCTCGACTTTTGACTAGTATAAAAACGGGATATCACAATCTTACCTCCTTCAAAGAATTTCGTCCTCGAAATTTACTTACTTAAGCTAGAACCATATGAAAATATCGAACACATATTTGACCATCACTTACACAAGTTACCTCTTCACTAAATGATTTCTCCAATAAAATTTAACTGAACATAAATCTTAATCTTTTCCATCTTACCTGGATTTCAAAATCGGCTCTTATCAAGTATTTTAAGTCAAATATTCTTTAACAATACTAGTGATCTTAAGGAAAAATATAATATGATAACTTCCTACCACACCTTATAATCAGGATTACATTCGTGAATACCAAATAAATCAACTGTTATCTCATCAATAAATATTGAACTCATGCTATGATTATCATCATAAGGATCAAGATAAGATATTCCCAACTTTTCATTATACCCAACCTTGGAGAAATTCAATAATTTCCGAGTTGAAGTTCAAGAATACTACTTTCCATGTTCTCCAAAATTTCAGATTATATCCTATTTTCAATTATCCTCTAATCAAATTCTTTTTCACAACAATGGCTACATATTTAATATCGAATAATTTACCTTTGCCACCATAATCACAACAAGATAAATTCTCGAAATATCCCAGCATCAGATTTCTATATAGCCTCAAAATGATAACTTTTATCTAGTCCTTATAATCAACTCCATGAATAACAAATGATACATGACCAATAAAATCATTGATAGCATATCCTTTAAAATCAAATTCACGTATTTTAATCATGCCCCTTCACCCAAATCCATAGCATCATCATTCTACTTAGAGCATTTATTAAATCTCGATATAAATCTTTACCATAAATTGAAACACCAGTCATATCTTTAAATACAAGAACAAATACCTCCAAAGAATTTAATCACTTCTGAGTTCTACTATTAGTCAAATAAGGAGACATTTTAATGAAATTCCATAAAGAAACAATGGTATCACTAAATCAATAGAATTTCTACACTTTTATTCCAAAAAAATATCAAGTCCATATCATCAATGAATAAGACTTCCAAAATCAAATAAAAAAATTTCATCAAGATTACATAACCTAAAGATACATTACCACAATAAGTGAAAATCACACTAATGATCATCTTAATACTTTAATCAATTCAATGGGTTCATGGATATTCCATGGCTAGTAGATCCCTAATAACAGAATACGTTGCTCATATCCAAAGCACAACTGAACAATAATTAATCAAAACTGCATCACCAAATTTTTAAATAAATTCATTTTATCTTATGACTAAAAACGAAACTTCCCGATCGTAAGCCATATTTCACAATAATCCAACAAATGGTCTAGATAAGATTAATTAACTTAATAACTCAATATCGTCAAAATATTCTTCTATAGGACAAATCATAACATCCATTAACTTGTCATTCACCATACCTTGTAGTAATCATGCAACATGTCACTTATCTTCATATCATATGACCTCAATATGTAATCAAGTCAATTTCCTTAAGATTACAAAATAATTACCATTACTTTTATTACATGAACCTTCATACATCAATATACCACTAAATTTCATATATTAATCTCTCAATCACAATAAACCTTCAATTCCACAATTTTTTTTTTACTCTTCCTTTAAACAATAGATTACCCCTACAATAAGTAATCCTTGTGGAATCTATCCATATTTTCTCACATCTCTTAAAACCAAACAACCCAAAATTAATCGAAATAATAGAAGTCACATGAATATTATTTCCTCACTATGTAATATACCCAACAATATATTTTATCCCCCAATCAACATAATATCATCTGCTTATCATGTGCGAGAATCATATCATATCATATCATATCATATCATATATTATATTATATTTATACACTATCATGATTTCTAATATCATCCAATATAAATGATCAATACACACTACAAAATTCAAATAATACTATTAATCAATACCCAAATAATTAAGATTTTTCATCGGAATGCCACAACATTTCCTGGACTATCCTTCAAGATATAACTTGATATTTTCCTAAGTGTACATCAAATAATCATATAAACTCACATACTCATCGATACATAATTTGTTCTATACTTCGTCACTTTGAATGCCCATACATAAACAATCTGCAAAATTATCAAAACTCTGACTCTAAATCGATACTCTATTCAAAGTCAAACTCTTATTAATAACTAATATCTCTTTCAACCATCATGTCAGTGAAATTCACATCTTCCCATATTAATTGCACATGAATCTACCAAAAATATCCTTTCACAATCTTAATTTTCATACCTTTGAGTAACAATGTGAGTTTAAGACAGAACCGAGAGCCTTTGATTTCATCCACCACGACATGTGCACCATATGACATAAGCAAGATATGCTAATGCATAAACAATGATAATTTCAAGATTTTATAAACCATTCTCTAATACCATTCTGACACGACCCGCCCCGAATCACCCTAATGGACTCGAGACAAGGTGTGCGCCGATGATGGATACCAGCTAAACGTCGGACCCACCACCAAGGCTGACTGTGATACTACCAATCATGTGCTAAATAATGAAAAATAATTTTATTTCAAAACGAACGTGGGCCCAAGTTGATATTTAAATGCTCAATTTTGAATGAAATAATAACCTACACATGTCTTACTGATGTGGCTCCAAAATCAACAGGCTCTTCAGGCTTTAGGAACTCAATTGTCACCTAATAAGAAAATTGTGGAAAAAATATTGAGTTGATAGCTCGGTGAGTGGAGAATTTCGAAAATAATCATAATTCCTCATTTATTCATTTTTCTCGAAAATTAAGTTTACATCTCAAGACAATTCACATAATAACATCATAGCTTGTCACATCATATCGTCTATAGTTTACTATCAGCATAGTCTGTAATCTCTAGGTATGGCCATACCCTAACAAATCAACCAAAAATGTACCCTCTGATTAACATCTTTAATTTGGTCATACATGTATAGAATGCCTCTCGGCTAGTCTCAAAGACCTCTGATAATCAATTCTAGAACACGGCCATGACCGCCTCAGTAAACTATATCATACACGGTCGACCGCCTCAGGGTAATATCATACCCGGTCAAGACCACTCAGGTGCAGTATAGAACACGGCCAATGCCGCCTCAATGAACTAGAATAAACATATAATCGCGGGTACTTTTCTGGCCGATTTCAACTTCACATATCCATCTCACATTTCATTGATTTCCATCACAAATCTTACATTTCTTTCAACTTATAATTATTTCACAATCTTTCCAATTTCAATCAAAAATCATGTTCTCATAATATTTCACAATAATCATGTAATTTGACAAATAAATCACATAATTACGTTTAACGTAATTATATAAATAATTTACCAATATTTGAAAATAATTTAGATTTTTCCACTCACCGAGTTCTCGACAACGAACTAGCTAGATTTGTAGGCTTTCCCCACTTTACATCGAGTACTTTAATTCCTCATGCCAAGTTAGGAATCTCTTATTTCTCCAAGAGATCATATTTACTCATAGAAGTGTTTCAAGCAATATTCCTATAATTTGGAATAAGAATTAATTAATAATAACTTGATGTATAAATTTCCAACTTCTTATCCCAATTAAATTTACTAACAACATTTAAATCCTTTATAAGAGTTCTTTTATCGTCATATCTCCAATCAATAACGCTTAATCTAATTTCCATCCTAAATTTTCCAAGAAAACCCATGGTTGACAAAAACAACACCATAATTCCAGAATTTTGAAAGCTGATACTAATTCCTGTATTTAGAAATATGTCTCCAAACTATTGACAAAAATAGCATTTTCTAGTAACAATTTCAGAATTAGCACCTGCGTATGAATTTGGTCGAAAATTGGGAGAAAAATCAAGGAAAAATAAGCAAAATCATACCCAAATCCTTTTTCAACTCCAATACATCCTAATCACATATTTGATATCATATAAACACAATAAACTCAAGGATTGAAGTAATAATTTACAAACCCATTTTCAACTTTCACTTTCTTCAACACCAATTTTCCCAATAAAATCCATTAGCTATCTAGTTTAATAAATCAAATAATATCAATAACTCTTAACAATTTCGAATTAACCAAAATTTCTGTAAACCCAAAAAAAATTATTCAACATCTAGTTCTTACATATCTAACTAGAAGGAATAATTAAGAAAATGAGTCTGAAAATCGTCACCTTCCTTCCTTTCTTTTCTTTCTTCTTCTCCTCCTTCTTCTTTCCATTTTCTTTCTTTAATTCTCGGTTTCCTTCCTTCTCTCCCACTTCTGTCGTGTTCTTCCTTCCCAAAAGATTGAGAGATATAGATACTTATCTCTAAACTAATAGATAACCGTGGTATAATTGCAACTCAAGACCCCAAGCTTCCACATAATATAATATTAAGACCTTAGCTTCAATTAATTGGAAACTAAATCCTTTGATACCTTCATTATGTTATATGAGTCCTCAAGTATTTGCAAATACAATTTAATTCCCAAAAATTTTATTTCTTCAACTTAAGTCCTTAATTGACTTGGCCATTTGAATCATTGACTTTGACAAAATATTTCTCGACTTTTGACTAGTATAAAAACGGGATATCACAACTCTCTTCCTTCTTCTTTCCATTTTCTTTCTTTTATTCTCGGTTTCCTTCCTTCTCTCCCACTTCTGTCGTGTTCTTCCTTCCCAAAAGATTGAGAGATATAAATACTTATCTCTAAAATAATAGATAACCATGGTATAATTGCAACTCAAGAACCCAAGCTTCCACATAATATAATATTAAGACCTTAGCTTCAATTAATTGGAAATTAAATCCTTTGGTACCTTCATTATGTTATATGAGTCCTCAAGTATTTGCAAATACAATTTAAGTCCCAAAAATTTTATTTCTTCAACTTAAGTCCTTAATTGACTTGACCATTTGAATCATTGACTTTGACAAAATATTTCTCGACTTTTGACTAGTATAAAAACGGGATATCACAACTCTCTTATGAAAATGAGGTTGATGAAATTCATAAAATTTTGGCCAAATGTAAAAATCCCAGAGTAGGGATTATTGTTATAGGACCTGAAGTCCAAACACTTAAATGTGTAAAGCCATCAGTTATTTGTGCAAATGAAAAAAATACATAGTCGTATAAGAAGACTTGTTGCACACAATTTTATTTTAAAGAACTGGCATTATATATAGTGAATGAGATTATAACATAAATCACTAACTTGAACTCTTTAATATACCAATGAGTGAGATCAAAATGTATGAATCTCATCTTGGTACTTTGGGAGTATTTTTTGATGTACCAGTTGATCGCGGTACGTTGAGATTTCAAATAAAATGATTATAGATTATATCTCGAAATTGATATCATTTCAATGATTGATTATACTAATAAAAATTAGAAATTGTGGTTTATGAGATTAAGAACATACATGTATAATCATTAAAAGATTCAATATACCCAGAGTAGTATCATTATAGAATGATACAACTGACTCCATGATATAATATGTTGAAATTGAAATTGGAATGTACTATTATTGATATCTGGGAAATTGATTATTCACTAGAAGTGAATTTGAAAATGAATATTTTATTATTCACCAGAAGTGAATATGGAAATGAATATGTTTAATTATTTACCAGAAGTGAATACTAAATTTGATTATTCACCTGAAGTGAAAAATGTAATCGGTAAATTAGTAAAACATTGCTTGATATAGCATATTATGACATCATAAATGAGCTATGAACGATTTATATAACACTCATCATAAATGATATGTTTGATGAAAATATTCGAGATTGCATCAATATACTTGTGATATTCCATGAAAGGAATAAATACTCGTTACACTCTTTTTCCCTTAGGTGAGGTTTTGTCCCACGAAATTTTCCTAGCAAGGTTTTTAATGAGGTAGTTGTTGTGGCGTATTAATGAGAAATAATGAGAATAATGTACTCTTTTCCATTCGCTAAGGTTTTATCCCACAGGGTTTTTCTAGCAAGATTTTTGAGACATTATCAAAGCTATTTATGAGCTATAATTCAACAATATGTTTTGTGCTGGAATGATATCAACAAATGGAGAAAGTCATAGCCACCTTATGAAGAATGTAATATCAGCTGCTACACACAAAAAGACTTTCATATATATACATTTTCCAGATGAAAAATGATACCAATGTTCAAAAGGTTCATGAATACTCGATTGCACACTTCAAGGGGAGAATCATGTTGTACTCTGTTTCCTTCGTTCAGATTTTATTCCATTGAGTTTTACTGACAAGATTTTAATAAGGCAGCACTTCAGAATTCCAAACTTCAACACATGATTTATTCTACTTATCATTTGATATCATTTCGAACATTAGACTCAATGATTCATGATGACCAACATCACGAGGAGCAGCTGTACTCTTTTTCCTTCGCTCAAAGTTTTATCCTACTGGATTTTCTTAGTAAGGTTTTAACGTGACGGACAATTGCGTAATGGGTCATTCAAATGGGAGTGTTATAAAATATACATTTTATATATAATGTGAATGACCATTATATCCCTATAAACTTTACATATTACGATTGTGTCATTGTTCACCCATATAAATAGGGGCTTAAACTCATATGTTTGACACACCTATTTGAGAATAATTTCTCTCATTTCTCTCTACCTCTCTATTGTCTTGTTATAAGATTTCGGTAGTTTTACAACACTATTAACTAATTAAACCAATTAACACGATTTTTAATATGTCCTAAACCTTATGGTATCGCATTCCTATTGTCCAAACAAGGATGTAATTCACTGCCACTGATCCCTCGCACACCTTCCACTCCACTTCCACCATCTCATTGCCATCATCAACACTACCACCGCCTTTGGCGTTGGAGAGGACGTTGTCCTTTCTAGTGTCGGTAGTAGCAGTAGTATTATCCAACGGGGCGGTATTTTTTGGTGAAGGAGTGGAAGGCTAAGGAAGCGATTTGGAAGAATATGGGCCGAGTTGGGCGATAGAAGTGATAGGAATGGCTGACCGTGAGTTGGAGATGAGTAAAGTGGCGAAAATGAGCGAAAGAAAAAATGGAAAAAAATGAAGAGTATTTCTTTGTCTCAAAATATTGTTTACTAGTGATGATATTGCCAACGTTATTATTATTATACCATCAAATTAGTATACTACCTATGTCCCGTGAAGATAGACACGTATTCCTTATTTTTTCGTCTCAAATTATAGTCTATTTATCTTATTGGGTGTGTGATGAGAATCAAAGAAGTCAAACCTCTTTGCGTGTGTCGGTGGGTTCCATGAAGATATCCAAGGCCAATGAGATTTAAGCTGAAATTTCGTATCATACGATCGCTTAGGCAAGAAGACAAGTGAACACATGGATTGCACAATCAAAGGCAGTATGCAATTACGGTCTACCAAGCAATTGCCCATATTACTAGCATGTGATCATTATTTTTCCATTTTCCTTTAATTCTCCTAATATTTGTACTATATAAGGGAACTCTTAAAACCTTGGTCTCATAACTGTGAAGCTTATTGATGTGAAGATTTGTGAAGGTAAAATTTCCTTCCTTTCAACTGTTTCCTTGGAATTTCTTTAACTTCACTTGAGTTAATTCTTGTGTTGTTGAACCACAAACTTGAAATTACTCTTTCATTCATTGGGTTAGGGTTTCATCCTTAGTTCTTGTTTTTGTTGAGTTTGGGTCAAGAGTCTTAATATTATCAATTTTAGTTTTCTTGGGTTGATTTCTAATTGTTATGGAAATTTTTGGTCAAATACCAAAGAGATTCATATTAGTGCGTTTTAATTCTTTTATTTCTTAATCTACCCTTATTTATTGTGGCAATTTCCGTCAGAAATTTCCGAAAACATTTAATGTCTGTCGAAAATTTTCGACGGTTGTTGGTGGTTGTTTGGAATTTTTGATGGATTCTCGACGTCATTGGTAGCCTTCGAAATTTTTTGATGGAAATAGGAGTCCGTCCAAATTTTTTGACCGCTTTTTGGTGAACGTAGGAAATTTCAGATGGGAATTAGATGTTGTCGGAAGTTTTTTTGACGATACTTTTTTATGCTTAATTTAATAATTTTAAATTTAAATGAAATTTTAAATTTGAATAATATATTTTAAACAAATATTTGTTTATTTAACTAATATATATTAGCAAAAACAAAATAAGACATAAAAACTTCATTGCTCCAACAGTTGGGTCACCATACACTCTTAGGTAGGTCAAGGGTTCAAATCTTCATTTGCACGATTCATTAAATTAATTAAAGAATTAAAGATAGTATGCAGGTTGGGTCAGATAAAAATAATTTTAAAAAAATTAAATATATTCCGACAAAATATGAGCGCCCGTCAGAAATTTCTCTTTTCCGTTGGAATTTTTCAACGGTTTTAATAATCTGTCGGAAATATATTATCCACAATTTTCCGATTGGTTTTTTCCCTTCGAAAAACGTCATTAGCGATGGATTTCGGGTTTCTACCGATGAATTTGACGGTCGAAAAAGCCCTATTTTTTAGTAGTGGTTGTTGATAGCTCTGCTTCCGTGCTTTATGGATTTTTTTAATATATATATATATATATATGAAGGGGTTATGTTTGCATTTTTCATGGGGTTAAATTGCAACTTGCCATTGCACAAACTGGGGGACAAGGAATCTTAAAATTTCAATTATTTTCTTGATGTTTAGCCCTTGTAAATTGGTTAGCTCCCATTGTTGTCAAAGTGAATCAACTGCCCCTAACTTCCATTCCTTGATGTGTAGTGACTGTATCATATTTTTCTAAACAATAAAAATTAACGGGGTTAGTGGGGGGGGGGGATTGGAGCCTTTCTCATTCAATCTCGTTTCGTCTCGTCTCGTTTTGCCCTGCTACTGCATAAGTAGAGATTAGGGAAGGGAACGGGACGAAAAAAATCCCAGACATGAACACGGAATTGGAGTCACTCGTTGTTGTCATTTCCAAGTAAGCTCATGATATATTCCACATCAAGTCGAGCTTTTTTTTTTTTTAAAACAAGAGGCAAGTATCCATATCCAAAATTATTTGAACAAAACCAAACCAAATCAAAGTAAATTAGTCGACTTGTTTAGTTACTTAAAATTTTATTATTAAAATCAAGAGTCCCACGATTCTCCACCAATTCTCTAACCTAGTAAATTTTCATTCGATTTTATGGTAGAGAAAAATCATCATTTTGGTTGTTGAAAAAATAATCAACATTTTGGTTACTTCAAACATAAAAATATTCGAATTCTGAAGTTCTATTAAATCAAAGCTTGTTCTTATACATTGACCACCACGTGATGGGTGATGATTGACTATGGATGGGTGGGTATTATAAACAAAAACATTTCACCAAATAGAGGTCAATTACATTTTGACACACCCACTCGAACTAGGATGAACAAATAAATCGTCAAATCAAACCAAATTGCAATGATTTGATTTGAAAAAATTCAAACTAATTTAAATGATTTTTATTTAGGTTTCAATTGTCTCAAAACCACATTTCCAAACTGCTAAATTTAAAAAAGTGATTAAAAATTAAAAATAAAGACAAACATCCAGTTTTAAAAATAAAATAAAATAAAAATACAGCACACTAATTTTTCCCACATGTTATCAATTCTTGACTCATCAAATGTTAGTATCAATAATTTTTTTCAAACTACTTTAACCACGCATATTTCACCAATCACTTTTCAAACACATATTTATCTCGAAAACATCATATTCTTTATTTATAAACAAAAATATTTTACCTATCCAACTCAAATTCTCAATTATTCAAATGTCTAAAATCATCTCTACATTTCAAATTCTATTTCTTAGCAGTGAAATGCTCATTCAATCTCGTTCACATTTTTAATTTTACAATAATACAAAAGACACCCAATGACAAATGCTATTATTACAAAATATAAAGTGCACATTTTAACTCGAAATTTAGATAAAATATATCTTTAAGCTCGTTTGAAATCTAATAATTTATTTGTTGACGGAGGCAACCCTGATGATGTGTGAGATGTGCGATTGTATAGAGCCTCAATATTATATGAACACCATTTTTTTTTAAAATTTTATTATATGACACTTAAAAAAAATTGAATATAAGGCACAATTTTTTTTATAAGTCATCATTTAAAATTATTATACAGGACACCCAAAATTTTAAGATCGATTATATAGATCGTCCAAACTAAATCGTGTTTATCCTGAACTCGAACTGTCAAGCTCCAAAACTTGCCCGAACAAAACGGTCAATAACTAATGTTGGATCCTCTTATTCATCCAAAATTATTATACAGGGTACCCAAAATTTTAAGATCGATTATGTAGATCGTCCAAACTAAATCGTGTTTATCCTGAACTAGAACTGTCAAGCTCCAAAACTTGTCCGAACGAAACGGTCAATGACTAATGTTGGATCCTCTTATTCATCCAATCGTCGGACACACACGTCGCACGGTTTTGATAGAAGAAAATTAGAAATGAAATGGACATCTCATCAACACCAGAGGTTTGAACTTTCAACTCCCAAAGACTTCACCGAATCTAAAGAATCTGCAACCCTTTTCCCCAATTCCCAAACCCTAATTATACGGACAGCATCACTTATCTCAAAATATTTTCTCGTATCCAAACTTTCAACGATGGCTGCGACGACGGAAGGACAAGATAAGGTATTGGCCACGGCGCAGCGCATCGTACAGAGCCTCCATAACACCTCCGACACCGATGATATGCTTCTTATCCTCTCGGCGTTTGATAATCGTCTTTCCACTCTGTCCTCCTTTGTATCGTCGGATGACCCTTCGTCGGGTGTCCAGAAGTCCGCCTCCTCCGCCGTGGACCCTCGTTTCGAGGCCGCCGAGCAGGCCATTTTAAACGAGGCCGATTCGTCGTCTTTAACAGATGATTACTTGGCCGCGGTTGATGAGATGATTCAATCGACTGAGGAATTGAATTTGAATTATCGAGATGGGAAACTTCAGGCTGGGGTCAAAGCGACTGATGCCAGATGTGACGTCATGGACCGGGCGGAGAACGCGCTGCAAGTGGCAATGATGCGTCTGGAGGATGAGTTCGGGCACATTCTCATCCGGAACACGGTGCCCCTAGACCCGGAACGGCTCCACCGGTCCTCTCATTCCTCATCGACCGTAGCCATTGCGGCCTCTGATATTTTTTATGATGATGCTAGTGAAAGCCTGGATGATGTCAGTACTGGGCGGTACAGCCACCACCGCCGCGGTCAGGGCTTGAGTTTTGGGGGGGATGATGTCTCCCTCGATTTGATACACCAGGATGCGGTATTTGATTTGAGACAGATAGCGGATCGCATGATCCGATCGGGGTATGAAAAGGAATGCTGCCAGGTGTATTGTAGTGTCCGCCGTGATGTTCTTGATGAATGTTTGGTGATTCTCGGGGTGGAAAAATTGAGCATTGAGGAGGTCCAAAGGGTTGAGTGGCGTTTGCTGGATGACAAAATGAAGAAATGGATTAAGGCAGTTAAAGTAATTGTTCGGGGACTTTTTCCGAGTGAAAAAGACCTCTGCGAGCAGATATTCGCTAGGTCTGATTTGATCAAGGAAGTTTGCTTTTTGGAGACAGCAAAGGGCTGCGTAATGCAGTTGTTAAATTTTGGAGAGGCTATTGCTATTGGAAGGAGGTCCTCCGAGAAACTGTTTAGGATTCTTGATATGTATGATGCATTGGCAGGGGTTTTGCCGGACTTGCAGGCGCTATTTATGGACGAAGAGGCTGGTGACATGGTATGTAGCGAGGCCAAAGGAGTATTGGATAGTTTGGGTGAGGCTGCCATTGGGACTTTCGTGGAGTTTGAGAATGCAGTTCAGACGGAGTCTTCTAGAAAGACATTGCAGAATGGTGAAATTCATCCACTCACCCGATATGTTATGAATTATGTGAAGTTGCTGGTGGATTATAGTGATACTCTCAATGCTCTTTTGGAGAATGCAGAGGACAATGCAGATGATGAGTTAAGACAAGCGGAGAGTGGGAACAGTGACAATTCAGAGATGAAAAGCATGTCCTTGATAGGTCAGCGCCTGTTGGCGTTGATTAATTCTTTGGAATCAAATCTTGAAGAGAAATCAAGAATGTACGAGGATACATCAATGCAGTATATATTTTTAATGAATAATATACTGTATCTAGTACAGAAAGTGAAAGGCTCGGAGCTCCAAAACCTTTTGGGAGATAACTGGATTAAAAAGCGACGGGGTCAGATTAGACAGTATGCTACACAATATCTTAGGGCATCATGGAGCAAGGCCTTATCTTGCTTGAAGGATGTAGGAATTGTGGGGAGTTCAAGTAATGCATCGAAGGTGGATTTGAAGGAAAGATTTAAAAATTTTAATGCTTGTTTTGAAGATATTTATAGGATTCAGACAGCTTGGAAGGTCCCAGATCCTCAGCTTCGTGAAGAGCTCCGGATATCCATTTCGGAAAAAGTGTTACCAGCTTATCGCGCTTTTGTGGGTAGGTTTGGCAGCCATCTAGAAGTTGGGAAGAATGCTGGTAAATACATAAAATACACTCCAGACGATTTAGAGAATTATTTGTTGGATCTATTTGAGGGAACACCACTTATTCTGCACCATATGAGACGAAGAAGTACATAGAATGCAAGACCAGACCAGAAGCAGGTATGCTTACCGCCCTGGTCAACCAGTAGTTGAACCCCCTACATTCATGTACTTGTTGGTTTGGATGTGTTGAACAAATTATTGTAAAATATGTCTACCCTTCTCATTATACTGTAATAATACTGTAAATGTACTGTGTTTTATGTGTTTGAACTAAATTTTGTAAACATGAATCATATTTGGAATAGGAAGATATCTTGGCAACAATCTCATTTTTTTCTGGAAGCTATTGTAGTCTGTTCATGGTCAAACACCTTGTAGCATTTAGGACTTCAATTTTGGATATGCTACTGCCTACTTGATATGATTGCTTACCATGAAGAGGAAAAGGAAAAATAAAATAGGGCAGATGCTCTGTACAGTTCTATCTCTATGCGATCTCACGTGTTTGGTTATAGAACTAGGTACTAAATGTGGTGAACCAATTACGAACGAAGACAAAGTTATGCTTCGTTTTTGTTTTCTGCCTTTCAAGATGAGTTTCTACATGCCATAAATTATTCATAAAACTGGGCATCAATAATGCTACTTGTACAATAGAGTTTCACAATGTAGATAACAATTTTCATTTTCTCATGAGATAATGGTAAGCAAAATATTGTGATAAACAAAACAAAATAAAGGTGAAAAACCCAACAGATTCTTGTTTGAAAAACTTGAAATACCCAATCACTGCAAGTTCGAGAGACCCATCCTTCCACCGTCCACCCACCGGATGTCATTGGATCTCTTACTGTTGTCAACACCACTAGCCCCATTCCCCGTCAATAGCTTCGATAACACTCCCCAAGCTCCCACCGGCCAACCCACTTGAAAACCCAACCACCCCACTGGAACCTGTCGGAATCGGCCATTATTAAACATAAATACCGAGTTTGGAATACGAGCCTTGAACTTCATGAATATATATGCATTCATATGTACGGCTTGAATATCGTGTACCTCTCAATCCGATCACAAAGTGACAATGTATTCAATTAAATTTGTAATGCAAGTTTTGAGACAGCCGTTTGAAAGAACTATTAGAAGCATCTTTCGGTCCAACAATGAATGAAATTTCTCTTCGTCATTTTTGTCAAATGTATAGGTTTTCGGAGCTACTTCAGGTTTATGAAAGTCGAGGGTTTATGATTTATTGCCTTTATAGCCTGATCAAGGCTTTGTAATTTTGGTTTAGATTGGGAGCATAATCGAAAAGTTTTCGAACCAGCCGTGTAGTGATCCGATCGAGCTACTACTCTGACGTTCAATTTAGTGAAAATTGTTTCAGGTTTGATGCTCTTCACTTTTGAAAATGGCAGATCCAAAATGACCAGCATCAGAAGACGGAATATAGTCTTTCTTTGTGAGATTTCAATGGCATATTTGTTGATTTTGATTTAGTCAGGGGCATATCGGTCATTTCGTACGAAGTTGTCAAAAGCATTGTGAAACTTTATTGTACAAGTAGCATTATTGAACTAGGCATAGTACTATTTGGAATATTACTTTAGTCAATGTCCTAAAAAGTTCGGAGATCGAGAGTCAAGTTTTACAAGCTTAAGAATGCATAGGCAAAGTTAAAGCGTTAAAAAACGTTTATCAATTCATACGTACTAAATTTAAACTTTACATATACTTTAGCGCGTAAATTAAAAAAAAAAAAATCAGAAGCACGTTTTTTTGTCAACGTAGCAACTTGACCACTTTTTCCATGCTTTTTGACAAACTGGCGCGTTGGGCGCGTTTTAGTACACTGATTTCAATGAGTGAGTAATTAACTTCAGTAGGTAGGGATTCTTGAATAGGTGGCTTAGTGTGTGTGATTATCTAACATGATATATGCTTTAACATAAAATTGAATGTTAAAAAAATTTAAATATGAAGCACAAGAAGTTTGAGATCAACAGATGATTGCTTCCTGCTTAAGAATTCGATCATGTGGATTTAAATATTGTTATGAACATTCTTCTGTTTTGCCTTCCTTTGTTAGTATTTTAGGAGCCATTACTCTTCTGTACATATGAACCATGTCAGACATTGGATAGACTCATAGACAGTGTTTTAACCACGATTTTGACCCCAGCTCAACTGGGGTTGTTACCAATGCTGACCGTCAAGTACTTGCCTACCAATTTACCATGAAGGAAGCAGAAAACGTAGGTCCACAAGAGTGATTTGATCTGAGGATACCAAAGTTAATATGGTATGTTGTGATTGCAAATTATCTGGTTGTATTAGATCTTTCAACATACGTAGCAATGAACTGAAAAAAGGATTCATGTAGCATGTCTCAAATTTATGATGAATAATACTTTTTCGAATCCACCAATGAGATACACGAAAAATATGAAGGATCATCGTTAGGACCATCACACTTGCAATCGAATTAAGCAACTAAAGTTAGCTACGATCATTATGTATTGAATGGAGGAAAAATCTACAGTAATGAACTAACGGTTTGACATCAATAAAACGATTCATAAAATCCTGTAGCTAACTTGTACGTAAATAAATATAATCCTCCCTAAAGAATTAGTTATATTCACGAGGAATGTATTTCTAACTATATCATCAGCAACCACTCGATTCTCGAGAGTTCAAAATATACAAAGGAATAATATGTAGTTTGTTGTCTACCAATCTTTTTGGAACTTTGAAAATCATGTTTGCTTTTGTAGAATTGGTTCTTATCATGTGCAACTAAACATGTGTTCGGTAAACTATAAAATATGGTTTATAAACTACACAATTTTTCAAATTACTTTTTTACCGCACATTCTCTCTCCAATTTCCAACCACTACCTTATACCTCAAAATCACAAATAAATCAATTTATAAATCACAAACATTGTTATTTTTGAGTTTTGAACGCTTATGCAAACACAAAACAACTTGCAACAATTTTGCCTGGTCAAACCAACAACAGTTAATGGGCAACCAGGAGATGCAATCAGTTCTAACTAATTATCAACATTTCCCATGAAACAAACTCAAATTACAGGACAGAAAACTCAGTCAAGAAGTCTGTACATTATTTGAGAGCCAAGAGAATGTTGCATAGAGATGATGTTTAAAGAAACACACACAAAAATGAAAAAAAAAAAAGGATCAGAAAGTAGCCAAATTAATGACTACCATGACAATCTTGTTAATACAAAACTCCATTAGAAAAAAAAAAAAACAGCTCAAGTTAGACCCTACTGTTGGCAGGCAGGGGCAGAACACCATCAAAGAAGTCACCAAAATATCCACGCGGCTCATGTACTAGCTTCGAGATTATGTCTCTAAGTGTAATCACACCCTCTAGATCACCAGTCTCATCCACTACATAAATCCGGTGGATCTTCATCAAATCAAGTTTCACAATAACTTCTTTCAGCGTCTCATCTCTTCGGCATGTAACCATGCCACTCAACAATGGTGACTCCTTATGATGCTTCTCCTCTAGATACCGTCTAATTGCTGTCAGGAAGTTCTTGGCAGTGATGGACCTGAATTAACATGCCAAATTGAGTGCATCAAAACTTACTATTATCTACTCATGAATCATAAATCCCGTAATTAGAATGAGACTAGACCAGAAATAAGAACTGCATAACCCACTTATGGTGCAATATGAAAAATAATTACGAACCTGAATTCGTTGTAGATTTCAGGAGCAATGAGAAGGAACTGGATATCTCTGATGCTTATATTACCAATTGCCTTATTTCCACCACTCTGAACCACCGGTAATCCTCCAACTCCCTTTTGTCTCATAAGTTTAAATGCTTGCAGCACAGGCTCATCCTCGCACACCTGAAGAAAATAAAGAAACATATAATACAGATTCTGAGAATCCCTAGTAAACTAGAATCAGTATTTAAGATGTAGATATTTACTGATATATGCTCAAAACTATAGAAATGCAGGAACTAAGCACAATATTAGTTTGTCCACTACACGATATTCAAATGGAGACACAATTATGGATATATTGATGTTAAAGAACTCCGGTATTCTGATTTACGCAGCTTAATATTTGACAATAACAGAAACAGAAGAGATCACGTTTGATTGATGAATCTAGAAAAGAGGGATGAGAGTTGGAACGAACTTTTAACAAGAATTCTTAGAATGCCATGGGGTTTCTTGATTGGTGCTGAGCTAGCTATAGTACAAAGCTGTGTCTCTTCTGTTGAAAAGATCCAAAAGGTTTTAGTCTTGTCCAGGAATGTGTACTAACATGCATTTAAGGTTTGGATAACTATCCTAATTAAACTAAATAGTAAATACTATAGTCTATAGCTGTAAAATCATCATTTGAGCAAACAAAAGAATAGAATTTAAATCATCAAATGCTAGCCAAATCAATGCAATTTCTTCCAATCCCAATCCCCCTAAACACACACACACAGAACAAAATCACATGGAAAGTAGTAGAAAAACAGAATCAGCAAACTACCACCAATATTCAGACTGATTTTTAGTGACAGCAGAAGAAAATTCTGACTGAATACAAAACGCCGAGGTCCTTCATAAACATTGCAATTAACATTTTGCAGTTAACTATGAACGCATAATGGAGTCACAACATATTACTATACTACATCCAAGATATTGCATCCATTCAAAGATTCGTATCAAGCTATGAACTCAATCCACATGGGTTTTATAATATATTTACGTACCTTAATAATCTGATTAGATTTCATTAATGGCAGACCAAGTTCAAATAGTTTTTTGGATCCCCAGCTTTCGAACCAATGAAGTCCAGAACATTCTTCCAGCATGTGAATAACAGCGGACTGCGTGATGATGTTGTCAATCTTTGCATCCCCTAAATCAACCACAGGAACACTCTTCATTCTGTATTTTGATAGCAGCAGGAGCATCGTCAAAAAGGAGTTAGATTTCTGCAAAGCAAGAAATGGAGCCCAGCGAAAAGATCCCGAGATATCCCCAACCTATTTATTCATCAATTAATGCAAAGAATTAACTTCAGATAAAAGACTGGAAGACTGAAAGGAGATGGGTCATTTCAAGAACAGAGAACTAGTTAAATTATGAAGTTAAAGACGGAAGTAGAACGTGTAACCTTTGTGTCCTTATAGAAGTCGGAAGAAGTAAGTATCTCAAAGAATTTTCCACAAGTTGCTGTAGGAGAGTCAGGGTGTATACTTTTAAACCTCGGTGAAGACATTCCATTACTTGCCGCTGCAACAGCAGGACCAAAATCATTATCCGAGCTATTCATTGCCAAATCGAAGAAATCACCACCTTCCATCTTTTCTGACTGCCAAAAATATCAAAATTTTACTTCTTTTAGCTTCATATTTAAATCTTTGAATAAGACCAACAAAAAGTACTTGACATTTTGAAATAATTAGGAAAGTAGAATCTGCTAAGTTCTTTGTTCAAGCTCCCTTATATTTTTTTTTAATAAAATATCTCATGGCTACAGATTATCAGTATACAGAATCCAAGAAAAAAGAGAGAACAAGTGAAATCCTTCAGCCTGTCCTCTTCGGTGCTATATATTTAGTGCAACGGTTTTAGACGTGCGACTGCTTGGCAGGTCTATTTCTATCATAAAGGCCCACCTTAATGTGATGGAACAAAAGTTTATATCAAAGATTCATTTTAGGGGAAAAATAAATGTGTCGGTGACTAGTCGTTTTCATTCCGCATTAGAATAACCATCACCATTAGTTTCATTTTCCATTTCATTCCCATCAGTGATGATACAAGACAACTGTAGTGAGATTATCCAAATATTTCCATATTCAGGTTTTCCATGGGTCTACAAACCTGATGCAAGATCCACACAACAATGCCAGCAAACTCTGCAATGCCTATGTATCTGTCAATCCAACTCGCATCTTCAGACGCTTTGCAATCAACCACAGGTGCACTGAGAATTTTATTCTGGGCCAGTAACTTCACGGCTTCAGCCAGACTCGAGTCCGAACTTATCTCAATAACTGTACAGAAAAGTTAAACGAGGCCGACTTATAAATTCTGCAGAGAATTTGAAAGCATGAAGACTGTATGAAAATGTTTGAAGGCAAATAATTCTCTTCTCATTTCTAATAGATTAAACTTTTAGACAATAAAATTGTGTAATACAGTATCTGAACAACCAATGCTCGTGAGATCAGTCTCACCATAACCCAATATTCCCATATGCTAGACCTTCAGACATCCTTCCTATATTGAGGAGGAGTGCTATCCCTCTTAAATCTTTAGAATTAACGCTTTGTGCAAAACCATCCAAGGCTAACTTACTTAGCTTTTAAATTTATAGGGGATTATTTCATTACCACACCAAAGTTAAATATTAGCAACTTGGGGAAGCACGGGAAGAAAGTTTAGATAACAGAAAACTTATCACCAATTCACCATTGCCCGCCAAATGCTTTGGAACTGAAAAGAATGCAGCTATTACCGAAATATATGCAGATCAAATCATAATACTACACTAAAGACGGATGACCATGGACCATGGTCCGTCAGTCCTGATCTTACCAGCATGTACATAGGAGGTTGCTATGATATCTGCCACTTGCTAGACACACACAAAGTGGAATTACATTTAGCCCATTTGATTCTCATCATAAATAAACCACATTTTTCTCTCTTCTTTTCATACGCACATTTATTAATAAAATAATATTACACATAAATTCAAAAAGATTCATTACTTTTTATTTTTTAACCACACATTCTCCTAAAAATCAGTATTCATTTCAAATAAACTCTTTATAAACAACATAAAAAAGGAGCTTAGTTGTTGGAAGAAGAAGAAGAAGAAGAGAGAAAGCTTCTTTAGCTCATAACATGACACAAAGTTTTAGAACATGTCAAGAAAATCCGGGAAATAAAATGATGATCTCCCATACAGTTATACAGTGGCGGATCCACCATCAGGAGAGCTAGCGCGGCCGCGCTAGCTAGCCGCCGGTGGATCGCCGACCCCGACTGTGCACGTTGCAATTTTTTTTTTTTCTTTTGGTTTTGGTCCAAGCAACCTACTGAAGCTCAAACTGCAGCAAGCCCAAAAGCCCCAATCAGAACCTCTGGCTTCAATTACCCAATCCCTCCTGACCCCAACCCAAAATCCCATTCTTCAAGCCCGTTGAAGATCTCCGTTCTGTCCGCGTCCAGCCTCCAAACTCCAAGCCACCCAGCAGCGCTCAGCCTCCAGAAGGCACGATTTACGCTGCCGGTTGCCCTACAGATTGCCTCCAGCTTCGGTTCGGCGGTGAGAGAAATGCTTGTTCGGTAACGGTAAATGTAATGGTTTCTCCTCTTTCCTGCTTTGTTGTGTTGACCGAGTGTTGTTTCGTTCATTTGTTGTAATTTTTTATTTTTTGATTTTGTAATGTATAAGTTTTAATCAATAATATTGAATTTATGTTTAATTTCTCAAATTTTTGGTTGGATCTACTCAGACCCAGCAGTTACTGCCATTCTAAATTTTTGATGATTTGTGATTTCTCATTTGAATTATCACGTATTGAGGCTAATGATTATTTTGGGAATTATGCATAAATGTTACATTTAAGTTTTTGTAATGTGGTTAGATTTGTGAATTGTGATTATTGGTGAAAATATTATTTCATTTGTGAATTGTTGTGATTATTGATTATAGGTTGTGAATTGAGACTTGGTGAAAATATGGTTTGATTTTTGAATTTTGATTATTGAAATTTGATGAATATTTGATTTGAAAAAGTTATAATCGACGAAAAAAGAGATTAATTATAACACAATTTTCAGATGAAAGAGACGTTGGATAGAATAACTTTGTTCCATATGCCTTTAAAGGAGTGTTAAATACTAGCTTTAGTTCTAATTATCTTAATTGATACAAGATTGAATGGAGAAAGAACCAGGAACCTGAAGCATTTAAGGTCCAAAATACTTCATCTACTTTGTCTATTATTGGACAAGCCTTTACTTCTTCAAGAACATCTTGTTATAGGACTGCTTTTAGATACCCAAAGTCTAGTATCTAATAAATAGTTTATTCAGCCCACTTTAGAAATTTTCAGTAAGTAAGATGAAAACAAAAGGATAAAAAGGAATTTCCTTGTCTTAATCATCTACTATATTGGAAGAACCCTTTGAGTTCTCCATAAATCATAATAGAAAAGTCACAATTTGCAAAACATTGTTTAATTTTATCAATTTTTATTATTATTTATTTTAATTAAATATTGCAGTCTTCGATCAACGGTTCACGGTCAAGGACCGACCGTTCTAGCTGAACTTTGGTCCTAGATCCACCACTGATTATATATCTTGGCAAGCATATTTGGACTAAATTCCGGGTATGATTCAATTTTATGATATTGTTCGTAGACATATTTATATATCTATAACACAACCATTCTTGATTATTAGTTATTGTTTCTCATATTAATCCCCAACATATAAATACACAGTAAGAAAGGAAGGAAAAAAAAAGTATATAATTAAGGTGATGATCATCCAAGTTGAAGTTGCAGTCGAATTACAAATATACCATTCCCAGAGATAAAAACTGGCCGGCCAGTGTAGGCGGAACCCGTGGACGTGGTTTGTCCAAAGGATCCAGGTTTCGTTTTTTTTTTTTCCTACTTTTATAGGTTATTTTCTGGAAAAAAGAAATAAAGTATTAAAGGTTTAGCACCAGCGGGGTTATCCACTCTTTTCCTTGATCCCTCAATATACCTTTGACTATGCTTTAAATCAAATGAAATCAAACACAATTACATGCACAATCAATCCAATCAAAATCCATGTGCATCAAATAATAAATTCTCTAAAACATACTTAGAGAAATCGGTGAAATTACCTTGGTTAGAAGGAGCAGGAGGGAAGGCAGAAACAGGGATACTCTCAAAGCAAGCATTAAGCTTCTCAGTAGGACTCAGCTGAGGCTGCTGTATATCCCACAAATCCTCCACCTGCATACCCAGTTTCGCTTCTGGGCTCCTCGGCGTTTCTCCACCCTCATCGGCGTCCATAACCATCTCTCTAAAATCAACGTGTATCAAATTTTACACTGAAAAACACCCTCAATCGATCAAAAGTGAAGCTTAACAAATGACAAAATTTTAATATGTTTTCTTGAAAAGTTGACGCTGTGATGATAGCACACTAATGTGTCAGGTGTTGTACTACGGTGCAATGACGTTTAGATTAACACTGTAAGTGAGGGGATACGTGCGTGATCTTGACCGTTCATGTGATCATAGACACGTGTATGTATTTTATTGGCTGAGTTCACATTGACAGAGTCGCCTTGCAAAGGTATTGAACCCGGGGCAAGCGGGTCCTGCTTTGGTTCTTATCCATGACAAAGCTCACACTTATCCGTTTTTGTAGTATAGCCACTTGCCATTATTAAAAAAATAAAAATAAAAAGAGACGTGAGAATAAAAAATAAAAAATAAAAAACAGATGATAGCTACTTCCCAGTGACTACTTTTCCTACTTCTATTTTGTATTATTATTATTATTATTATTATTTGTTGGTACGAGTGATCACCCATGCAGGTGTGAATTTTATAGTGTACACGTCCACTGTGGAAAATAAAGACATTTTTATTGAATTTGGTAAGTCACCATTAGTCAACAATTTAATCTATGTTCATACCTATTTGGTAAGCCACCATTAGCCTACAATCCTCATATGTTCACACCTATTTTATTCCTTCCATTGTTGATTTTTTGTCCAAACTTTTCCTATAAATAGAGGGCAAAACCCCAATGGAAAATGCACCAAGTAGAGAGGAAAATAGAGAGTGAAAATAGTAGAGAGAAACATTTGTGAGTAGAGAGAAATAAATTGTTTTCTCCTAAATAATTTCCTACTTTGTTTTCTCCTATTACAAGAGAGGTTAAATATTGTTATCTCCTTGTATTTAGAGAGAAGGTTGTTGTAATTCTCCTACTATAGTGAAATCCTCCTATACTTGCCCGTGGACATAGCCATTATTGGTGAACCACGTAAATACTTGTGTTCCATTTTAACCGCATTTTCTCAATTCCACTATACTTGTTGACCAACGTGATCCACGCCTTTCCTAACAAGTGGTATCAGAGCCTGGTTACATCTTTTGAAATTCTTAGTATGCTCTGTGGTTGCAGCTTTGTCTGATCTTCCACATCAGAAAAGATTTCTCGAGATTATTTTGCGTAGGGTCGGTGTTCACTATCACTCGGTATTATTACCAAGTCATAAACAAAAATTGCAGCAAAGTATGAGGTTGAAAAGTTCAATGAGAACAATTTCTCGTTATGAAAAATGAGAATAAAAGCAATTTTGAGAAAAGATAACTGTTTGGCGGCAATTGGAGAGAGGCCCGCGGATATCACTGACGATGACAAGTGGAACGAGATGGATAGCAATGCAATTTCTAATCTGCACTTAGCACTAGCTAATGGAGTATTGTCAAGTGTGGCGAAAAAGAAAACAGCAAATGAGATATGGGACACCCTAACGAAGCTGTACGAGGCCAAGTCATTACACAACAAAATTTTCCTAAAGAGACGGCTTTACACCCTTCGGATGATGGAGTCAACTACAGTGACAGACCACATCAACACCCTCAACACTCTATTTTCACAGCTCACATCAATGGGCCATAAAATAGAGGCAGGCGAACGTGCTGAAATTCTACTTCAAAGTCTACCAGATTCGTATGATCAACTCATCATCAACTTAACTAACAACATAGAAGATCTAGTCTTCGATGATATTGTAGCTGCGATTCTTGAAGAGGAAAGTCGGCGCAAGAACAAGGAGGACAGACTATCTAGTTCACAGTAGGCGGAAACCTTGACGGTGATGAGAGGGAGATCAACGGAACGTGGCCCCAGTGGGAGTCATACCCAAGGTAGATCTAAATCCAGAAGTAAGAAGAATGCCAAGTGTCATTACTGTGGCAAGAAAGGGCACTTAAAAAGGGATTGTTGGAGTCTTAAGAGGAATGAAGAAGCCAAAGGGAAGGCACATGAGATACCAAAAGCTCAGGGTTGTGTAGCAAGCACCTCATATGATGGCGAAATTTTATACAGCGAGGCAACGACTGTTGTTGAAGGCAGAAAGCATTTCACCGATGTCTGGCTCATCGATTCAGGAGCGACATGGCACATGACACCAAGGAGAGAATGGTTCCATCAATATGAACACATCTCAGGAGGTTCAGTGTTTATGGGAAATGATCATGCTTTGGAGATCGTTGGTATTGGTACTATCAAATTAAAAATGTATGATGGTACAATTTGCACTATCAAGGAGGTTCGGCACGTAAAGGGCTTGAAGAAAAATCTATTATCTTTGGGACAACTAGATAGCATTGGGTGCAAAACTCATGTTCAAGCTGGGACTATGAAAATAGTCAAAGGCGCGCTTGTAGTGATGAAAGCAGAAAAGATAGCTGCAAATCTGTACATGCTTAAAGGAGATACTCTACAAGAAGGAGAAGCATCTGTTGCATCGGTAGGTTCAGCAGAAGAATTAACAATGATGTGGCACCGCAAACTTGGCCACATGTCTGAACGTGGTTTGAAAATTCTCTCTGAACAAGATCTTCTTCCAGGGCTCAAAAAGGTATCATTACCCTTTTGTGAGCATTGTGTCACTAGTAAGCAGCACAGATTGAAGTTTAGCACTTCTACTACTAGAAGTAAAGTTATCTTGGAGTTGGTTCATTCTGATGTTTGGCAAGCACCGGTTATGTCCCTAGGAGGTGCAAAATATTTTGTATCTTTTATTGATGATTACTCCAGGAGGTGTTGGGTGTATCCAATCAAGAAGAAGGCTGATGTGTTCGAAGTCTTCAAAATCTACAAAGCGCGGGTAGAACTTGAATCTGAGAAGAAGATCAAGTGTTTGAGGACGGACAATGGAGGAGAATATACTGGTAATGAATTTAATACTTTTTGTCAACAAGAAGGTATTAAAAGACATTTCACGACGGCATATACTCCACAACAAAATGGAGTGGCAGAGCGGATGAACAGAACATTGTTAGAAAGAACGAGAGCAATGTTGAGAACTGCGGGGTTAGCTAAATCATTTTGGGCTGAAGCAATCAAAACCCCCTGTTATGTGATCAACCGGTCACCATCAACCGCGATTGATCTGAAGACGCCGATGGAGATGTGGACAGGGAAGCCAGCCGATTATTCTCACTTACATGTCTTTGGAAGTCCTGTGTACGTTATGTACAATGCCCAGGAAACATCAAAGCTGGATTCAAAATCCAGAAAATGCATTTTCTTGGGGTATGCTGATGGAATCAAGGGGTACCGCCTGTGGGATCCCACTGCCCATAAGGTGATAATCAGCAGAGACGTGATATTCACGGAAGGCAAGGTACAAGAAAATGATAGCACTTTAAAAGAGCCAGAAACTACTACGGTTGAAGTTGAAGTTGAAAATAGAGAAGAACAAGAAGTCCGGGATTCTTCTGAAGCAGCACCGGAGCATGAAGAAGGAGAACAAGCTGAGTTTACAGTTCCTGAAATCAGACGATCAACTCGGGAGAGGAAAGAACCAGCTTGGCACTCTGAGTACATTATGGAGAGCAATGTTGCATACTGTCTACTGACGGAGGATGGAGAGCCATCAACTTTCCATGAGGCTTTAAATAGCCAAGAAGTTTCGCAGTGGATGGAAGCTATGCAGGAAGAAATTGAGGCTCTTCATAAAAACAAGACATGGGATCTTGTTTCGCTACCACAAGGAAGGAAAGCCATTGGAAATAAATGGGTCTACAAGATCAAACGTGATGGAAATGACCAAGTGGAGCGGTATCGTGCTAGACTGGTGGTAAAGGGATATGCTCAGAAAGAAGGCATTGACTTCAACGAAATATTCTCTCATGTTGTTCGACTCATGACAGTTCGAGTATTATTGGCGATGTGTGCTACATTAGACTTGCACCTGGAGCAGTTAGATGTGAAAACTGCATTTCTTCATGGTGAGCTTGAAGAAGAAATTTATATGCTCCAACCAGAAGGTTTTGAAGAAAAAGGAAAAGAGAACTTGGTTTGCAGGTTGAACAAATCTCTATACGGTCTCAAACAGGCGCCGAGGTGTTGGTATAAGAGATTTGATTCCTTCATCATGAGCCTTGGATACAACAGACTTAGTGCAGATCCTTGTGCTTATTGCAAGAGATTTGGTGATGGTAATTTCATTATCTTGCTGTTGTATGTTGACGACATGTTGGTAGCAGGCCCTAACAAAGATTGTCTCAAAGATTTGAAGGCACAGTTGGCTAGGGAGTTTGAAATGAAGGACTTGGGAACCGCAAACAAGATTCTAGGGATGCAAATTCACCGAGACAGAAATAATAGGAAGATTTGGCTTAGTCAGAAGAACTACTTGAAGAAAATCTTGCGACGCTTCAATATGCAAGATTGTAAGTCAATTTCTACCCCCTTCCTATTAATTTCAAGTTATCCTCAAGTATGAGTCCTAGCAGTGAAGCGGAGAGGATGGAGATGTCTCGAGTACCGTATGCATCAGCAGTGGGTAGCCTAATGTTTGCTATGATCTGTACAAGACCAGACATTGCACAAGCAGTGGGAGCGGTCAGTCGATATATGGCAAATCCTGGTAGAGAGCATTGGAATATGGTGAAGAGGATCCTAAGATATGTCAAGGGTACCTCAAATGTTGCATTATGCTATGGAGGATCAGAATTTACTGTTAGAGGCTATGTAGATTCAGATTATGCAGGTGATCCTGATAAAAGCAAGTCCACCACTGGATATGTGTTTACTCTTGCTGGAGGAGCTGTAAGCTGGGGTTCAAAACTGCAGTCTATCGTGGCTACTTCTACGACGGAAGCAGAATATGTGGCGGCTACACAAGCTAGCAAAGAGGCAATATGGTTGCAAATGTTAATGGAAGAACTCGGACACAAACAAGAGAAGATTTCTCTATTTTGTGATAGTCAGAGTGCTTTGCACTTAGCAAAGAATCCAGCATTTCATCCAAGGACGAAACATATTAGAGTACAATATCACTTTGTACGAGAGAAGGTGGAAGAAGGAAGTGTGGATATCCAGAAGATCCATACGGAGGACAACCTAGCGGATATGTTCACAAAGCCGATCAACACTGATAAGTTCACATGGAGCCGATCCTCTATCGGCCTAGCAGAAGCATAAGCAGCATGAGAATGGCAAGTGTGGGAAGGATGGCAGGTTACAACAAAAGTGACTTTAAGTGGGAGAAATGTGGAAAATAAAGACATTTTTGTTGAATTTGGTAAGCCACCATTAGCTAACAATTTAGTCTATGTTCACACCTATTTGGTAAGCCACAATTAGCCTACAATCCTCATATGTTCACACCTATTTTATTCCTTCCATTGTTGATTTTTTGTCCAAACTTTCCCTATAAATAGAGGGCAAAACCTCAATGGAAAATGCACCAAGTAGAGAGGAAAATAGAGAGTGAAAATAGTAGAGAGAAACATTTGTGAGTAGAGAGAAAATTAGAGAGAAATAAATTGTTTTCTCCTAAGTAATTTCCTACTTTGTTTTCTCCTATTACAAGAGAGGTTAAATATTGTTATCTCCTTATATTTAGAGAGAAGGTTGTTGTAATTCTCCTACTATAGTGAAATCCTCATATACTTGTCCGTGGACATAGCCATTATTGGTGAACCACGTAAATACTTGTGTTCCATTTTAACCGCATTTTCTCAATTCCACTATACTTGTTGACCAACGTGATCCACGCCTTTCCTAACATCCACTAGGATTTTAGAACATTTTCTTTGTTGTTATTATTATTGGACTCTTTAAGGTAATAACAAATTTGTAATAGATAGTAACATGCTAATTTATCTTTGTTTGGACTTGACATTTTGGCCTGAAAAACTTTGGAAATATTTAATATTACAATTTTCAATATCATTTTATAAAAACTAATTTTCAATCATGTCTTAACTCGAAAAAGACAAAAATTTTATTTATAATCAATTTTGGACAATAATACATGTATAACTTTTTTTTACAATTTTTAGTTACAACACTTATATGACAACATCCTTTTAATTCACACAACACATCATCTTCAAAATCAATAAACCACAATTCTTCACGTCATAAGTTGTAAGTAAAATTGTACTAAACAATTGTACAAATATCACAATCCATACAAGCTTTCATGAAACAATCATTTTTTTTTTCATACATCACATCTCTTTTAAATCAACAATCATCATACTTTCACATCATTTAATTGTCAATCTCCTTGTCAAATTACTTGTACAAATAGCAAAATTCTTTATCGTTTGGTAAAAAAAAATAATAATAATTGTATATGAACAAATAATATAATAAAGGTCTTCCGATGAAGGAGAAAGTGACAAGTACCATATTATCTATATTATTACTTTTCAATATTTCTACTTAAGTATAGACCGAGGACATGGAGAAACTTCGGTGTTGAAAGTGAGGAAAGGAACACTCGAGTTTGAAAATATTGTATATATAATTAAAAAGTAATTTGAAAAATTATGTTTATAAATTTTTGCTTAAGTTTAGACCGAGGAAATGGATGAATTCTATGCAAAAACTGATGAATGTATTTTCCAATGAACCTCCATATACAAGCAGAAAATTGGTCTCTCTCTATGCAAACTCTCTAAAGATCCGTGGAGGAATTGAGCTTATCAGGTTGGAGGCTTATGCCAGGACAATAATTGTTAGGTGAATCGGTGATTGGAATTTGCATAATCATGTTTCAGTTTATCTATTTGTAGCATTACGTGTCGCAATATTGAGGGGCTGAAATTTGATTCGATTGCTACAGTGTGATATCATCATCTCATCAACTATAAAAAAATCCATCAATCTCTGCTTCATAGGGAGCTCTTTGGATTTCTATATCTTCCTTTTTAGCTTCTTTTACATCCATATATTATATATTATAGTTGCTTTTTATACAGCACATAGTTTATCCTCTGTTTGGTAAAAATAATTTTTTATATATAAATAAAAAAATTAATGTTTTCAAATAAAATATGTGATTAAAAAGTAGTTTGAAAAAATTTATACTTATTATTATAAATAAATTACCAAAAAAGAGTTAGCCTCCGTTTAGTAACACTGTTTGATTTATAAACTGATTTATTAACTGATTTATTTATAATTTTGAAGTGAAAAATAGTGGTTAACAATGATAAAGAAAATATTTGTGATTAAAAAAAGTAATTTAGAAAATTGTGTAATTTATTATTTAATTGAGATGGGCAACATTGGACATTTTCAACTTAAAACTGACATATTATCAGTTAAAATACTAACTAAATTTAACAAAAAAGTTAACTTGTGACTAAAAATATTATCTTAACTTTTGTTTTAACATATTCAATATAGACATTAATTCAACTTCTTACTAACTTATTTTACTAACATCTATTTTAACATATTCAATGCGAATCTTCTTATAACTTTTCAACACAGAAAACATTCTCGTGCTTCAAGATTTTTTAGCTGCTGAATTGGAACAAAATTCTACTAAACTTGAACAGTTCTGGATTTTTTTCCGGAAAAGTCTAATTCTACCGTGTAATTATTGTTTATGCAGTGTCCGACGACTAATAAGGAGAGAGAATATTTTTTGATATTTTCGATGCAAAATATGATTAAAAATTAAAGAGAGAAAATATATATTTAATTAAAAAATAATTTAAAAAATAATGTAATTTAAATTATAGTTTAATGGCCGAACGGTGCATTAATTGGGTTTTAACACGTGGAGTTCTTTCCATCCAAAAAAAAAAAGGTCATTCAGGAGTTGAATTTCAACAAAAAAAAAAAAAAAAAAAAGATATACCAAGACAAAGTAGATGAGATAAGGTAACTCCTCATAGTCAACACATACGGGAAAATTACAAAGCGAAGTCAGTGTCCACAAAAGAATGTAAAATCCTATTGCATAGAGAAGTTCTGCAAAATTTAAAGGAGCGGCTAAATAATCGTCTAAGATGGACACGAAGGCCCTGATGTTGAATTTCCTTATCAAGCTTCTCGCCACAAGCAAAAGCCTATACTACCACAAAAAACTTTGTTAGCCCACGGGATAACATGCCCATAAAATTTGGTATTTAGCTTAAAGACAGAAACGCTGCGTGCAGAAAGAACAGGAGCAATTATAATAATTTGTTGATGAAGGAAACTCATTCACAGACATAAATGGGAATGCGGACGAATCATTAACAACTTTAGACAATGCAAACCAGAAAAACCTAAAGAAAGTTACCTACTGCAGTGCCAACTAAGGCCATTCTAAGATTTCATTGAAGAAGCAACTCTATAGGAGATTGTTTTAACGGTGATTGATTTGTAGATTTATCTCAAATTCACAAAGTAGCAAACTGAAGAAAACGTGTAGAGCAGATAAGTGAAGACAGAAAAGAGATTGAGCAATCGATGCAACCTTTACAGACGAGGAAATTCCATGACACTTTCTGAGGTTAAAAGTTGCACAATGTGGTTTTTACTATAAAATTATTCCCCAGTTAGCAGGCGACTACTTCACCAGATTATATTTTAGTTTCCTCGGAGTTTTCCCCTCAAGGACAATAAGAACTGTTTCCCCAAACGAAGGAACCCCTAAACATGAATATACAAGCAGAGAAAATATGTATAAAGCTAGATTAACATACACGAGAAGTGACAATTGACACACAGGCATACACACGCGCGCGCACAGAGAGAGAGAGAGAGAGATCTCACACATGATGAAACTCTCTTACAAGCAAAAAACACACAGATTACAACGGATACTCATCTAACGATACAAGAACAGATTACACATATGATATTCGTCCAAATATACAAGAACAGATTACAAAGGGATACTCATCCAAATGTAAAAGAACTACAGTAAAAAATTACACGAAGATTCTCATGAATGTCTATGTACATAGTTGTATATGTACAAATAAGCAAGTCTCGCCCTGTAGATCACAGAATTAAATAGTACAAATACATACTCGCTTAAATACACTGATATATCAGTACCCGCACAAACACATGGAACTTCAAACCAGGTAGAAAAAACAAAATTCGTAATATATTTGACAGCATAACGTGTTAGCAATTATATGAGCATCTAAGAGGATTTTTGCGTAAAGCATTGTTATTAGAAATGTACCAGACCAAACCGGTCAGCTCAGCTGGAAAAAATCAAGAACCAGTTCTATTATAGGACATAAGTCAGAAATTAAGAGCTCCACTTCTACTGTAACCATCCGATTCACCCTAAACCGACAGTTCGCTAGCAAACCGGTAGTGGTAGCCTGGTAGGTGTTCAATCTAGATTCGACCCCCCTAACCCTTGACACCCTTTTACCTTTTTAGGGTCAATGATTGGGCTAATTTCTAAAACATCAGTATTATAATTCACTCATCTTGCTAGGTTCTGCGTGATTCATCTCTGTTCTTACATGCATGCAATGGTTGGGAATGCAAAATCAGACTTCTACATTTGCGAACATGGTTAAGTCGTTAAGATCTAGGTGTTTGTGGGGTTGCAACAGTCCGGTGAGCCCTGCCAGAGCTCTGGAAGGCATCATGCTGCAGCTTCCATCTAAAAAAGTACCTTTAAAAACTATTGCTTCAAACAAGAAATAAAGATATCCGATCAAGATCATTCTGCATACTCTGTTACCTTGACAAGTTGACAAATTTCATTAATCTATAATATCCCTAAATCTTGATTAAGGTCACGTAAATGGACTCCAAGACGGATGGAGTAATCTTTTTTTCTAAAGGTACGAGATGGGAGCAATCTCTGTTAATATAAAAAGCAGCTGCTTCACTTTAGATTTAGGCAAGGCGATTTAATTTACTTCTTGGCTACAAACTATAATAATTAAGCCCCTGTTTGCGTGCGGCATCTGCCATTTCTTAAAACTCATTTTCAAACACTCATTTAATAGGACCCAGACTTTTAATAACTTCAATCACACATTTCATCATTTTTAATAAAATCTACTAAAAATGTAATTTTAGCTTAACCAAACCCCAAGCCTCAACATAATTGACACTGTGCTCTCTCGAACTCTCTCAATTAGAGTGTGTGTGTGTGTGTGTGTGAGAGAGAGAGAGAGAGAGAGAGAGAGAGAGAGAGAGAGAGAGAGGCTCTCTTGTACCTCCTCGGGAGATTACTTCTCCAGCCCTACATAGGTGGCCGGAGTCTAGGGGCGCAATGGGCATCTTCATTACCTCCTCTGGTGAGGTTTTCTTCTCTGGCCCTTCGTAAGCAGCCGAAGTTTGGTGGAGGGAGATGTGTTGGGCTAATAGATGGCGGAATGATGGCAAAGAGAGGGGTTTGTAGAAATACTTGCAGACTGTGATTTTGCGGAGGGAAGTTAGAAGCAGAAATGGAAATGGTGGATGGGTTTTTCTAGCAGTTGACTGAGGCGAGGAACTGGTGGAGAAGCTGGATGTGGGCTGGTACTAGACTTAAACCCCAGCGTTGGCTCTGAACGTTTGAAGAAAGAGAAGAGGCTGGGATATGGATTGTTGAAAGGGGCTTGGAAGGCGAGGCTGATAGAGTTTTTGTTTTGTTCTTATTTGTCGCTATCTGGGATTTTCAGACTGGTGTTGGGGGAATATTAAACCTCTCTGCTACGAACCCTAGAAAGAGAGGAAATGGAGAAGGAAGAGGAAAAATCGATGAAGCACCGGACTATGATGATATCATGTCCAATACGAGATTCTGTTTTTGCTATAGTGTAATGCCTCATAGTTTTCTTCTTGTTTCGTGTTCTATGGTTTTAGTTTAGCAGTGAAAATTTGGCTGAAATGTATAGGTTAGAGTGGTACGTGTAGCCTATTCCCTCCAAAAGGGAAGTCCGGTTACTCACATCACTGCTTATGTTGCTCATATTTGAGTGGATTGATGTACTGATTGTGTTCAGTTGTACTACCATGTGTATTTTGTAGCGATTTGCTTTTTGAATAAAATTACAGGGGGGAAAAAAAAACTTACTCTGGGAAAGGGAGCCCCTTTGTCACTGAACATAGAATCCATATAATATGTATTAACAATCCTGATCACCTACCCACAATGGGTAAGTGTTAATATGTCCTTAAATGTGATGCTGATATATGTCCAGAAATTTTAAAACACTGGACATGTGTTAGCATCACATCCACGGTGAGCACATTAACACATGTAATGTGTTAGCAATCACATCCACGGTGGGCACATTAACACATGCCTACCGTGAGTACGTGATCGTTTCCATATGTATTAATCAACTAACAAACTTGAGTTTTACATGAAACTAGGGATGGCAACGGTCTGGATTCGGGTCGGGTCATCCCACCCCATGCAGACCACTTAGATTTTTCCATCCCATCCCATCCCATCCCCGCCCCGCGGGTTGGCAGCGCAAGTTTTTTTCGCCCCATTTGGGTCGGGTACCTGTCGGATTCGGGGCGGGCATGGCAGGTTTTTTTGTCATCTCTACACTATTTTTTTATTCCTTCAGAGACTACACCTCAGCTCTAGTTTATCGGAATCTGACATTTGAAGAAGCTAACTGGCTTCTTTTTGCTTCCATGCACATAAACTGAGCAAGTAAAAAATCGCAAAAGGAAATTCATGTGATCTAACTTAAAGTATATATTAATGCAAAATCTGGTGAAAATAGCAACACTTTGATTATTTATCAGTAATTGAATATCTTTCTTGTTTTTTCTCATTTTGCTCTTGCTCTTCCCACATAAGGACGTCAAATTCCAGATGCACATGAGCATTACATAATAAAACATACCAAATTATAATCGTTTTTTGACTTAGTAAAATTCATAGGTTAACCGATTTAAAAATCATGTCTTCCTTAAAATTGCCTTAAACTAAACTTAAAATCTAAATACCATTCGTAACAGATCAGAGGAGGAATTACAAGAAAGTGAAGATACCTAAAGAATTAAGAAGCACCAACAATAATGTTATTGATGGGAATAAAAATCAGCTTGACGAAGAATCCGACAAACCCCATAACCACAAACCCAATCGCAGTCCGAGTCGCCACCTTCGTGAATTCTACACGTATATAAAAAGTCATAAGTCGTCATATTCATAATTTAACCTTTAATAAATAATAACAGAAATTTCACGTTCGACAATGAGTTGTACCTTTACGATCAGGCTTGTGGCATCGCTTGACAAGACGAACGCTGTCCTTGGCGAAATCTCGAAGTGGATCGAAAACTGAGTCCAAAGCATCCATGTCTTCTTCTCCTTTTTCAGATCTGAAGTTTTAGGATTTGACAAAAATGGAGAAACCGTAGCCTTTTAATACTATGTTCGTACGTGTTGGCCATTAGACGGGGTAGATTTCTGATTGGTTGGAGTCAAGGGAGATGACGGCATGTTAAATACCCTAAACATCCACGAGGGACTCCTAGTTTTACCGTATTGCCACCAAGTTCTATGGGCCAGGCCTTAAGGAAAAAAGAAAAATGGAAATTGACACCAATAATATTGAGTGGAATTTACATTAGGTTTAGGTTTAAGTACACAATTACACACATTTAAGTATGAATTTTTTTTAAAATCAGGTAATTTGTAACTAATTATAAAAGTATCAAAATAATTTTTAAAATCGGGTATTTTTTTATAATCAAAAATCAAGTTTTGTAATTAATTACAATTGTAACTTATGAATTAGTAAAATATTAATGTAATTCGTAATAGTTTATAAATGTTTAAGCCATTTTTTATCCATATATTTCGAGAGACCTACAATAAGCACTGCTAACTTATCCATAATTCATTTCTATCTTTACAATTTAAACCTAAAAATACTTTCCAAACATATAACATGTGATAGTTTCTACTGTTAAATTTCTTTCCCACTCATCAATTCGTAAAATTGACAACTACAGCACGGGATTACAAACCAAAATTAACTCATAATCGCTTTTACTAATTTATCTAATTCAAAAGGCAAGTAATAATTAATCTACCAGATTATAGTGCCAAATTTTCATTATTCACGTAATTCCCGAATAAACAATTAAATATTCTTTTTAACCGTAGGTAATAACAAATCATCTGGCAAATTTTCAAGTGAAATATGATTCATCCAGCAAAATAAGAAGCGTTTCATGAATCATGTAATTATTTAATTACAACACTATTCTCCACCACGTATCATCAAGCGAATGGCAGATAAATGATCAACACATCCAACCCAATCAGATTAAAAGAAAGATGTAATTCAGATATAAAATGTAAATATCCTCAAATAACCATCAAATTCGCATGCCACACAAAAATAAAAACAAACAAAAAGGAGGAACGCAAAAAGCTCATCAGCCTTTAAATTTATAAAAACTGAATAGAGGAGATTTTACCATGATTGGAAATTGCAACTGGAAATGGTCAGATGGAAAAGGCACAGGTTTTTCTTGAACTTTGATCTCTTTTGTTTCCTAAAATTATATATGTAAAAATTAGGAGTAGCGCAGTCCGTTTCTGTCCGGTCTCGAAAGCAACCGAATCACCGAGTGCCAATGAGAATTTTATTAATGGAATCGTTGTTTTCATATTTGACAATGAAATCGAACCATAATCAAACCAATTGATTTCGGTTCGATTCTTAGCATTTAAAATTTTAAAATAAAATATTCATTAATATTAAACATTAAAAATTTCATTTACGCTACTTTGAGAAAAATATAGAAGAATTGCCTATACTTTAAAAAGATTGAAAGATAAACAAAAAATCTTGCATACAAGTTAAAAAATAATATCCAAATAATATATGTTACTTTGCATATTGAAACAAGAAAATTATATGTTGCAATTTTGCATATTCAGAATAAACTTTTATAATTTTTAGATTTTCACTTTACACAATTGTTTAAGTATAGCCAACTAACTTCAAGATGAATTTAGATGTAGTCGACTGATTATAGATTTATCATTTATAGGAAATAATCAAAAAAAAATTGAGAAGATGGAGCCATGGAGAATTTCTGTGAAAATAATTAAGAAATAAAGAAACCAACCAATTATAACTTAAATGAGAAGCTTCTTTCTTTAAGTGATCTGTCAATAATTTTCCAAAAATAGTGCCAAAAAAAAAAGTCAGTTTAACTGAAGAACCGAATTACCAACGGTTCTAAAATACAAGGACCGAGAACCAGACCAGAATCGTTCGGTTCTGACCAAGAATTTGTTCCTTGGTCGAGCCCCGATCCGTTCGATTCTCATCGGTTTCAGTCCGGTTCCACCAATTCTGGAAAATGATGCCCACTCCTAGGAAAAATAATGGTTGACACAATGTGGATTCTAAATTTTTTAAATTTCTAACAACAACCAAAATAATAATAATAACAATAATAATATCCAAAAACAAAGGCTTAGGGACTGTTCGCCGACCCATTAAACTGGAGAGAGAAGATTTATTTGAATTTTCTAGGTAAAATATGTTGAAAATTGGAGAGAGAAAATGTGCGTATTTAAAAAGTGATTTGAAAAATTGTGGAAATTATATTTTTGATTTAAACCAAGCAGCCTAATGGAGGCTTAATATATATAAGGCTCTGTTCGATGTCACGGTAGCAATTATAAATTGATTTATTTATATTTTTTAAAATTAAATATGTGGTTAAAAAGTTATTTAAAAAATTGTGTTTTTTATAAATTAGTTTATAAATTATAATGATTAAGTTAAAGAATAGAGGCTAAGTTATATTTTGCGACAAAAAGGGTTTAATAAATAGAGATTTTGGAGTTAATTGTTGAACTTATGTCCGTGTCTACGATTGATCACTTAAGCTTAAAGTCTTAATCACCAAACTTATCAAAAAATTGAATGTTAGTTACTCATGTAACTTTTGCAACGAATTTAATGACATAATAGACGAGAAATTCATGTGGTGTCACGTCACAATTTGATCTATAATTTACATTAATAACAAAAAATAATGATATCAAACCAACATGTATAACATTGTCCCAAAAAACCCATAAAAAATTATAACTTGCAACCAAAGTATAGTTAAAAACCTGCCGATGTTAGACAACTTTTATATGTTTATAAACAAGTAATTTATTATTTTGAAAGTAAAATTTGTGATTGAAAAATAGTTTGAAAAAAAAAATGTACGATTTAAAAGTGATTTGGAAAAAAAAAATGTGTTATTTACAGACTCGTTTATTAAAAAAAAAAATACCAAACAGGTTAATATCATGTTTTTGTTAGTGTAGATTTATTATTGTTTTTATTTTTATTTTTTTATTGTTGAAACTGCTACTGCTGCTGCTGCTGCTGCTGCTACTACTATTATTATTATTTTATTTTTTATTTTTTGTGAATTTGTATGTGTTGGTTAGATGACATTATTTTTTTTCTTGTTAGTGTCTATTATATGAAAATAATTTTTTTTTTTTATATTCGACTCATGATTTAGAAGATTGTTTCTAAAATTTTCGAGTTAATTGTTCCAATTAGGGATGGCAAAATGGCTCGTCGGCTCGGGCCGCTCGGGCTCGGCTCGGCTCGGAAAAAGCTCGGGCTAAGCTCGGCTCGCAGCTCGAGCCGAGCTTTTTTTTTGAGAGACGGGCTTTGGCTCGGCTCGGCTCGAGGCAAAAAAAAGTCCGCTAAAAAAGCTCAATGAGAGCTTGAACAATGAATTTCGACCACGAGTTTGACTCAACTTGCTATATATACACATTTTCAATAAAAATTTTATGAATTTTTGCTATAAAAATAAGAGAAAAAGTAAAAGCTCGGGACTTGACTCGGCTCGAAAAAAGCTCGAGCTAAAGCTCGAATCGAGCCTTATTTTTGGGGACGAGCTTTAGCTCGGCTCGGCTCGGGCCAAAAAAAGCTCGACCCCAAAAAGCTCGAGCCAAGTTCGAGCCTTGATCTTCGGCTCGGCTCGTTGACACTGCTAGTTCCAATAATCACTGAACTTATATCTGTGCCGATTGATCACGAAAATTCAAACTGTCGAGTTTTAGTCACTAAACTTATTAAGATGTTGGGCGTTAATCACTCACGTAACTTTGGCAACAAAAATGATAATGTGGCGTACGAAAAACATATTTGGCTCTGCATTACAATTGACACATCGTAAACTTTTAAAGATGTCTTCAATTGGTCACTAGACTTCTAAAAAGTCTTCGATTGGTTATTAAACTTTTAAAAAACTATTCGATTGATTACTAAACTTTAAGTTGATTGACTTTTGATCATTAAACTTGTGAAAGTGACATTAACTATCTTAGAAATTTTGAAATGCTATTCCAAATTATAAGTTGCATATAAAAAATAAATAAATTTCATATGTCTACCTTTACAGCAAAATCAAAATGACATAAAACTAACTTGTAGAACATTCTCCACAAAAATTCATAAAACTACTTTAACAACAACAAAAAAACTGCAACTTGCAGCCAAATATTCGTGTACAGCAAGAAATTTAGCCAAAACTTGCCTATGTTTAGCAACTTTATTTGTTTGTTATAAAAAAAAATAAAAAAATAAAATTTTTTTTACTATTTTCGAGGTAAAATATGTAGTTAAAAAGTTTTTTTAAAAAATATGTGCGATTAAAATGTTATTTGAAAAAATGTGTTGTGTATAAACTAGTTTACCAAACATGGTGTATATCATGTTGGTTTGTTGTTAATATAGATATATTGATTTTTTAATTTTATTTTTATTTTTTAAAATGTGATACATGTTGGTTTGCTGCTATTATTTTTTTGTAAGTGTATAATATAGATCAAATATGAAAATAATTGATTTTTATATGCAACTCGGAATTAGGAAGAACATTTCTAAATTTGTTTAGGTCACTCAACGTCATTTTTACAAGTTTAGTGATCAAAATTTCAATGATCTTAAAGTTTATTAAGCAATAGAAGATATCTTTAAATCTTTAGTGAGCAATCGAAGACATTTCTAAAAGTTCAATGACTAATTGAAAATGCTTTTAAAGTTTTCTTGGCAATTTGATATGTCGCGATTGATCGGTAAAAGGTAACGCAGCGTCACGCGTGTATTCCGTTCACTACATCATCAATTCTATTAACAAATTTATGTGAGTGACTAATGTTTAACGTTTTGATAAGTTCAATGACCAAGACTTCACACTTTAAACTTTATTGATCAATCGAAAACCTAAACATAAGTTCAGTTAGGCCTAAGTGTCGGGTGGGTCGGTCCGGGTATTTCAATACCCAGAACCACCTATTATACTCCGAGTATTTTCAAAAAATGGAATTATTTGGGTAGTAGTAATTATTGGAACCAAATCCAAACTCGAACATTCGATTTTGATTCGAGTTCGATTTTACCTATAATATTTTCTTTTATATACACATTTATTAATATTTTTAAGCCATTTCAATGCGTATACGTAACACATTACTACTTGACAATGGAAAAATTTCAGCTAAGAAATCAAACTACTTGACTCAATTGTAACGCATTATGTAAAAAAATAAAAACACTTATGTTTTTAAACAATGTAACGTAAGAAAATAAAAAGTCTGAATTGCAAATAATGAAAACTTTAATTCATCAACTTAAATCACAATCCTAACTTGAACTTTTTAATTCATAGAAACCTCAAATGCAAAGATTATTAAACTAACACATGAATTGCAACAATCTATTGTAAGACGAAAGGCAAAAAAGTAAAGCAAGTCTTGATTTTTTAGTGTTATAGTCTAAAGTTTTAGAAAAATTACTACCTAAATTAGATTTTTTAAGCTTTGTGTTTTTTAATTTTTTTTGCTTCGAGTACAAATTGTAAAAATAAAAATTATATAAAAAACGTTTTCATTCGAGTACCCGTATAATTTAGAAAGCTAGAAGTTAGTTCAGACTAGTGATTCTGATTCCAAGTACTCATTATTAGGTTTGGTCGTACCATGTGCCTGACCTTCCACTCAGATGGCAAAAGAAATTGATCTGCTCCACTGATTGTCGACCCGATCTGATTCGAAAAAATGTCGATCCACGGATCAGTGGAGCGGATAGAGGCGGGTCAACGGATCTGGACCGATCCGCCCCGGTTAATTAAAAATAATATTTTTTTTAAATTTTATAAAAAAGAAATAAAAAAAGTCGTCACGGATCGGTCCGCGGATCAGGAGGCCGATCCAACCTGACCCGAAAAATGGCGGATCGCGGGGTGGATCTGCATCTGCTGAAATAATTTCGGGGCGGGGCGGATCGGGGCCCGATCCGCCCTGTTGCCAACACTATTTTCAAGAATCAAGAACCTACCCGGACTTAGTTGGTTTTTCAGTTATCGGTTCCAGTTCCTAATATATGTTTTTTGGAAACCGGCCAGAACATTCGATTTCGGATCAATTTCGATTCGGGAGGTTCAATTCCGGTTAAAATGCACAGACTTAAGTTCAGTAACTATTGGGACAATTAACTCAAAATTCTCAGATCAGTTAACATCATTTTTACAAGCTTAGCAATCAAAACTCGACAATCATAAAGATTTATTGAGCAATTGAAGACGTCTTTAAAAATTTAGTGTGCAATTGAAGACAATTTTAAAAGTTAGCAATCAATCGAAAATGCTTTTAAATTTTTCTTATCTGGCAATTTGGTGTGTTGTGATTGATTAGTTAAAATCAATGTGACACTACGTGAAAATTTTGTTTGCCATGTCGTTAATTTTGTTAAGAAAGTTATGTGAATGACTAATATTCAATATTTTGATAAATTTAGTGACAAAAACTCCACACTTTAAATTTTAGCGATCAATCGAATATATATACATAAGTTCAGTGGCTATTAGAAAAACTAATTAGAGTTTTTACTTTTCTTTGTGTGCAATTTGCTAAATTAACATTTGACCATAATATTCTAGCTATTTCTACTTGAAAAAAGTAAGCTAGCCTTTGTAAACATTTCTTTCAGCCTTTAAATTAAGGTTGTGGATCCCTATCTTATTTAAATTTAGGAATTTGTCATCGTGATAGAATTTTTAATTGTGAAAATTCAAATCTAAATCAGATTGAAAGTTCGGGGACAAAACAATAAACTATATAAAGTGTGGATGTAGATTCACATATTTAATGAAAGAAAAGTTTTGAGTTTATACGTAGAATATTTTATTGTTAAAATATATAATTAAAATTGAATATTGTTGAAAAATGAATTCAAAATAACGTGGATCAAAAAATGGCTATAAATTAACAATTTGGATCGTCATATTCACATGCTTAAATAGGTTAGAGACATAAATACTCATTTTTATAGATTCAGAGAGCCAATGTCATACTGATTGGAAGGTTAAGGATCCCAATCTAAATTGTCCTCTGTTCATACTTTAGTAGGGATTTCATGTCAAAGAAATAGATATGTAATTAGTTTAAAAGATATAATCTAAAATTTAAGAAACGTGTGGTTATAATAAAAAAATTAGGTTTTAATTATAAAATATGTAATTAATTAGATAATTAAATAGGTTGATGTTACAATTATTATACAATTTATGGTCACGCAAAAATCATAAATTTTAAAAGTCACAAATTATGAAATTTCTCTATCACAAATAATGAAATTGTATGGTAACGATTTAATTCCTGATCACAAATAATAAATTTATTGACCACGACTTATTTTAAGTCATGAATTATCAAATTAATCGGTCACAAACCACAAATATTAAGAGTCATGACTTATTTCTTAGTTACAAATATGGCTCACAACTAATTTCTGGATCACAAATATTTGGTCACGACTTATTTTTTGGTCACAAATTATAAATTTACAGGTCATAACTTATTTTCGGTCACAAATTACAAATTTATAAGTCATAACTTATTTTTCGCTCCCAAATTGTCAAATTAATCAGCCACAAATGACAAATATTATAGGTCAAGACTTATTTCTCGATACCAAATTATAAAATTTATAAGTCACGATGTATTTCTTGATCACAAATTATAAAATAATCTGTCACTGCATATTTTTCGACACAAATATTCTTGATCCCAAATCATAAAATTTATAAGTCATGATGAGTTTTTTGATCACAAATTATAAAATAATTTGTCATTGCATAGTTTTCGACACATATTACAAATTTCCTAGTTCACAACTTATTTTCATCACAAATCTCAAATTGTACATGCTACAAATCTCAAGTTTATAATTTAAATAGATTAAGGTCACAATAATACACAATTTATGGTCGTAGTCACAAAACAAATTTCTCTTGGTCATAATTTATAAATTTCTTAAGTCACAACTTATTTTTCGATCACAACTCACAAATTTCTTAAGTTACGACTCATTCTCGATCACAATTCACACATTTTACAGGTTAGGGCTATATTTTATTATTTAAATAGTTAATGTCACATTAATATAATCACAAAACACAAATTTTTTAGGTCGCAACTTTTCTCTCAGTCACAATTTACAAAGTTCTTGAGTCATAACTTATTTCTCGGTGTCGATCACAACCTACAGATTTCATGACTCGTTTCAGATCACCCTACTGGATCCAGAGCGTAACGTGTGCCGATAGTAGGTGCCAACTAGAGGTTGGACCAACCATCAAGACAACATTGACTTTTCTTATCTTTATAAATCTGTCTTAAAATAATTATAATCTCTTTTTGAATTTCTAAAAATTTTGGCAGGGCCTCCTCTATAATATTGACATAAATAACCTGTAAAACGACAACAAATCCTCAAACATCCATGCATAAATATTTATAGTACTTCCTAAATTTTCTAAGAATTACATTTGATGTAATAAAATAACTAAAAATTCTTCGTCGACTCCTTTACATATATATACATAACCCAAATGAATATAAGACTTTGGAAATGCAGTGAACCCACAAACTTAGATCCTTAATCAAATAAATCATACAATCTCATTATATCAGTGGCGAGACTTGGCAGATCAACAGGCTCCAATATCTTCCTAACTCAATTTTACCTACATTTTATAAGAAAATATATGAAAAATATGAGTTTGTAACTCAGTGAGTGGATAAATTGAAAATAAGAGTAATTTTCTTGTAAAGACATATTTACAAATCAATATTATTGATTCTATTTCAACTTTAGGAAATTCTACATTTTGATATTTGCTTTTAAGACTGAAACATGCTGGAATCATAGCTGTAGCAACCAAGAATATTCGTAACTAATTTTGAATAAATATTATTTATTTTTAAAAGACGTGTCGCTACGGCTTTGCCCATTTATTTTTTAAACACGTGTTCGTCTAACCAATTTAAGTGAAATTAATTTGATTTAAAATCTTAATCCAATTTCAATTTTACTAAAAGTTTCTCATTTTCATTAATTTAAAGTCCAAATTTATTATTTACCTTTAAGTCCAAATTCTATTCATCTTGAATCAAATTTATTATTATCAAATTTCAATATGACCACAATATTCTACAAGCCAGATGCGAAACTAATATTCATTTTCACACGCTGTTCAATTACAGCAAAATCCATTTTTTCCAAAATTCTTGATCCAGTCAAATTTAAACTGATCAATTACTCTTTAGCCATTTTGAAAACCCAATCACAGATTACTCTATCCCATTTTGGAAGTTTCCCTTCCCCCACAATCCCATAAATTCAGCCCCTCAATCAACCTTAATCCTCTTACAAATCAACACAATTTCCTCCCATTTCTTATTCACACGTTTTCCCCAGTTTTGGCTGATTCTTAATCCCATAATATCAGTCATCAATCAACTTTAATTCTCCTGCAAATCCCTTCAATCTTCCCCAAATCATATGTTGCCCAACTTGCCAAAAAAATTAGTTAACCAGCAGCATCATATACTCCCCTTCATCTCCATCACAACTCACGTTCACAAACACATAAAACATTCACAGCAATTCTGCAGAATTCTTGGTAAGCACCCCCCTCAAACCTTAGCCCTCCATAGACGACCCTCAACCACCAAACCTCCATTGTGAGTCCTCAGCAGAACCTCAGTCATCGGCCACTAATGTCGCCGGAAAACTCCCAAAAATCGAGCCTCCAAGCCTCGGTTTGCCTTCGTTTCCGCACCTAAAAACCACCTCCGCCGCCGCCAAGTGATGGTGGCAGCATCGCTCCAACTCGCGGATGACTTGGGTCAGAGGAGCACCCGTCGCCCCTCTTCTCTCCAGGCTCTCTCTCTCTCTCTCTCTCTGACGAGTTTAGTGAGTGAGAGAGTTGAGAGATATAGATACATATATAATTTTATATATTTTTGAAAAATTATCAATTAAGTCCCTTATGTTTTAAAATCTTTTATTTCAGTCCCTCACATTAAAAACGCTCTATCTCAACCCTACAGTTTTTTTAAAAAACCATGGATCAGTCCCCCAATTCCTACAGTATTGAATTTAGCCCTTAGTTTTAAAATTCGTGATTTAGTCCCCCAGGTTTCTGAAAATTCTTTTTTAACCCAACTCTTTTCAAACAAATTATTTTGGATTTTCAATTCAACCCCTAAGATTTTATTTTCATCTTAAAACTTCAAATCCCAAAATACTAATTTTAATTTATTTATTTTTAGGGTTAGAAGAGGCGCGGGAACATTAGAAAGTATTTATCCCATTTGCTCAATACTCGAGAAATAAGGTAGACTCTTATTTACAAATTTATGTTTTTCAAAAGTGCGCATCAATGATTATTTGGATTATAAGTTTAGCATTATGATTGTATTCATGAAAATTACTTACTTTCTAAGCATGAGACTATGTTACGAGAATTTACTTGCTTAAGTGCATGAGACTTGAACTTGTATTTACTTGTTCATGAGAATACTGGCGATCGTTAGACACTTGAGACTTGAATATCATGATTATGTGTTTTAATTTATAATGTTAAATGATTATTGTGCGCGAATCTACTGAGTATTTCTTTGAAATACTCACGTTTTCCAAAATAAAATTTTTGCAGATGACGGAGTTGGCGGCGAGGCGTACGACAGTGGCTATTAATGAGACTTTAGAATGTTTTATTTGAAATTATAAACTTATTTTACTATGTTCAAGTTATTTTCCATGTTTGAACCTTTTGACCGTTTAAGTCGATTTTTATAAAAATTATGTGAAATGAAATTTCAATTATTGTTTTATTTTTCGCTAAATCATTATTTTCAAAGTTAGCGCAGTTGTATATCAGAGAGATTGTTCGACTTCATGGAGTACCAGTTTCCATTGTCTCAGACAGAGATCCGAGATTTACTTCGAGATTTTGGAAAAGTTTGCATTTGGCAATGGGTACTAAATTAAATTTTAGTACTGCTTATCATCCCCAGACAGACGGGCAGTCTGAACGCACTATTCAGACGCTGGAGGATATTCTTAGAGCCTGTGTGCTAGACTTGAGTGGTAGTTGGGAGAATCATCTACCATTGGTGGAATTTGCTTACAATAATAGTTTCCAAGCTACCATTGGTATGGCACCCTATGAAGCATTGTATGGACGGAGATGTCGATCACCAATCTGTTGGGATGAGGTTGGTGAGAAGAAGTTATTAGGACCAGAACTTATTGAAAGAACAGTTGATGTTGTTGAGAAGATCAGACTGCGGATTAAGACCGCGCAGGATAGACAGAAAAGTTATGCAGATCAGAGAAGAAAGGAATTAGAATTTCAGATTGGAGAGAAAGTATTTTTGAAGGTAGCCTTGATGAAGGGCACTTTTCGCTTTGGGAAAAGAGGAAAGTTGAGACCTCGTTTTATTGGACCATTCGAGATATTAGAACAAGTAGGGGACGTAGCTTATCGTTTGGCTTTGCCACCCGAACTTCCAGCTGTTCACGATGTGTTCCATGTTTCTCTATTGAGAAAGTATGTTCATGATCCTAGTCATGTGGTGAATTATCAATCTCTTGCAGTTCAAAAAATTTTGTCTTATGAAGAGGCACCCATGTGCATAGTAGAGAGAAAAGTCCATGTCTTGAGAAATAAAGAGATTCCTTTAGTCAAAGTCCAGTGGGGTAGAACAATAGTGATGAGGCTACTCAGGAAAAGGAATAGGAAATCCTAGCCAAGTATCTAGAAATCATAGATCAAGTAAGTTTAATTTCGATGACGAAATTATTTTAAGGGGATAAGGTTGTAGCGACCAAGAAAGTTTTACGTGTTAAATAATTATTTTTAAACTATGAAACGTGCCGCTGCGATCTTAGTCATTATTAAATTAAAGTCGTGACGTATTCGTCTAGCCGAGTCGTTTAATTAAATCCCGAACTTCTAAAATTTCATTATTTTATTTTATTTATTTATTTAAATTATTCTTTTCAAAAATCATTTTTAAAATTCCAAATTTTATTAAGCTCATTTTATCATATTAAATTTTTCCGACTCAGTTGATTCACGCGTATTATTTTTCTCGAATTTCGTGCCTTGCTTGTCAAGACTTCCAAAATGTCTAATCAACCTATACTACCATCAACTTCCACCAACCACATCAATCCCATACCTATTAAACTCTCTTATACACTACACAACTCACTCCATTATTAGCTTCCTCCCTCACGACACACCCCACGATCCAGCAACCAGCACCAGCCACAACTCTGAATTCCAGCCTCCTCCAACAGCCAGGAAACCTCGAGCTTCAACCTCACCATTTGCAACACCACCACATCCGCCACCTCCTTCATCATCATCATCATCATCATCATCATCACCACACTGAAAAGCCTCACTGCACCCCCCTCTGCCAAATTGCTGCCAACTTCCATCTTCAACACCATCACTGAGACCACAACCACCAGCAACCCTGCCGTGCGTCACCACCCCACCTCCACCCCACCTACATCATCACCACCTCAACCTACACAAACCACTCACCTCAAACCACACCAACCCACTACCACTACCGAGCCAAAATGCACCACCACTCACCCCATCACCACTCCCAAACAGTCCACAAACCAAACTCCAAACCATCATCATCACCACCTCGACCGCACAACCGCCTCAGCCCAGCTCCAATCACCACCCAAACCCCCATCAATCAAGCTCAAAATAAAACCCAAAAATCCAGAAATAAGTTAACCCAACACTTACCTCATCCCTAGACCGGAGCGACGCCGGATTTACCGTCGAATTTCGCAGCCCAAGATCGAACTCCAAGCCTCGTTTTTGGCCTCGGTTTAACACCCAAACTCGTACCAAACTCCCTCAAACCAGAACCCCTCCTTGGCTGCCTCTCGCCGCCACCCTGCGGCGGCGTTTCTCCGACCAATCGCCGGCTGTAGCGTCGGATGGGGATGAGGGGCCTCTCCGCCCCTGCTTTCCCTCAGATTGAGAGAGAGATAGATATGTGTATATGTATATATTTGTATATTTTATACTTTTTAGAAAATTGCAGCTTAGTCCCCCCAAGTTTTTAAAGTTATGTATTTCAGTCCTTATAGTTTTAAACTTATCATTTCAGCCCTTAAGTTTTAAATGATTTTAATCAATCCTTTCATTTTAAAAATCAATTATTTCAAGCCCTAAAATTTAATATCCATTTTGAGCTTCAACCCAAGTTTTGAAAATTTAAATTTTAGTCCCTCAAGTTTAAAAGTATTCATTTTAGTCCCCCAATTTTCAAATCATCAATTTCAGTCCCCAAATTGTAAGTTATTATTTTTTTAAACTATAAATTTCAAAAGACTAATTTAACTTATTTTTCTAATTGGTTAGACGAGGCTACGGAGATTTAAAGGATTAAAGTCATTTCCCGCTCGACTTTACACTCGTTGAATTTAAGGTAGACTCGCCCCTATTAATTGATTTAAATTATGATTGCATGTGAATGTGTATATTATGTGACTTATGTGAAAGTCATTTTTATGAAAAGAGACGAGAATATATTTCTTCGAAAATATTTATGTTGTTATGCTTGTCATAAATTATATGCTTTTATACATGAGAAAGAAAGAAGAGAATTTCTTGCAAGATAAATGATAATGTTATGCATAACTTATGTGCCTTATGTGCACGAGAAGAAAGAACAACCCACACCCTATGATTTTTAAAAAGCCTATAATTTTCAAAGAGAAACCATGTGCTTTAATGCACGAGAAGAGCAACCCACACCATATGATTTCTAAAGAGCCTGCATTTACGTGTTCAATTATATTGTAGATTAATTAATTGGCGATGAGTCTACTGAGTATTTCTATGAAATGATCATTTCTATTTTAACAATATTTGCAGATTTTAGAGAGGGTGGCAGATGATAGATGATTGTGACAATAGTCGTTAAATAATTGAGAATCTTATTTTGATGATCCATATTTCTAAACTTTGGTTATTTTTGAGATTTTCAATTATTTGAGAAATTATGACATTGTCGAATGTTTTGTATTATTAATGGCTCGATTCGTGATTTTGAATTGTTTCATAAATGTTTTCGAGTTTTATCGACCATTACAGTTTATTAAATGTTGCCAAAAATGAATTTTAGTTATTTCTTCCGATAGAATATTATTTTAAAGTTTAGACCAGAAAATAACGTGGTGAACCGAGTATTTAGAACTCGGGGCGCTACAGGCATATTTAAACAGCTTGAGCCATATGCCCCTTCCCCCGTAGGATGCATATTTAAACAGCTTGAGCCATAGGCCCCTTCCCCCGTAGGAGGCATATTTAAACATCAAATACCACTTGGTGAAATTTTGTATTGAAATCATAATTAATAATTCACATTTCACATCATTTTTCATAACTTTCACATTATCTAAAAATCAAGAAATATCATTCGAAACATAAAAAAAATTCAAAGATAAGCCATAGCTATTATGAAAACCATAGAAAACATCATTCTCATTAACACCAATAATTTCATAGGAAACAACATAAATAATTTCTTTTCTAAAGAGTAAGAAAGAAAGATTTCCACTCACTCAAATGTAGACTGAAGTAACGGAGTTGGTAGACTGTTCCCACGTCCAAATCACTTCCTGAAAATAATCACATGCACTACATCTCAATTCCAACCGTATTGAGTTACAAGTAATTACTCAACTAGAACCCATATTCAATGTCCAAATCAAAAATATATATTCCTCATTAAGCATACTTAACATTATCATCTTCTTTGACTAATCTAAAAGATAATTTCACTTAATATCCTAATCACTCTACTTTCCTAAATTATGAATACTAATTTGTCCAGATTGTCACGGCGAGATTTGACAAGATTTCATGTCAATAATTATCCCCATTTCTCTTTTTAACCATTTTAAATTTTTAACTAAATAAATAAATCTTATCAAAACCCCTTCCTCATAAACTCAAAATTTATTCAAACTAAGAACTCAAGCACAAGTTAAGTAAATACTTGGTATTTTCAACCAATCCAACTTAATATCATGTAATAACTACAAGGAAACAATAAAATTAACAAATTTTCTAAATTTCCGGAGTAAGCCTCACATATATCAAAACCTTAATATCCAAATACTATTTCCTTTAATCCTCTAGAATAAATAGCTCAAAATACTCATGTAAACGAGTTTCTTGATATACTTTTCGAGTGTAATCTACCAAATCATAAACCTAAGAATTTAACTATAAAACCAACATATATTTCGAATTTTTACCACAAAATAGAAGAAGAAATCGAGCACCCAACATGTTTAAAACCATGGCTTGATCGATTTATAGATTCCGTCCTATATTTTCCTCTTTTTTGGTCGAATTTTCTCGAGTTCTCTCTCGAATTTTGTTGCTCCACTGAAAATTAGGAGACGAAATATTTATCTTTATAATATATAAAAGTAAGGTAGTTTCTAAAAACAATTTCCCGCCCATTTTTCTATTTCTATAAATAGTAAGGTCCCATAGAATTAAATAGTGTGAATGCAAAATTGATGTAGGTCAAATGTGAATGCAAAATCTGGATAAATTTGAACGCATTTATTGCATTACATTATATATATATATATATTATCGTAAACACTAAATAATGGTTGATATTTTTTAATCAATTTTAATTTTATTATTAACACTAATACTCTATGAGTTCAATTAATATTTTTAGTTATCAGTATTAAAATTATCATTTAATTATTTTATTTATTTATTTGTTGTTCTTAATATTATAAATTCTATGTATAGCCATCAATATAAAAATTGTGTTTTAATTATTAATTGTCAAATCATTTGTTATCTTTAATATCAAAAATCATATTTTCAGAAATATATATGTAGTTGAAAAAATGCGCTGCTTATAAATAATTTATAGAAAAAGTTATTGAACGAAGACTAATATTGAATAACTAATGCTTTGGTCTCTTTTTAGTTAATACTATCAATAAAATGATTAATATTTTTAATCATTCTTAATTTTAATAAAGTTTTAAAGATTATAGGGTATAAGATTATTTGTATAATTTTGTGATCATCAGCTTTAATTGGTTGTCGTATCATGATAATTGCGAGATTTTCAAATTAATTTTTTAAATATTTGACTTTGATTTTTTGAGAATTGTTTTTGTGAAATAGTGATTTTTTAGAATGTATAGTTAAAAAGTAGTATGAAAAATTATAAAATATAATTTTTTAAAGAATGTGTGATTGAAAATGAAGGTTCAGAAAAATTGATTCTTGAAAAATCAATTCCATATGAGTAAGTGATAAAGTATTATATCTTTTGGTTTAAACAATCGTGCCGCTTTTATGAATCGAGATGTATAGATGATTTCTTAGTAAATAAAGTTAAACATATTTACGATATACATTCGTTAAAATTTAATCACAACTAAAATTTCCTGTTGCTTAATTTGCTATATTTATTTAAATATATGACCACATCTATTTAATTTGTAATATTAAAGTAAATATGAAATGAAATATTTTTTTAATAAATTTAAATATCAAATATTGTAATAAAATAGTTAGTACTAATTCTAATAGTACGATTCAGATAGTGATAAATTATTTGTGATAATCTAGAAATTATATTTTGAAAAGATTAATTACATTAATAATCATAAAAATTGAATAGTTATACAAATGAGTTATGCAAATAGTCATTGAGGTATATATATATATATATATATATATATATATATATATATATATATATATATATATATATATATATATTTTCGTAAATACTAAATAATGGTTGATATTTTTTTTAATCAATTTTAATTTTATTATTAACACTAATACTGAATGAGTTCAATTAATATTTTTAGTTATCAGTATTAAAACTATCATTAAATTATTTTATTTATTTATTTGTTGTTCTTAATATTATAAATTCTATGTATGGCCATCAATATAAAAATTGTGTTTTAATTATTAATTGTCAAATCATTTTTTATCTTTAATATCAAAAATCATATTTTCAGAAATATATATTTAGTTGAAAAAATACGCTGCTTATAAATAATTTATAGAAAAAGTTATTGAACGAAGACTAATATTGAATAACTAATGCTTTGGTTTCTTTTTAGTTAATAATATCAATAGAATGATTAACATTTTTAATCATTCTTAATTTTAATAAAGTTTTAAAGATTATAGGGTATAAGATTATTTGTATAATTTTGTGATCGCCAACTTTAATCGGTTGTCGTATCATGATAATTGCGAGATTTTCAAATTATTATTTTGACTATTTGACTTTGATTTTTTGAGGATTGTTTTTGTGAAATAGTGATTTTTTAGAATGTATAATTAAAAAGTAGTATGAAAAATTGTAAAATATAATTTTTTAAAGAATGTGTGATTGAAAATGAATGTTCAGAAAAATTGATTCTTGAAAAATCAATTCCATATGAGAAAGTGATAAAGTATTACATCTTTTAAATTTGAAAAGATTAATTACATTAATAATCATAAAAATTGAATAGTTATACAAATGAGTTATGCAAATGGTCATTGAAGTATTTTTTTTAAGTAGTAAGTTATTTAAGTTCCTAAGTATTACAATTGTGGCAACTTAGAAAAAAAAAAATAAAAAATAAAAAAAAAATTGCCCCCTATAATTTACATATAAATTTAAAAAAATCAAACTTTTTTAACAGCTCATTGTACCAAAATTTACTATTACGAACTATATTACCTGAAATAAAGAGTTTCAAATAGGTGCTTAAGTATACATTCTCCACAAAATCATTATTATCAAACTCATTTTGTAGATAATGAGGACTCAAATAAGGACTAAATATGCTCGTGAAAGAAAAATGTAATATATAAAGAGAGCACTTCCCAAAAATAGGTATTGACCCATTTTCTTGTCTAAAACACATTTTCTAACATGGTAATTAGTAGTAGTAATTCACTATTTATTATTCATTTTTGACAAAATTCAAATTTAAATTAATCCAAATGAATGCAGATTTTAAAATAGCTGCAATTTTTAGATCCCGAGGTTTTTTGGTCCGCCTTCCTATCTTGAAAATCAATTACATTTTTTTTAAATTCGTAAAAATAAAAAAATAAAACTTTGTCAATATCAGATAAATATTTTTAATTATATATTCATTTCATATGTTAAAATATAAATTTGATATATATAGGAAACAAATGACCGTGCATCGCACGGATGTAGCACTAGTGGGTCTAAAGGCTATTTAGTGGATAAATTAGGAGTAATAACAAGCCAAGTCCCCAAAACTTTCATATATAATAAGATTTAGTCCTCAAAATCTCAATAATTAGAAACTAAATCCTTAAATTCCTCATTTTATTATCTCTAGTCCTCAATAATTTGAAATTACAAAATAAACCCCATGAAAATCATTTATTCAATTTAAGTCCTTATCAGACTTTGAATTGACTATTCCATACTTGACTTTGACTAATAAAAGTTTGACTTTGAAAATTGTAACAAGTGGGTTGTTACAACAGATTTCTTAAGTCACAACTCATTTCTTAGTCACAATTCACAACTACTATTGATAACAACTAGTGAATCACCAGTGCGATGCACGAGAAGAAACGTCTGGATAAAGATAATTCAATGTGAAATTAGATGAATTCTTTAGATAAAATAAATAAATTTTGCAAATAAGAGACAAAATCATCATTTATTGGTTTTATATAACTACAAATTTTGGAATACTTCTTTATACATAACATTGTTTGTTGATTTTGTTGGTCTTCCATTCCTACCACAAATCAACATCTTTAATTCGGAATGATTTGTCACCCTATAAATCGTAACATAAAGTTTTCCATGTATAAACACCAGCAGTTTAAGAAGAAGTTCAACATGCGAAAGTGATTGTGCCTGACTCTTAGTCACGACATAGGACATCATCAATGGAAATTGTCTTCTTGGAAATCTAATAGGTATCCTAGAAACAGAAGAGCTCAACGACGTCCTTGGAATAAAAAACTTGTGCCATGCATTGCTGCTAGAAAGAATTTGACCTTCTAGATCATGGTCGCCAAATTTTATTACTATCAACCCTGTTCCATTGCACAATCCCTATGTATGATCAATATTTCTCAGAAAGAGCAATGGATACTACAAAGGTAAATAAAGAGGATGCACTGCGCCGCTGCAACGGTCCACCATGTGGCGCAATAATGATATCCATGTGTCCAGATTGTGTACCAAAATCCACCGACAATCAATCCAGCAATTTCATCGACAACAGGCAAATCATATCACCTATCATTAGTCGCCCACCGACTAATAAGTATAAGTCTTACATTTGAAGTGTTTTCTTCAATCATCTTTTCTCTAAACGACCTAAATTGTCTTACCAATTTGTTGTACTTGTCTAGCATATCTAATATATCCTTCAAATCAGAAAACTATACAATCATGCAACATTGAATCGCATGATTTACTCGGGGGATATTAAAAGAAATAAATTAAATTTTAGACTATCACAACAAAATTATTCGAATATATGTATATATATATATATAAGCAATAAATACATAATACGTACCCCACAACCATTTTTTCTGCTTTCAACCTCATTCGCATTGTCAACAATGTAAAGCTAAGTACATTGCGGAGCTGAACCGTTATCAGGCAAAAGACTCTCAACCTTATGACAATTTTGACCGTGTAATTTAAAGATGGGAGGTCCTCTACCATCATTCAGCCTATTATCTTTTCCCCCCATAGAAGTGAACGAATACATCAAATTATATGTCCAAATGTCCTCAACGAAATTCTTAATCATGTCGTCTCTACCATATAACAAATCTTTCAAAATAAGGCAATGATCTTCCACAAGAGGAATTTTCACTTTCCCTTGCATACAACAAAGTATGGGTGAACAAATAAGTTACGAAACCGAACTAAACCTCAACAAATGGTATGGTTTGGTTCAGTTTGGAAAATTTTCAAACTGCCTTACACGGTTTGGTTTGGTTTGGTTTGGTTTAGGTTTCAATTGTCAAAATCGCGGTTTCAAACATCCAACCCGCCAAATTTTAAAAAATAAATAAAAATCAAGGCAAACGTTCAATTTTAAAAAAAATGCAACGCGCTCAAAGATTAATTTGTTTAAATCCACAACCATTTGGAATAATTCTTGCTCTTGTATTTCATAATCATCATCAAAGACATTTTCTTAAAATAAAATTTTTAATATAAGAACCAATTACAGTTTATTTAAGAAAAATTTAAATGTTTGTTTCTATATAATTAGTTTGTTTATCAATATGAATTGATTCACAATAAAACACTAAATTAGAAACTGAATACTATTATTGAGCTAGTTTCAACTTAAAATTTTACACGAATATGTGTCTTTGAGCTTGCTTTGGAATATACTATTTCGTTCGTTGGCAATCCGCGGTGTCAAACTGCACCAAACCACAAAAATGGTTTGTTTTCGTTTTGTTTAGAAAATGAAATGGTTTGATTTGAAAAAATTTCAAACCGTTTTAAATGGTTTAGTTTGATATATTATTACAAACTACCAAAAATAAACTGTGTTCACCCTTACAACAAAGTGAGAACTTCGGATAAGATTCATTGTTTTGATTATTGACAATAGAAAGTAATACGTATAAATGACGAATTCGATAATCATAAAAAGAAAAAAAACTGAAATTTTGAAATTGAAAAATATGCATCAAATTCATGGTATTATAGGTTTTTAATATTTATACAACTTAATTATTTTTTGATGAAAATTATAATATAACATTGATCATCTCAATTTTCAGTTAAGTAAATTGAGAGACAATTTACTTATTGTTATAGAAATTTAAGAATAATAGATATTGAATTAAAATATAACAATTAATATCATGACATAGTTAATTATTTTTAAAATTTAGACTTAACAATTAGGATAAAAAACCATTAATAACTATATAATTTCAAAACAATATAAATAAATTTGTTAACCGTTAATGTTAAAAAATGTGAATGAGACTTCTGGAATAAAAAATTAAATAATAATTAAATGTAATTATAAATAGTTTTTTTTGATAAATAATCTAATATAGAAAAGAACGTTATTATGTATATGTAACAAAGAACTTAAAAGTAGGATTATTTATAACAAAATCTATTACAACTTGATTAAATAATCGATATAAATGAAAATGAAAATTCGACATTGAATTTGTATGACTGAACAAAATTATTTATCTATAAGATTAAGACCAATAAAATATCACATCATTATAAAAAAATATTTACGTATTAAATGTAACTTTCTATAAAAATACTCATTAATTTAATAAAACACAATACAAAGAAGCTCGAATTTTAGATGTACTAAATAACAAAAAAATAAGATTATTTATAAAAAAAATTATACAATAAGATTTATTTAGTATTAAATATGTAATGCAACTTCGATATAATTTTGAAGTGAAAACTTTACTTTGAATTTGTATGACTGAACAGAAATACTTATTTGTAAAATTCAAAACATTAAAAGTTTATAATAATTTTATGAAAATATAGAGGTTTAAATACAAATAACCAAATATAAATAAGTAAAAAAATTCTCTATAAAAATTCTTTATAATTAAGCATCATTTCATCATTGGTCAAAAGTAGCAACAGTGTGAACACACTAAAAGTTGAGTTTTCCAGCCAAAATTCAGCTACTTTTATACATTATATGAATATATATTTAATAATTAATGGTCACAAATCATCACCCACCCAAACCATCCCCAAAAAGTCGTCACCTCTTATCTTCGACCACCACCACCACCACCCTGACCACTACACCAAACCACCTCCAACGAACCACAACTTCACTCACAACCACAGCTAATAGATCACCCCACAACCATCACAATAGTCTGCACCACTTAACCATCACCATTTCCACCACCACCACCAACACCAACAAAAAGTTATCCAGAAAAACAAACAAATTGACCTCACATCCCGGCAGCGGTGCTGCAACAGTGTCAACCCACACCACGCACCCCAATCACCCTAATCCATTCCTCCACCAACACTCCCCACAGCCGTAGTGCATCCCAACCTCAACTCATCACCAGTACAGTTACCACTAAACCTCATCACTAGTTACAACACCTAAACATTGCGTACTACCACACCATTTTTGGGTAAAAATTTTAGAGAATCAAATAAATAAATCAAACCGAAGGCCCGTGTTTACACGGTTTCCTTAAATCGAATTCGCCGCCTCACCGGGGTGCACGAGGTTTTGATCGGTGTTCGATTCCCCGGATACAATCGGTTGTCGGTTTACGTTGCACTACGCTCACCGCCGTCGAACTAGTGTGTCTATCTCTCGAAGACCTTTGGCAAGGAATGAAGAAAGAAAAGATATAGGCTGCTGAAAAGAGGAAGCAGGAAAATTCTTTTTATTTTTCTATGGTGTCTGTGTCTTCCTTCCAGCCGAGAATGGGTACTATTTATAGGTTAAAATCATCAAGCAGTTTTATATCCATTCAATTGTGAAACTGCTGAAATTTAAATTCTGAAAAACTGCAGCTTAATTTCCATTTAATCATAATTTGAAAAAACTGAAGAAATGGGGAAAAAACGGATGAAATTGATGGCTGGTTTTTATCATTTGAAACGGATTTTCATTCATTTCCAACAATCCCCCACATGAATGAAAATATGCAGAAATCAAAGTCTCAAAGAGAAAGAGAGAGTAAGACGAATCAATCCTGCATAGGATAGGTAGCGTTTAGCTTTGAACCTTCCCTTGTGAAACCTATCGGGTATTACTAGCAAACCAGTGGATTTGATGCCTTGAATTGTTTCTCCATTTGTGTAAACCAAGACAATAGACCTCACACAGGATTATTCTAGACACAGCGTAGTTCTCAAAGTTGTGTTCGTTTTGGCCATGAACACGTCACCTGGTTCTGCAAGTGTTTGTTCAAGGATGTAGCCTTCCCAATCCTTATAGAAGCGGCCCCACTTCACACTAACATAGGTGACCTCTTAATTCAGCGTTTCACCACCACGCTTAAGAGTCATTAAAAGCATAGCTTAACCTACATCTTTTAATCACTGTGAGCACCATAGGAATGAGCAGAAGGAGAACCTTCTCAGTGATTTACACAGATATACATGGTTTAGTTGTCCCTTTGAACCTAGATCATGGGATCTCCATTCAGCTAGGTTGGGTTTCCACCAAGACACCTTTCAACGTCATAGGCTGCAAGCTCATTCCCCTCTATGCTTTGACAACTAGCTCACGAGTCAACCCTTTGGTTAGCGGATCCGCAATATTATCCTTTGACTTCACATAGTCCAGAGTGATAATACCTTGTGAGAGTAGTTGTCGAATGGTATTATGTCGTCTTCGAATATGTCGAGACTTACCATTATACATATTGCTCTGTGCCCTGCCAATTGCTGATTGGTTATCGCAATAAACACAAATTGCAGGCACAGGCTTTGACCATCTTGGAATATCCTCAACAAACTGTCGAAGCCACTCTGCTTCCTCAGCTGCTTTATCCAACGCAATAAATTCTGATTCCATTGTAGATCTTGCGATGCAAGTTTGTTTGGACGATTTCCAAGAGACAACTGCTCCACCAAGAGTGAAGACATATCCACTAGTAGACTTGGAGTCAGACATATTTGATATCCAATTTGCATCAGCATACCCTTCTATTACTGCAGGGTATCTAGAATAATGCAGTCCAAAATCACGAGTGTACCTCAAATAATGTAACACCCTGAAAATAGCTTTCCAGTGGATAGCACCTGGGTTACTCGTGTAGCGACTCAGTCTACTAACTGAGTATGCTATGTCCGGTCTCGTACAAGTCATTAAATACATTAAACTCCCTATTATCCGAGAATATTCTAACTGTGACACGCAGTCACCAGTATTCTTGGATAAATGGAGACTCAAATCCACTGGAGTCCTGGCCACAGTAGTATCTGACTTGTTGAACTTGTCCAGTATCTTATCAATATAATGAGATTGAGATAACACAAGTCCATTCGGAGTTCGAGTAATTTTTACTCCCAAAATGACATCCGCGAGACCCATATCTTTCATGTCAAACTTTGAGTTTAACATATTCTTAGTGGCTTTGATAATCTTATCAGAGCTGCCAACAATGAGCATGTCATCGACATACAGACACAGTATGACGTATCCATCATTAGTGTCCTTAACATATACACACTTGTCGCACTCGTTGATTCTAAAACCACTAGAAAGCATAGCATTATCAAACTTCTCATGTCATTGCTTCGGCGCTTGCTTTAGCCCATAAAGTGATTTAACCAGTCTACATACTTTCCTTTCTTGACCTGGAGCCGAAAACCCCTCTGGTTGCTTCATGTAAATTTCTTCATTCAAATCTCCATTTAGGAAAGCTGTTTTTACATCCATCTGATGTACTTCCAGATTTCGCAAGGCTGCAATAGCAATTATCATCCGGATAGAAGTTATTCTCGACACAGGAGAATAAGTATCAAAGTAATCTAAGCCTTCTTTTTGCTTATAACCTTTGATTACTAGCCGAGCTTTATATTTATCAACGGATCCATCCGCTTTCATCTTCTTCTTGAAGATTCACTTGTAGCCTAAAGGCTTACGGCCCGGTGGAAGATCTACCAATTCCCAGCCCCAGGTATGATTCTGTAGGATAGAATCTATTTCACTTTTGATGGCTTCTTTCCACAGATGACCATCGGGAGAAGATATAGCTTCTTTATAGCTTTGAGGATCATTTTCCATCAAATATGTGAGAAAGTCAGGGCCAAAAGTCTTAGAAGTTTTGGTCCTTTTACTCCGTCTAGGCTCATCCTCACCTTCTTCAACTGGATCTTTTTTGCTGCCAGAAGCAGAAGATTCCATAGTCCGTTTAATAGGAGTTAACTGTTTAGGAGATTTACAAGGAAATATATTCTCAAAGAATTGTGCATTCCTAGACTCCATGATCGTGTTCGGATCAATATCAGGTACATTCGAATAATGCACAAGAAACCTATATGCACTACTATTTTGTGCATAACCAATGAACACACAGTCAACTGTCTTAGGTCCAATCTTGACCTTCTTGGGAGGAGGCACTGCGACCTTCGCAAGACACCCCCACATTCGTAAGTATTTATACGAAGGTGTTCGACCTGTCCAAAGTTCATACGGAGTCTTATCCATATTCTTTCTTTAACACTTTATTCAAAATGTAATTCGCAGAAAGAATAGCTTCTCCCCACATGTTCTGTGGTAATCCAGAACTAATCAACATAGCATTCATCATTTCTTTTAATGTTCGATTCTTACGCTCAGCGATTCCGTTCTGCTGAGGTGAATAAGGTGCAGTGGTTTGGTGAATTATTCCATGTTTAGCACAAAATTCACCAAATGGTGATTCATATTCACCACCACGATCACTACGCAGTACCTTTATTTTCTTACTAAGTTGATTTTCAACTTCATTCTTATAAAGAATGAATTTTTCGATAGCTTCGTCTTTGCTTTTAAGCAAGTACACATAACAGTATCTCGTGCTATCTTCGACAAAAGTAATAAAATACTTATTGCTGCCTCTTGTTTGGACAAATTTCAAGTCACACACATCACTGTGGACTAGTCCCAACGGCTCGGTACTTCTTTCAATACTATGAAACGAAGACCTTGTAAGCTTTGCCTCAACGCAGGTTTCACATTTGCGATTCGAATCAATTTGAAACCTAGGCAAGTAGTTTAGCTTGCTTAGCCTACGAATTGCATTATAATTTATGTGACCTAATCTACCATGCCACAGATTAGGAGACTCAAGCAAGTAAACAGAAGGAGTTTTCTCATTATTCATAACAGTTGGGGTTACAGCAATTACATTTAATTTAAATAGGCCATCAGTCATATAGCCTTTCCCAACATAAACTCCTATCTTGGTAATCACTAGCTTGTCCGCTTCAATGACCATGCGGAAACCATTCTTGCGAATCTTTGGCACATACAACACATTGGTCAGAGTAAGCTCTCTACCATAGGTCATCTTCAGGATCACCTTGCCTTTACCCAGCACTTCAGATGTTGCGGAGTTTCCCATGAACAATTTTTCACCATTTGTAACTGGTGCAAAAGTAGTGAACATGCTCCTGTTGGAGCAGACATGGCAAGTGGCCCAGTGTCCAGCCACCACTCATTTGGGTTAGATCCTACCATGTTAACCTCACTAATCACCGCTGTAAGGTTTAGGTCAGACATGTCATCTGAGAGATGATCTCTCTCATTTCCAACCATATTAGCTTGAGGACGCTGCTTGTTATCCCTCCGAGGCTGGCGGCAGTCCGCTGATCGGTGCCCAATTTTATCACAATTGAAGCACTTTCCGTTGAACTGGAACTTGGCCTTCTTTCCTACCCCACCGGTAGGCTTCAATTGAGACTCTTTCATGGCCTGCTTTTTATCATTTCGATTCCCATTACCCTGCTTGGCTTTAAAAGATTGACCTTTCTTGGTACCAGAACTCTGGCCGTGCTCCAGTACATTAGCCTTTTCAGAGTAAGAATTCTCCGATTTACGTTCAGCCGATTTGTTATCCTCCTCAATCCGCAACTTGATAATTAAATCCTCGAAAGACATAAAAGAGCATTAAATTGGTCTGTTGTTTTTCTTGGCCCGAAATATTAAATTGGTTAAATGTTGCATCTATATACCATCTAATGTGAAAGGGAAGCAAAAATATTTATAGAAAAGAATAGTACTAGAAGTAAATTCAAGAGCATTTTACACATCATGTGATTATCATAGTTTTAATCTTGCACATTGTGAAATGATAAATTCTTGTATAAAGGTTATTCCTTTTTTTTTTTTGATAATTAAACCAGCTTCATTAATTCAAATCAGTTCGGACAAATCTCGAAACAAAATGGGGGATACAATCTGTAGCGCCCCGAGTTCCGTATACCCGATTCACTACGTCATTTTCTGTCTAAATTTTTCGAATAATATTTTTTGCGGAAGAAATAATTGAAATTCATTTTTGGCAACATTAAATAAACTGTAATGGCCGCTAAAATTGAAAACATTTATGAAACCATTTGAAATAGTAAATCGAACCATTAATATTGTAAAGAAATTGCCAATATCATAATTTCTCAAATAAATGAACTTCTCTAAATTATTCGATTATTTGGAAAATACGGAAATCATTAACGTCAAACTTTCAACCGTTCAACGATTATTGCCACCATCATTCATCGCTCGCCACCGTCTCCGAAATCTGCAAAACTGTTAAAAAGTAGGGTGAGTATTTCATGGGGGAAATACTCAGTAGACTCATCGCAAATTAATTTAATTTATAAGATGATTAAACACATAAATCCCGGCTCTTTATAAAACGGGTATTGATAGAGCTTCTTTATAAAACGGCTCTTGATAAAACTCATATTGTGCATTACAGCACGGGACATATTTTGCAAATCATAGGCTCTTTGAAAACAGCTCTTTGAAAACCATATACTTATAAAAACATTTTAATTATGCCAAGCATAATTTCTTTTGAAAGCATAACATAAGATAGGATTGAAATCCTCATAAACATAAATAGACACAAGAACTTTACCGAACTTAGGTGGCAAGAATTCTTATGCAGTAAAATCATAATAACAGTAAGTTTTCATCATAACATAGGAAAATATCGAAATCCTCATAAACATAAGAATTTTACCGAACTTAGGTGGCAAGAATTCTTATGTAGTAAGTATACCAAGCATAATTTTCTGAAATTCATAGGGATCAATTGCATCATAACATAAGATAGGATCGAAATCCTCATAAACATATGCGACAGGAATTTTACCGAACTTAGGTGGTAAATCCTCATAAACATATGGAAACATAGGAATTTTACCGAACTTCGTGGCAAATCCTCATAAACATAGGAGACACAAGAATGTTACCGAACTTAGGTGGCAAGAATTCTTATGTGTAGCGCTACTAAAACTCCGGTCCCCTTAACATATCATAACTTATCATATGGGACCCAAAACAATCTTGGTAGATTGATTTCATAGCAATGATCCAAAAAAACATTTTCGTGAAGCATAGGGTATACTTACTTTTCGTAAAAATATAAAGTATATTTTCTTTTCATAAAAACATACTTACTTTTCATAACAACATAAGGTATATTTACCTTTCATAAAAACATACTTGTTTTTCTTAAAAATTGACTTTCACAAGTCACATGACATTCATATGAAATCATAATTTAAATCAATTAATAAGTGCGAGTCTACCTCAAATCCGACGAGTGCAAAGTTGAGCGGGAATGACTTCAATTTCTTTAAATTCTCCGTACGCTTCGTCTTAGCCAATAAGTCACTTTAGTATATCGAATATATAGTTCAAAATGATAAATTATAATTTGAGGACTAAAATTGATGTTTTGAAAGTTGAGGGACTAAAATGAATACTTTTGAAAGTTCAGGGACTAAAATAGATATTTTGAAAGTTGAGGGATTAAAATGAATACTTTTGAAACTTGGGCTTAAAATCAAATAAATTAAATCAGCAGGGGCTGAAATGACCATATTTTTAAAATAAAAGGGCTAATTAAAACTCATTTAAAACTTTAAGGGCTGGAATGCAAAACTTTAAAGCTGAAAGGACTAAATTGAAAACCTTTTGAAACTTGAGGACTAATTTGCAAATCTTAAAAGTTAAAATATAATATCAAATATATCTTCTCTTCCTTTACGTTTCAGATCAGAGAAAACGAGAGAAAACGAGAGACAGAGAGTTGCGGCTGAAACTGGTGGATTTGAGAAATATCCGGTCTACTGCCGGCGCAACTCCGGCGGTGGTTCGGACATCATGTGGCAGTGACTGGTTCAGTAAATGGTTAGCGATTTGGAGCGAATTTGATGTGAAACCTAGACACTGGAGGCTGAGTTTGGAGATGCGATTTCCGGTGGAACTCCGGTCAAAACTGATTGGAGTTCGAGGTAAGTGCTATGGGTAAATTGATTCTTGGTTTTTGTTTTGGGTTTTATTTTGATTTGGGGCTTTGGCACTGAATTGGAGTTGGTCAGAGACTCGATTGGTTGATGGCAGTTGGGTTGATTAGGATTTGGGAATGCAGACTGTGTTGGGTTGTTATAGGAGTTGTTCTGATTTGCTATTGAAGTTGGGCAGTGGCGTCGATGGAGGTTCAGGCGGTGGTTGTGATTAACATTGCAGTGGTGGTGGCTGATTCCGGGTGATGAAGGTGGAGATGGCAGGTTTCTAGTTTTGTGTATTGTGGTGGTGATAATGATCGTGAGCAGTGTGGGATGGAGATGATGATACATAGGTTTCGTGGTTGTGGTTTGGGGCTGCAACTGGATTGAGGATTGTTGGTTGACAGATTGATTTCAGTGTGATGAATTCGATTGAAGCAGTCTGTTGGTTTGGAGTTCAATCTGGGCAGTAGAAGATGCTTAGCAGTGAATGGCTGTGAGTTAGTGGATTGATATAATGATGGAAAAGCTGTGGTGGTATTAAGGTAGATGGAAATGAAATTGTGATTTGATTAGTGGAGAATTTGGTATAGGAACATAATGATGCTTGGTTTTGCAGTGTGTGGTGAGGGTTGATAGCTGGAGATGGAGATGAAGCTGTAAAGTGGATGCACATGGAAGGTTTGGGAATCTTATGAGATTGAAAGTAGATGGGAGTAGGTGGAGGGAATGATGAAAATGGACCAGGTTGGAGTTTTGAATTAGAATAGGTGTAATGTCTATATGATAATTGCTTTGTTTATTGTGGAATTTAGGTGGTGGTTTGAAATGGTCTTGTTGGTGCTCGGGTGTGATTTGTGCAAAGGGAAAGAAAATGGAAAGAAAACAATGAAGGTGGGAGAAAGAAAAAAAATGAATAATGGAAGACATCATGATTTGTTTGATATGGAAGGATGATGGAATTGTGTAGAGATTAGTTGGAAATGCTTTGGTGTTTGTATAATGAGATGGAATATGAAATAGATGTAAAATATATATATATATAATGATGATGTTTTTGTATAAGGAATTGTATTAAAACTGATATATTTTGGACTGAAAATAATACTTTGAATAAACAATTAAAATAACATAATTTTAGAAATTCGGAAATTTAATTTAAAATCGAACAAATTCGATATTTCTTGACTTGACTAGACGAATCCGTCGCGGCGTTAACTTCAAAATAATAAATGAAATAGTAGCGACACAATTTTCTAAATATTAAAATAATTATTTATTGCATAAAAATTCTGAGTCGCTATAATCTTACCTCCTTAAAATAATTTCGTCCTCGAAATTAAACTTACTTAATCTTATAATTTCTGAATACTTAATCAGAATCTCTTCTTCTTATCATCGAATATTCTCAAAATAATCAAAACAATTCCCAATCGTATGTAAAAATTTCATCAAATCTTTACTGACATATCGTATCATAATAATTTTTCCTTTCTTATCATCGAAAATTCCCAAAATCATCAAAGAATTACCTGAATATTCTCTCTACGTAACATATCAACATAATATCATCAACTTATCTTTCCAACATTTGTAACCCAAAATTCAGTAAACAAATATCTCCCAAAACTAAGATTCTATACTTAAATGTCACCACATTTCCTGCAAAGTATTTCTTTCACTTGTATATACGTATGAATTCTGATTCAATACGGTACTCATTTTACTTTCCACGTATCATCACACTATACCAAGATTATCATTATTAAAACAAAATATCAGTACCCATAATCCAAGAAAATATTCCAAATCTCCAATCAAATCTCCTTTATCGATAAAATTTAACAGCGCATTACTTCTTGTCTCCTCTTTTCATTAAAATAATCCTGCGCTTTCTTGCTGGTCACAACATCACGCGGATTCACTCAGATCCTTTGCGCTTTTAAATAGTTCATGCTGAGAAGAGGTTGAATCATCAAACAATGGATATCATTCTTTCTAACATTCGCAAGTATTATTCCAGTCTTCCTATGAATGATCTGAGAAAGATCTATAAAATAAGGCTCGAAAGATTGAGGTTGCTAATGGCTCATGATATTCCAGAAGATGTTCGCTGGTTGATAGAAGCAAAGGTTCGACTATCTGGTGAATTACCATCAACATTTCCTAAACACATGCCTGGTTTAGGCAAAAGCACGTTTGCAAAGAAACGAAGAGCAAAAAGACTGGGTGGTTGCTACAAATGTGCTCGTTGGAATTGTGATACTCGTTGCAAATCAGTAGGATATTCTTCTACTAATCGGGATGATAAAATCGAATTCATAAAGGGTGGACTGAGTAAGGAGTCTTTGGATGATATTCGACTGACTCTTGAGACGCACCCAAGTGGTTATGTACAACGTGAACTTCTCTCCTTATACGCTCAGTTTAACGAGGACAAAAATCGTTATAGTCTCCAAAATATAATATCGAAAGATCCTGTTTGCCAGTCTGTTTTACAAAATGAGGCTTCTGGCAGTTCAGCAATGATATAAGGTAAATCTTTTTAAAATATTTTGCTGCTTTCTTTCACGCGTTTTGGAAATAAAATATATTTTCCTTTCTCGAGGTTTGATAAAGCTGGAAATAAATATATTTTCCTTTTCTCGAGGTTTGATAAAGCTGGAAATAAATATATTTTCCTTTCTCGAGGTTTGATAAAGCTGGAAATAAATCACCGAAAGGTGATATCTTTGGTAAAATAGTCAAAAGTTGTCCGATTTTGTCAAAAGTAAATCTTTACTTTTTCAGAATCAATCAAAAACAGTAAATTTTTCCGGCTTTAAATAGCCAAACATATTTCATAGTTCAGGCATCCCAAAATCACATCTTCTTCGTAAGTTTTCCCTTTCTTTACTATCAAAGATGGAAGCACCAAAACTTCGACAGATCAAAACTATTTGTGTATTTTGTGGATCAAAAGTAGGGAAAGGCTTCGGTTATCTAGAAGCGGCCGTAGATCTTGGAAAGAAACTGGGGGAAAAAGGTATCACTCTTGTGTATGGGGGTGGTAGCAGTGGTCTAATGGGTTGTGTTTCCCAATCTGCTCTTGCAGAGAAATCAAAAGTAATCGGTGTCATACCTGTCCCTTTGGTAGATGTTGCAGGCAAAACACGAGGGCATGAAGTTCAAACCTTATCCATCCATGAACGCATAACTTGTATGCTATATGGTTCTGATGCCTTTATAGCCCTGCCCGGAGGTTTTGGTACCTTAGAAGAAATCTTTAACATTACCTCGTGGGCTCAACTAGATCTCCATACTAAGCCTATTGGGCTTCTGAATGTTAACAATTTCTTTGATGGTTTGTTAACCTTTCTTGATTATGCTGTGGAACAGGGATTCATCTCTCCATTTTCTAGAAGGCTTCTTATTTCTGCTCCTACTATTGATGAACTACTGGATAAGCTGCAGTCATATATCTCAATACAAGATCCAGCAGGAGTTAAGATAGATTGGTCGCAAGGAAGGGGAATCAAGCGAAAATGGAGTCCGGTTAATGTAAACTTAACTCTTTGAATCTTAGAATAGGTGGGGGTAGAGTACGGAGTATTCTCACTCTCGAGACACCCCTCCATTTACTAGGATTTCCTTAATGTTTAAATCTTGTGTGTACTTCAAAGATTCCAGGTGGTAGATTACGGAGTATTCTTACTCTCGAAACACACCTCTTTGAAGGTTTCTTTATTTCCTCAAAAGATCAGAGGTGGTAGGATACGGCTACTCCGGAAACACATCTCTCATTCTGAGGATCTTTCCATGTTTTTCTCTTATGCTTTCGTGTGTTTCATGTATTCCTTTCCAGTGTGACTCTTGTGTGTTCTCCTTATGAGAAAATAATAAAATCTCTGCTATCATCTACTAAATCTCGTTTGTGATGTAAATGATCTTGCATGTCTAACCTTAATTCCTTTAGTGGATGCTTATCATATTATGCTCTTAATTCCAAATGATAAAATTCTGGATAGAGTCTCCCTTGTAATTTGGACTTATCCAAACCATAAGCATACTTCATAACTCACAATAATAAATAACTCCACATTTGATCACAACGATCTAAAAATATTGAAAACGATTCCAACACTTCAATATCATCAAAATATCCCATAATTCAATTCATAATTCCTCAACATAGAAATTTCAAATCATATTTTTTTTTTTTCAATATCACAATATTACTTCCTTCCATACCTTAATTGGCTCAAAAGTTACTCATACATATAAATATATGCCATAAATCATATTCCCAAAATTTATTCACAAAGCCAAACTTCATAATAAATTTCTCTTCAACATAGAGGCATAATAAATTAACTCAACATAATATCCATTACTTAATTCTCAATAAAATCATATTATTCCCATTATGCTCAACACTCGTTTTAAAAAAATTTCTCATAATCATACATTAAAGCATATAAGTTATGACAAAGCATAACAACATCATTATTTTCGAAGAAATACATTCTTATTTCTCATAAATCATAAGTATCCGAAATACTCTTCATTCTTTCTCATAAATCAATAAAATGAGTATTCGAAATACTGAAATAACTTTAAACATTATAAACTTCTTTACCTCGGAGTTGGTGGAGCGAAATGATGGCAGTGGCAATCTTCATAAAAATCTTATAATGAAAAATATTTCTTGAAAATTCTTTTTGAAAATTTTTTCCAGTCTACAGAAACGCAGACTAGCTCTGATACCAACTTGTAGCGCCCCGAGTTCCGTATACCCGATTCACTACGTCATTTTCTGTCTAAATTTTTCGAATAATATTTTTTGCGGAAGAAATAATTGAAATTCATTTTTGGCAACATTAAATAAACTGTAATGGCCGCTAAAATTGAAAACATTTATGAAACCATTTGAAATAGTAAATCGAACCATTAATATTGTAAAGAAATTGCCAATATCATAATTTCTCAAATAAATGAACTTCTCTAAATTATTCGATTATTTGGAAAATACGGAAATCATTAACGTCAAACTTTCAACCGTTCAACGATTATTGCCACCATCATTCATCGCTCGCCACCGTCTCCGAAATCTGCAAAACTGTTAAAAAGTAGGGTGAGTATTTCATGGGGGAAATACTCAGTAGACTCATCGCAAATTAATTTAATTTATAAGATGATTAAACACATAAATCCCGGCTCTTTATAAAACGGGTATTGATAGAGCTTCTTTATAAAACGGCTCTTGATAAAACTCATATTGTGCATTACAGCACGGGACATATTTTGCAAATCATAGGCTCTTTGAAAACAGCTCTTTGAAAACCATATACTTATAAAAACATTTTAATTATGCCAAGCATAATTTCTTTTGAAAGCATAACATAAGATAGGATTGAAATCCTCATAAACATAAATAGACACAAGAACTTTACCGAACTTAGGTGGCAAGAATTCTTATGCAGTAAAATCATAATAACAGTAAGTTTTCATCATAACATAGGAAAATATCGAAATCCTCATAAACATAAGAATTTTACCGAACTTAGGTGGCAAGAATTCTTATGTAGTAAGTATACCAAGCATAATTTTCTGAAATTCATAGGGATCAATTGCATCATAACATAAGATAGGATCGAAATCCTCATAAACATATGCGACAGGAATTTTACCGAACTTAGGTGGTAAATCCTCATAAACATATGGAAACATAGGAATTTTACCGAACTTCGTGGCAAATCCTCATAAACATAGGAGACACAAGAATGTTACCGAACTTAGGTGGCAAGAATTCTTATGTGTAGCGCTACTAAAACTCCGGTCCCCTTAACATATCATAACTTATCATATGGGACCCAAAACAATCTTGGTAGATTGATTTCATAGCAATGATCCAAAAAAACATTTTCGTGAAGCATAGGGTATACTTACTTTTCGTAAAAATATAAAGTATATTTTCTTTTCATAAAAACATACTTACTTTTCATAACAACATAAGGTATATTTACCTTTCATAAAAACATACTTGTTTTTCTTAAAAATTGACTTTCACAAGTCACATGACATTCATATGAAATCATAATTTAAATCAATTAATAAGTGCGAGTCTACCTCAAATCCGACGAGTGCAAAGTTGAGCGGGAATGACTTCAATTTCTTTAAATTCTCCGTACGCTTCGTCTTAGCCAATAAGTCACTTTAGTATATCGAATATATAGTTCAAAATGATAAATTATAATTTGAGGACTAAAATTGATGTTTTGAAAGTTGAGGGACTAAAATGAATACTTTTGAAAGTTCAGGGACTAAAATAGATATTTTGAAAGTTGAGGGATTAAAATGAATACTTTTGAAACTTGGGCTTAAAATCAAATAAATTAAATCAGCAGGGGCTGAAATGACCATATTTTTAAAATAAAAGGGCTAATTAAAACTCATTTAAAACTTTAAGGGCTGGAATGCAAAACTTTAAAGCTGAAAGGACTAAATTGAAAACCTTTTGAAACTTGAGGACTAATTTGCAAATCTTAAAAGTTAAAATATAATATCAAATATATCTTCTCTTCCTTTACGTTTCAGATCAGAGAAAACGAGAGAAAACGAGAGACAGAGAGTTGCGGCTGAAACTGGTGGATTTGAGAAATATCCGGTCTACTGCCGGCGCAACTCCGGCGGTGGTTCGGACATCATGTGGCAGTGACTGGTTCAGTAAATGGTTAGCGATTTGGAGCGAATTTGATGTGAAACCTAGACACTGGAGGCTGAGTTTGGAGATGCGATTTCCGGTGGAACTCCGGTCAAAACTGATTGGAGTTCGAGGTAAGTGCTATGGGTAAATTGATTCTTGGTTTTTGTTTTGGGTTTTATTTTGATTTGGGGCTTTGGCACTGAATTGGAGTTGGTCAGAGACTCGATTGGTTGATGGCAGTTGGGTTGATTAGGATTTGGGAATGCAGACTGTGTTGGGTTGTTATAGGAGTTGTTCTGATTTGCTATTGAAGTTGGGCAGTGGCGTCGATGGAGGTTCAGGCGGTGGTTGTGATTAACATTGCAGTGGTGGTGGCTGATTCCGGGTGATGAAGGTGGAGATGGCAGGTTTCTAGTTTTGTGTATTGTGGTGGTGATAATGATCGTGAGCAGTGTGGGATGGAGATGATGATACATAGGTTTCGTGGTTGTGGTTTGGGGCTGCAACTGGATTGAGGATTGTTGGTTGACAGATTGATTTCAGTGTGATGAATTCGATTGAAGCAGTCTGTTGGTTTGGAGTTCAATCTGGGCAGTAGAAGATGCTTAGCAGTGAATGGCTGTGAGTTAGTGGATTGATATAATGATGGAAAAGCTGTGGTGGTATTAAGGTAGATGGAAATGAAATTGTGATTTGATTAGTGGAGAATTTGGTATAGGAACATAATGATGCTTGGTTTTGCAGTGTGTGGTGAGGGTTGATAGCTGGAGATGGAGATGAAGCTGTAAAGTGGATGCACATGGAAGGTTTGGGAATCTTATGAGATTGAAAGTAGATGGGAGTAGGTGGAGGGAATGATGAAAATGGACCAGGTTGGAGTTTTGAATTAGAATAGGTGTAATGTCTATATGATAATTGCTTTGTTTATTGTGGAATTTAGGTGGTGGTTTGAAATGGTCTTGTTGGTGCTCGGGTGTGATTTGTACAAAGGGAAAGAAAATGGAAAGAAAACAATGAAGGTGGGAGAAAGAAAAAAAATGAATAATGGAAGACATCATGATTTGTTTGATATGGAAGGATGATGGAATTGTGTAGAGATTAGTTGGAAATGCTTTGGTGTTTGTATAATGAGATGGAATATGAAATAGATGTAAAATATATATATATATAATGATGATGTTTTTGTATAAGGAATTGTATTAAAACTGATATATTTTGGACTGAAAATAATACTTTGAATAAACAATTAAAATAACATAATTTTAGAAATTCGGAAATTTAATTTAAAATCGAACAAATTCGATATTTCTTGACTTGACTAGACGAATTCGTCGCGGCGTTAACTTCAAAATAATAAATGAAATAGTAGCGACACAATTTTCTAAATATTAAAATAATTATTTATTGCATAAAAATTCTGAGTCGCTATACAATCAAACCAAATAACATCAACTCCTAAGCAGCCCCAAACGCAGCCAACAAGTGGGCGACTTTATTATTCTTCCTATAAACATGACAGCACTTTCCATAAACTGACCGTAGAAATGAGTGTATCTCATGTACCCAAAGAGAGTCCATTTCCACAATAGTTGGGTGGAGTCCACAAGATTGCGCAACCCCCCCCCCAAAGCGTCTCGTTTGTGCACCCAAGACCACCCCTCTGTCATCTCGAATCACTGCTCCCACTGAATAAAAGTCTTGCTCCACACGGATTGCGGCATCGGTATTGATCTTTAGCCTTCCAGTCGGCGGAAACATCCACCCCAACTGTCCAATCCTACCTCCCAATTCCACTCCACTAAGCAGACAAATGTCATTTTCCCTTCATAGGTTCCACAGCCCCTTGGCCACCTCAACAATCACCGAGGAATGACGTCTCGTGCCTAATGAAATTCTTGATTCCGTTCTCCCCATATGACCCACATCAAGCCCCCTATGTTGGATAAAATTCAATAATGTGGGGGCCAAACATGTATAAAATAAAATGTGTGGTGCTATCTTAAGGATTTAGTCAATAAAGTGATCCACTAAAGATTATTCAGGACAAATGGGTATTAAGTGTCGTGAGATTAAAGTGTAGAGACGGATTCAATGTTTTAAATTGATGAGGGACCAATTTAATAACATTGAAACACGATAGCTTCCCTACAGCTATTTATACAGGCCATAACCCCGTTCGATCAAACACAATAATGGATTCAGGTACGCTTCCGCTTCAGTTTCGATCTTGATAATTACAATATGATGTTTATGGATTTTAGATGAACAATCATCTATATTAAATTTAATTTCAACAAGTGGTATCAGAGCCAACATCGTGTTGAATTATTAGATAAATTTTAAGTGCATATACGTGAAATCGATATATTATGTGCGTATGCAGAAGGGTTCTGATTTCATAAAATTGGAACATGAATTTGGTTTTATGAATTCAGTCAGTTGTTATCTGTGTATGTATATATGCGAAAATCTTGGTTTAATAAAATGGATTTTCAGTTCTGTTTTTTGTATATTTCGAATTGGATGGTTGCAGTATGTATTGTTGTGTATGGATTTATGTTGAGTATGAATTGTGGTTGTAATTGTTGTATGAATTTGGTCGGAGTTGGGGAGCCGCGCACTGCTCGATGGGCTTGCGACGGAGTACAGTGTCGCAGCGTCGTTGATGGCGCTGCAAGCGGTGTGCGTCGCCGGCGATGGCGCCGCGTTCTTGGTACTGTGCTGCGGCGGCTAGGGTTTCGTTGCAAATCCTAGCTGTTCAATTTTTGGGCCCAGGGACCTCACTCGGAACCCGGATGCAATTCACGAAAATTGCTTTTATTTCACATCAAGTCCTCCTGATTTGTTTTAATAATTAATAAAACCTTAAGCTTATGAAATCTTTTGAGTTGGTCCTTCAGACTTCTGAATTTACAAAACCAGCCCATAAAGTTAAGAAATCATTTAAGTTAGCTCTTTAAAGTTCTGAATTTCACGATTCAGTCCCTAGAGTTTCAGTTTTTTAATAAATTGGCTGCTAAAGTTTGGGAAATTTGCAATTTAGTCCTTCAAGTTTAAAAATATTTCATAATTGGCCAATCAAGTTTAATTAAATTGCAATTTAACCATCAAACTTAATGATTACTTAATCCTAAAGTATTGAATTTCATGATTCAAATCCTAAAGTCTTAAATATATGCAAAACAGTCAATTCAAGTTCAAATTTTGGTATGACAGACTCTTTTGAGAAATATAATATTTCAAAGTGAATTAATTGAAGCAACATGTTGCCAAAGCAACCTCTCTTGTGAAAATTAATTAACTTAGAATATTAGAAGATTTCGTGTGTGTGTTGTTCATGCGGATATTGATCGGCCCAAAGGAAGGTCAATTTTTTGCTGGAATTTCACATGCACCTGTGGTGATAAACACGTGACGATTATTTTGTTTAACATGTGATCAATAAATCGGTCCAAAGAAAGGTTTATTGGTTGACATGTCTTATTATCAGTGTTTGATTACTACATCGAGAGTACCACTTACAAGTCAATATTTCTGTCCAAAGACTAAATATTGATGTTGTGCTGGGTATCTTGTGATGGGCCTTACCATTATTTGAAATTATTATTTGCATAATAAAGTACTAATGTAAGCTATTTCCATCTTCTTCTCTATACAGTTAATTCATCTGCTACCACAATATCTACAAATGTTAATTCAATTCCCATGCTTGATGGGTCAAACTTCAAGAATTGGAAAGAGAACGCACTAATTGTTCTCGGCTGCATGGATCTCGACCTTGCTCTTAGGGTTGAACAACCGACTTCTCTTACGGATGCAAGTTCACCTGATGACAGGAGGAACTTTGAGAAGTGGGAACGCTCAAATCACATGAGTCTAATGATCATTAAGCGAGGCATTTCGGAAGCCTTTAGGGGCGCAGTATCTGAAGAGGTAACTAATGCCAAGGAATTCCTTGCCGAACTTGAAAAGCGTTTTGCTAAAAACGATAAGGCTGAAACGAGCACGCTTCTGCAAAGCTTGATTTCAATGAAGTATAGAGGCAAGGGGAACATAAGGGAGTACATCATGAAGATGTCTCATACTGCTTCAAAACTTAAGGCACTAAAGCTCGACTTGTCTGATGACTTGCTCGTGCATTTAGTATTGATATCGCTTCCTGCACATTTTAGTCAGTTTAAGGTGAGTTACAACTGTCAAAGGGAGAAATGGACTCTAAATGAGCTCATTTCGCATTATGTGCAAGAGGAAGAAAGGCTGAAGCATGATAGAGCTGAAATTGCTAACTTGACAAGCACCTCTAAGGATAAGGGCAAGAAAAGAAAAACAGAATATGAAGCTGCTAAGGGTCCAGATCAAAAGAAGCCACATAAGGACAAAGAGGGTTGTTTCTTTTGCCTGAAAACTGGACATTTAAAGAAGGATTGTACCAAATATAACGCTTGGCGTGCAAAGAAAGGTACATTTCTTAATTTGGTCTATTCTGAGGTTAATTTAGCTTCAGTACCTAGAAACACTTGGTGGTTAGATTCTGGTGCTACTACTCACATAAGTGTTTCTATGCAGGGTTGCCTGTTCTGCCGAAAGCCAAATGATGCTCCTATTCTGCCGAAAGTCAAATGATGCTGAAAGATTCATCTTTGTGGGTGATGGAAAATCGGTGGAAGTTGAAGCAATAGGCACTTTTAGGTTGTTGTTGGGAACTGGTTTTTATTTGGATTTGAAAGACACTTTTGTTGTGCCGTCATTTAGACGGAATTTGGTTTCTATTTCCTTATTGGACAAATCTGGATATTATTGTTCTTTTGAAAATTGTCAGTCCAGTCTTTTAAATTCAAATATTGTTGGTACTGGTTCATTATGTTCATACGATAACTTATATTTGCTTGATACTATTGCATCATATAATGAAACCTTGTATGTGGAATCACGTGGTACTAAGCGAAAATTAAATAAAGAAAATTCTGCAAAACTATGGCACAAGCGCTTAAGTCACATCTCAAAAACTAGAGTTGAACGACTTGTGTCTGAAGGCATTTTGGATTCCCTCGACTTCACGTACTTTGATGTTTGTATTGATTGTATCAAGGGAAAACAGACCAAAACGAAAAGGTTAGGTGCTAATAGAACTTCAGACGTCTTAGAATTGATACACACGGATATTTGTGGACCATTCCCTACGGCTTCCTGGAATGTTCAACAATATTTTATATCATTCATAGACGATTACTCACGTTATGGGCATCTATATCTCATTCATGAAAAGCCTGAGTCATTGGACATGTTCAAAGCTTTCAACACTGAAGTTGAGATTCAACTCAACAAGAAAATTAAAAGCGTTAGGTCTGATCGTGGTGCTGAGTACTACGGCAGATATGACGGTTCAGGTGAACAACGTCCAAGACCATTTGCTAAATTCCTAGAGGAATGTGGAATCGTCCCACAGTACACCATGCCAGGTTCTCCTAGCATGAATGATGTAGCTGAAAGACGAAACAGGACTCTTAAGGATATGGTAAGGAGTATGATTAGTCATTCTACTTTACCAAAAACACTCTGGGGAGAAGCATTAAAGACTGCAGCTTATATTCTGAATAGAGTACCAACTAAAGCTGCTGCTAAAACACCTTATGAGCTTTGGACATGCAGAAAGCCCAGTCTAAAGCATTTCCACATTTGGGGGATGTCCAGCTGAGGCAAGGCCTTATAGGCCGCATGAAGATAAATTGGACTCCAAAACTGTTAGCAGCTACTTTATTGGTTATTCTGAGCGATCAAGGGGCTAAAAATTTTATAATCCCACGATTAAGTCAATTTTTGAAACGGGAACTGCAACATTTTTTGAGGATGTTGAGTTTGGGGGGAGAAATAAGGTTAGAGACATTATCTTTGAGGAAGAAGCTGATGAAGGATCGATTTTGATTCCTACTGTTACTTTTGACAATGTGCAGGTTTCTATACCTGTCATTGATCAAGAAGTATATCCGGAAACTCAGCATGATAATGTTGAAGAAACTCCCATCCAAAAACCAGAAGTACAAACTCAACAACCTCAACAAACAATACCATTAAGGAGATCCACTCGAGAAAGGAAAAATGCTATTTCGGATGACTATATAGTATTTCTCCAAGAACATGAGGAAAATAATGGAATGATGGAAGATGATCCAATCAATTTTCATCAGGCCATGAAGGGTTCTAACTCTCAAAAGTGGGTTGATGCCATGAATGAGGAGTATAAGTCTATGCAAGACAATAAAGTTTGGGATCTTGTCCCATTACTAGAAGGTGCAAAACCTATTGGTTGTAAATGGATTTTTAAAACCAAAAGGGATTCGATAGGTAATGTGGAAAGATATAAGGCTCGTCTTGTAGCTAAAGGCTTTACACAAAAGGAAGGTATTGACTTCAAATAGACTTTCTCTCCGGTTTCAACGAAAGACTCTTTCAGGACAATCATGGCACTTGTTGCACATTTTGACCTTGAGTTACATCAGATGGATGTAAAGACGGCGTTTCTCAATGGAGACATTGATGAGACGATCTATATGGTGCAACCAGAAAACTTCGTGTAAGTAGACTCGAAGAATATAGTTTGCAAATTAAAGAAATCTATCTATGGACTCAAGCAAGCTTCCCGTCAGTGGTACTACAAATTTCATCAAGTGATCATCTCGTTTGGTTTTGAGATAAATGTTGTTGATGATTGTGTGTATCACAAGTTCAGTGAGAGTAAGCATATTTTCCTGGTTTTGTATGTCGATGACGTACTGCTTGCCACTAATGATATAGGCATGTTGCACGAAACCAAGAGCTTTTTGTCAAAGAATTTTGAGATGAAAGATCTTGGGGACGCCTCTTTCGTATTAGGAATTCAGATACACCGGACCGCTCTCAAGGTATTCTTGAATTATCACAAAAAGCTATATCGATAAAGTTCTTATAAGGTTTGGCATGCAGGATAGTAAACCAGGGGACACCCCTGTTGCTAAGGGAGACAAATTTAGTCTCAATCAGTGCCCGAAAAATAATCTTGAAGTTAAGGAAATGCAAAAGATTCCCTATGCATCAGCTGTTGGGAGTCTGATGTATGCTCAAGTTTGTACACGTCCAGACATAGCGTTCATTGTTGGAATGCTAGACAGATATTTAAGTAACCCTGTGATGGATCATTGGAAAGCAGCAAAGAGGGTTATGAGGTACTTGAAGAGAACAAGAGATTGCATGCTTACATACAGCAGATCGGATCAGTTAGAGATCGTAGGATACTCCGATTCTGATTTTGCGGGATGCTAAGATAGTAGAAGATCCACATCAGGCTACATATACTTGCTAGCTGGAGGAACCATTTCTTGGAAGAGTGCTAAGCAGACACTCGTAGCTTCTTCCACTATGGCAGCAGAATTTGTAGCTTGTTATGAGGCATCTAATCATGGGATATGGCTGCGAAACTTTGTCACCGGGCTGCGCATTCTGAATGGAATTGAAAGACCATTAAAGTTATATTGTGACAATAACTCTGCAGTGCTATATTCCAATAACAACAGGAGTTCAACTAAGTCAAAACACATTGACATTAAGTTCCTGGCTGTGAAGGAAAGGGTACAGAGTAGACAGATTTTCATAGAGCATATTGAGACAAACTCCATGATTGCGGATCCGCTTACTAAGGGATTAGCACCCAAGGTCTTTCACGAGCACACTGCTCATTAGGTGTAGTATTTCTTGAGGATATCATGATTTAGTGGGAGTTTGTATTTTTGTTGCTTTATGTTTTGGTTTTGGACACATTTGTGTATTTGGATAATTTTCTGTACAGAAATAAAGTATTCAGTTCATTCTACTCTGTTACATTATGTTTGGTATTGATCTCACCTAAGGAATAAAGTCGGACCAATTGAAAATAGGCATGTTTGGATCACATAACATGTAATTTTCATACTACACTCTCATGATTGATCTATGTCATTTGGTTGTATTGGTATACGTGACCATTGATGGATTTAGTTACGATTAATGTAACGAAAGTCGCTTTGATCCTATATTGATATGATTGATGGACGAGATTGTTTGGAAATACCCTTAATAATGATAGCAAATTTTTGAGCTCATAAGGTTGTACACATTTGTAAGGATACATGTATGGCCAAGTGGGAGATTGTTGGATAAAATTCAATAATGTGGGGCCAAACATGTATAAAATAAAATGTGTGGTGCTATCTTAAGGATTTAGTCAATAAAGTGATCCACTAAAGATTATTCAAGACAAATGGGTATTAAGTGTCGTGAAATTAAAGTATAGAGACGGATTCAATGTTTTAAATTGATGAGGGGCCAATTTAATAATATTGAAACACGATAGCTACCATACAACTATTTATACAGGCCATAACCCCGTTCGATCAAACACAATAATGGATTCAAGTAAGCTTCCGCTTCAGTTTCGATCTTGATAATTACAACATGATGTTTATGGATTTTAGATGAACAATCATCTATATTAAATTTAATTTCAATACCCTAGCCATCCAAGATCAATCGTGAAATTACTACATAATTCATGGAGCAACACCTTTCCATCCATAATACCCAACAATCTCTTAATCACCCGCCACCACCTCGCTTCCTTCCACACCTTTAAATTCTTATTTAAACCATTAAATAATTCATATAAAAAGAAGATTAATTCTAATTAAAAATGTAAACTAAATATTTTTAAACTCTTTTGAAAAAACAAAAATCAAAACTGAAATTTTTGTTTAAACTTACATAATATTAATTTATTTTTTTCATTGTAAAAATTATATTCATAAATTAATTCAATTGTACATACACAACTTTTTCTTTTTTGCTGTGATTTATCATAAATATTTCATAAATCAATTTTCGATTTGTCAAATATTTCATTATGTCTGATTACTTGTTTAGTTCTTTATATATGAGACATTATTTCTTTATTAAGTTGACATATTAAACATTTGTCTAATATATTTTTCGAGGAATTTAGTGAAAAGTTTCAATAAAATACTAATTTATTAAAAATAATCAATTTAAAGTTTTCGTTTTAATTAAGCCGACATATTATTTCTTTATTAAGTTGACATATTAAATAATTGTCTAATATATTTTTCGAGGAATTTATTTCTTTATTAAGCTGACATATTAAACAATTGTCTAATATATTTTTCGAGGAATTTAGTGAAAAGTTTCAATAAAATACTAATTTATTAGAAATAATCAATTTACAGTTTCAATTTTAATTTAAGGGGTTTTTGGATTGGTACTAACCATTGAAACAGTTACTTGAGAAGTGTCATATACAATTCATAAAACTTAAAAATGTCATATCGAAATAAATTTTGTAAAACTAACACCCAAGATTGCACGAGATATTTTAGGAAAAACATTAAATCTCATAACAAAAATGCAGTTACATTTTTGAAAATCAAACATCAAATCAGCCCATTTCAAATTCAAATAACAAATAATGAACTTGTGATCTTTACAAAAAATCGTCGAAAAAATTTGGCTTGAAAACCACCGAGATCTGGCATTTTTGCTAGAAATGTGTGTAAACACAATCTAATTTGTAAACACAATCTAACTTGTGATTACATTGTATTAAGAGGGATACATAAGATTGTAATAGGATGAAAGCTTTCCAAGGTGTCAAAATATAATACACACAAGACAATTGACCGTGTAAGCAAGATCAACGTCTATAAACGTGTTCCCGCATCGTTAATTCTGCATTAACAGTTCCCTATTCTTTAATATTGTAGTAGAATTACAGAAAAAGAAGTGTAGAGATTGACTCAATTTATTTGACTTGTTGAACATGAAATTACAATCCTTCTATTTATCAGATTAAACTTAACTATTTTTAAACAAAAACTGAATATTTATCTATCATAGTTAGCACTCTAAAAAGTATGAAATCAGCTAATACAGGGTGTAATAGCTTATATGATTTCTAATGCTACCATAACTAAGCCATTTTTTTTTTTTTTGACACTTTCATTGTTATCTAATACAAATAAACAACTGAAAATCTAGAGGTATAGAGGCATTTATACCATGGTTAAGATAATGACGAGGATAAAACCTGCTTAACATTTTAGGCAACTAAAGAGAAGAGAGAGATTGTATGTTGAACAATACTAATTCTTTCAATAACAACGGAGAACTAGACAGGACATAAAACACTGCAAACACGCATAGGAACGAGATTAAATTGTTTTCAAACTTAACAAACCATTATCAAACCGCATATGAGACAATGTTAGTGCATTTTTCAATGAGTTAGCGTATAATCCATAAGGGAGTTCTCTGAGCCAGCGAGAAGCTCCCCCAACAAATCCACTAATTCTCTCATAGCGAATCGCGAGTCTTGCATTTTCGCGCAATTCACATTTCTTTATCCTCTCCAGCACTAGGGCATGAACATTTTCCCACATGTGTGGCTCCATCCCCTAATGGATGGGCGCTTACACTGCCCCTTGCACTTCTTTTCATAGTACCCATGTACCTGCCGTCTTTAACACCATCCTTCACCCCTTGTCTAAATTCTTTGGATGGACGACTCCGCGTATGCCGATACTTCATCGAGCATGTTGAAGAATCCCTCACAAGTACCCCTTTTCCATGATATAAATTGCAACGCTTCATCACGCTTCCACTACGAAACAACATCGTGTGGTTTGTCTCAACGACATCATGTATGCCTTTTCTTCATTCATATTCAAAGTTTTCCATCATCAATTCCATTAGCATGTTAGTCTCGCTTTGCAACATTCCTACGACATAGTTACGCCTTTGTTGGCCCAAAATCGATCTCCCAGAAATGCAGGCCATTAGCATCCCGCAACCAATAATGCAATGCCCGAGCGATCCTACACTGATATCACTTGCAACGGACCTACCTTCAGGCACAATGATCCCTACAGGCATTGAATCAGCCTCCTAAACACACGGATTGTCAAGCTAATAAACATAGAAGTACATATACTCTGGGTAGGAGCATGCATTCATACGGCATGGCACATAGGGACATTGTTAGTGCATTTGTCAATGATTTAGCATACAAAACTGTAAGGATTTTAATCAATCGTGTGGGCTTATATGTGAATTATTGTGTATTGAATAAAAGATTATCAAATTTGGTTAAGCCCATTTAAAGTGATCTAATAAGGATTTAATATATATCGGGCTTTAATGCATCTAATTAAATGTATGTGCTTTAATGTGTAGATTCCAGGCCATTACCTAATTCATGATGGCCGGATTAGGTTAATTGGCAATTCAGTATATAAAGTCGGTTATGATCCCTGAATCCTACGTACTGTTCATCTTGTCTGACATCCCATCATCAGAGAGAAAATAAGGACTACGTATTGATTTGGAAGATCCAATCAACCAAATCGTTCATTGTGAATCATGTTTGATTAAGGTACGCTTCCGCTTCAGTTATTTAATTCTTGATAATTCAGCATGATGATTATTTTGGATCATAGATAAATAATTATCTGTAATAAATTTTCTAACAAGTGGTATCAGAGCCAATCATCAAGTTGAATTATCAGATCCGTGTTTCATAATACGAATTTTGGATTTGGAAAATCTGTAAAATGTCTACTGCCTTAATAAGTGATTTTTAGGTAAATTGAATTTGGGTAGAAACTACCTCTGATTCCTTGTCATGGATTTGGCATTAAGTTTCGAGTATTGAATCATGAATTTTGGGTGCTGAAAATCGACAAGAAATGACTTTAATTACAAAGGAGAGGAATATGCTCGCAAAATCATCTTTCGGTATAGCCTCCACTTGGGAATCATTGAAGATGGGTTACGAAATTTTAATTTTTTTTTTAAGTCTAATATTGACGAGAAGAGATTAATGCCTTTGGGTGAGGTTCAAGATGAACACTCGCATGTTTCTTCTTCTGAATCACTTGAGATTTATTTGAGAGGATAAAACGGCCTACTGATGACCGTACGATTCTTGACAACCATGATTATCTTCATGATTATGCAATGGGAAAGAAGGGGCTGGGTGAAGCAGATGATATATGCACTGGATATTGGCATTCCGTAGAGACATGACTCTTACTTTTTTGTTGCTGGCCTGGTTCATAGTGATACTTAGAATCACACACATCCACCTCAAATATGTATTACAAAGGAAGTAAAATATAGATTTTTGGGTTGCAGCGCCGGCGATGGCGTTGCAGGCAGTGGTTGCTGGAGCCGCGTTTTCAGGGCTTAAGAGCGGCGACTAGGGGGAAACCCTAACTGTTGCGATTTTGTGGCCAAGGGGTTGGGCTGGAAATTTGAAGTTCTGAGGGGCTTGTCTGCAATTACGAAATTTGTCTTTATTTAATATTAGGTCCTCCTGGTTTGTTTTAAATATTATTTAAAACCCTAAGATTATAAAAATTTTAAGTTGGCCCTTCAGACTTCTGAATTTACAAAACCAGCCCCTACAGTTATGAAATCATTTAAGTTGGGATTTTAAAGTTTGGAATTTTATGATTCAGCCCCTAATGTTTGAGAATTTTCAAAATTGGTCCCTAAAGCTTGAAAATTTTCTAATTTGGTCCCTTAAAGTTTGAAAATTTTCATTTTCAGTCCCTGAAGTTTGAAAATTTTCTAATACAGCACCTAAAGTTCTGAAATTATTTAATTTGGTCCTTAAAGTTTGAAAATTTTCTAATTCAGTAACTAAAGTTGGGGAATTTTCTAAATTGGCTCATAAAGTTTGAAAATTTTCAAAATCAACCTTTAAAGATTGAAAATTTCCTATTTTGGACCTCTAAAGTTTGATTTTCTTTCAAATTGGGACATAAAGTTTGGAATTTCTCAAAATTGGCCAATAAAGTTTTGGGAAAATTATAATTTAAGTCATTCAAGCTTAAAATTTTACATAATTGGCCACCTAAGGTTTAAGAATATTGCAATTGACTCTCCTAACTTAAGGATTGCTTTATTCTAAAGTTTTGAATTCTATAATTCAAATCCTAAAGTCAAAAATAAATGCAAATCAATGGATTTCAGTTTCAAATCTTGGTACATCGGAATCTTTTGAGAGATATAATATTCGAAAGTAAGTTAGTTGAAGCAACATGTTGCCAAAGCAACCTCTCTTGTGGATATTAATTAACTTTGAATATTAGAAGACATTTGTGTGTGTTATTCATTGCGGATATTGATCGACCCAAAGGAAGGTCAATATTTGGCTCGAATTTCACATGCACCTGTGGTGATAAACACGTGGCAATTATTTGGTTTAACGTGTGACCAATAAATCGGTCCAAAGAAAGGTTTATTGGTTAACATGTCTTATTGTCAGTGTTTGACCACTACACTAAGGGAAAATTAGGTATTTGTGTGTTATTTCATGCGGATATTGATCGGCCCAAAGGAAGGTCAATATTTGGCCCGAATTTCACATGAACTTGTGGTGATAAATACGTGACGGTTATTTGGTTTTACGTGTGATCAATAAATCGGTCCAAAGAAAGGTTTATTGATTGACATGTCTTACTGTCAGTGTTTGATTACTACACCAAGAGTACCACTTACAAGTCAATATTTCTGTCCAAAGACGTGCTAGGTATCTTGTGATGGGCCCTACCATTGTTTGAAAATATGATTTGCATAATAAGGTATTTATGTGAGCTATTTTGTTTAAGTGTTCTCTATTCCGTTTCAAATTCTGCTAGTAGTATATCTACAAGCTTAAATTTAATCCCTGTATTTATGGAACAAACTTCAAGAATCAAAACAAAAACATTAACATTTCGTTGGCTGCATGGATCTAGACCGTGTACTAAGGATTGAGCTACCTGCTCCTCTTACGGATGAAAGTTCATCTAATCAAATGAGGAACTTTGAGAAGTGGGATTGCTTAAATTACGTGAGTCTCATGATCATTAAGTGCGGCATTCCGAAAGCCTTTAGTGGCATAGTATCTGAGGAGGTAAATGATGCCAATGAATTCCTTGCCGAAATTAAGAAACGTTTTGGGAAAAACGATAAGGCTGAAATAAGCACGCTTATGCAAAGCTTGATTTCAATAAAGTATAAAGGCAATGAGAAAATAAGGGAGTACATCATGAAGATGTCTCAAACTGCTTCAAAACATAAGGAACTAAAACTCGACTTGTCTAATGACTTGCTCGTGCATTTGGTATTGATATCGCTTCCTGCACAATACAGTTAATTTAAGGGTAGTTATAACTGTCAAAGTAGAAATAGACTCTCAATGAGCTCATTTCATAGTGTGCAAGCTTCTTGCACAATTCAGTCAATTTAAGGTCAGTTGTAACTATCAAAGGGAGAAATGAACTCTAAATGAGCTCATTCTATTTTGTGTGCAAGAGGAAGAAAAGTTGAAGCAGGACAGAACTGAAAGTTTTTTTTACTTGGCAAACACCTCTAAAGATAAGGGCAAGAAAACAAATAAAGAAAATAAAGTCGTTTAAGGGGCTATAAATTTTATTATCCCACACTTAAGTCAATTTTGAAACGGGAAATGCAACATTTTTGAGGAAGTTGAGTTTGGGGGGAGAAATAAGGTTAAGATATTGTCTTTAAGGAAGAAGTTGAGGAAGGATCGGTTTCGATTCCTACTATTGCTTTTGACAATGTGCAAGTTTCTATGCATGTTATTGATCAAGAAGCATATTCGGAACCTCAACTAGACAATGTTGAAGAACCTCCCATCCAAAATAAGGTAAATTTCAGAAGTACAAACTCAATAACCTCAATAACTAAAGCCATTAAGGAGATCCACGAGAGAAAGGAAAAATGCTATTCCAGATAATTTAAATAGTATTTTTTCAAGAACATAAGGAAATAATGGAATGGTGGAAGATGGTCCAATCAATTCCATCAGGCCATGCAGGGTTCTAACTCTCAAAAGTGGATTGATGCCATAAATAAGGAGTATAAGCATATGCAAGACAATAAAGTTTTGGATCTTGTCCTATTACCAGAAGGTGCGAAGCCCATTGGTCTTAAATGGATTTTTAAACCAAAGGGGATTCGAAAGGTAATGTGGAAAGATATAAGGTTCGTCTTGTATCTAAGGGCTTTACACAAAATGATGGCATTAATTATATAAGGTTCGTCTTCGGTTTCAATGAAAGACTCTTTCAGGAAAGTCAGGTTTTTGAACATTTTGACCTCGAGTTACATCAAATGGATGTTAAGACGACGTTTCTCAATGGAGACATTGATGAGACGGTTTGCAAATTATAGAAATCCATTTATGTGCTCAAGCCAGCTTCTTGTTAAGGGTAATACAAATTTCGTCAAGTAATTATCTCATTTGGTCTTGAGATTGATGTTGTTGATGATTGTATGTATTACAAGTTCAGTGGGAGTAAGTATATTGTCCTGGTTTTATATGTTGATTATTGCTTGCCACTAATGATATAGGCATGTCACATAAAATTATGAAATTTTTGTCATGGAATTTTCAGATTAAAAATCTGGGTGACGTCTCTTTTGTATTAGGAATTCAGATACACCGGGATTGTTCTCGGGGTATTCTTGAATTGTCACAAAAGGGCTATATCGATAAAGTGCTTAAGAGGTTTGACATGCAAGACAGTAAATCAGGGGACACCCCTATCGCTAAGGGAGACAATTTAGTCTCAACTAATGCCCGAAAAGTTATCTTGAAGTTAAAGAAATGCAAAGGATCCCATATAGTTAATCTATAGAAAGTCTGATGTATGCTCAAATTTGTATGCGTTCGGATATTGCATACATTATTGAGATACTAATGAGATATTTAAGTAACCCTGTGATGGATCATTTGGAAAGCAGCCAAACATGGGTTATAAGGTACTTAAAGAGAACAAAAGATTACATGCTCACATATAGAAAATCGGATCAGTTGGAGATCATATGGTATTATGATTCTGATTTTTTGCTAGATGCTAAGAAAGTAAAAGATCCACATCATGCTACATTTATCTGCTGGTTGGAGGAGCTATTTCCGGAAGGAGTGCTTAACAAACACTTTAGCTTCTTTCACTTGGCAGTACAGTTTGTAGCAAATTTTGGGGGCATCTAATTATGGAATATAGCTGCGAAATTTTGTCACTGGGCTGCATATTCTGTACGGTATAGAAAGACCACTAAAGTTATATTGTGACAATAACTCAGCAGATTTATATTCCAGTAACAACAGGAGCTCAACTAAGTCAAAATACATTGACATAAGTTCCTGGTTGTGAAGGATACAGTTCAGAGTGGACACGTGTCAATAAGAGCACATTGGGACAAACTCCATAATTGCGGATCCGCTTACTGAAGTATTACCACCCAAGGTCTTTCATGAGCACATTGTTCATATGGGTGCTGTATTTCTTAAGGATATTTGGTTTCAGTGGGAGTTTGTATTTTGGGTGCATTAGACACATTTACTGTCCTTTTGGATACAGTTTAAAGTTAAAGTTATTTACAGCTGTAAGGTTTCAAGTTTATTATCTCTGAACTCGTTTGAGGATGATCTCACTAAAGTTGGACCAGTTGGAAATAGGCATGTTGAAGATCACATTACATGTAATTTCCATGCTACACATCCATACTTGATCCATGTCATTCAGTTATGTCGATATACGTGACCATTGATAGGTTTAGTTACGATTAATGTAGCGAAAGCCGCTTTGATCCTATGTTGATATAATTGATGGACCGGATTGTTTGGGGATGCATTCAGTAATGATAGCAAAATTCTGAGTAATCATAAGGTTATGATTGATACACAATTGTAAGGTTACACATATAGCCCAAGTGGGAGATTGTAAGGATTTTAATTAATCGTGTGGGCTTATATGTGAATTATTGTGTATTGAATAAAAGACTATCAAATTTGGTTAAGCTCATTTAAAGTGATCTAATAAGGATTTAATATATATCGGGCTTTAATGCATCTAATTAAATGTATGTGCTTTTATGTGTAGATACCAGGCCATTACCTAATTCATGATGGGCCGGATTAGGTTAATTGGCAATTCAGTATATAAAGTCGGTTATGGTCCCTGAATCCTATGTACTGTTCATCTTGTCTGACATCCCATCATCAGAGAGAAAATAAGGACTACGTATTGATTTGGAAGATCCAACCAACCGAATCGTTCATTGTGAATCATGTTTGATTAAGGTACGCTTCCACTTCAGTTATTTAATTCTTGATAATTCAGCATGATGAACATTTTCCTACATGTGTGGCTCCATCCCCTAATGGACGGGCGCTTACAGTGCCCCTTGCACTTCTTTTCATAGTACCCATGTACCTGCCGTCTTTAACACCATCCTTCACCCCTTGTCTAAATTCTTTGGATGGACGACTCCGCGTATGCCGATACTTCATCGAGCATGTTGAAGAATCCCTCACAAGTACCCCTTTTCCATGATATAAATTGCAACGCTTCATCACGCTTCCACTACGAAACAACATCGTGTGGTTTGTCTCAACGACATCATGTATGCCTTTTCTTCATTCATATTCAAAGTTTTCCATCATCAATTCCATTAGCATGTTAGTCTCGCTTTGCAACATTCCTACGACATAGTTACGCCTTTGTTGGCCCAAAATCGATCTCCCAGAAATGCAGGCCATTAGCATCCCGCAACCAATAATGCAATGCCCGAGCGATCCTACACTGATATCACTTGCAACGGACTACCTTCAGGCACAATGATCCCTACATGCATTGAATCAGCCTCCTAAACACACGGATTGTCAAGCTAATAAACATAGAAGTACATATACTCTGGGTAGGAGCATGCATTCATACGGCATGGCACATAGGGACATTGTTAGTGCATTTGTCAATGATTTAGCATACAAAACAACATGCTGTGCCACATGGGTAAGGAAGTTCGCTAAGCCTGTGACATTAAGCTCTCTAAAATCTAAGGACCGACTTGCACATAAGGAGAAGTGGTGCAAATAAATAAATAAATAAATGTATGTGTCAATATACCACTAGCTGCAGGTGAGACAAAAAAACTCCAAAGCACTTTAGCCTATGTTTGACAACTTTTTGATGTTTTTGAGGTAAAATATGTATCCGTGGTTTGGAAAAATATGTATACTTAAAAATGAATTAAAAATTATATTGTTTATAAATAAGTTTACCAAAAAAAAGTTTAATAAGGCATGCACAAGTGTTAAACAATCTAGCAACTCTTTCAAAAAAGCAAAAAAAAAAAAAAAAGTCAATTTGACCGAACTCAGCCAAGTGCATTCATCACCACATGAATTTACATTCTTCGTAAACAAATTTAGAAACAACATATTTCTCCAAAAAATACTATTTAACCAATACACATTTCTTAAATTACTTTTGAACCATATACTTTAATTGGAAAGCAATAAATTCTTTATTAATATATAAATTTTTTTTATTGAACAGATACATTCAGAGCAAGAAAAAGAGAGTAGGTCATTTTCGTTATGGAAATCACAATGGGACAATTTTACCTAATTTCTACTTTTAACATCCAAATTTTGGAAGCTAAAGATAATATACTTCCTCCGTTCCATGAAAATAAACTTATTTCTTTTTCCATATAAATTAAGAAAATGTAATTAATATAATTGAAAATATAATTTTTCTTATATTTTACTAATATATCTTTACATTAAATAACATAATAAATATGATTATTTTACATTTGTTAATAATAATGGATATTAAACAAATGCAAATTAGAAAATTTTAAAAATATTTATACTTTCAATAAGGAAAGTGACATAAAATTTGGGGCAAATAAATAAGGAATACAAGTATATTTTCAAGGAATTGAGGGAGTAGTTTTTTTGGACTTATTTATAAACAATTTAACTTATAAATAATAATAAATAAATAGATAAACTTTTGAATTTCATAAATGTAGGAACAAAAATATTTTGGCCTCCATAAATAAGTTTATAAATAACACATTTTTTCAAACAATTTTTTAGCTACACACATTTTTCAAAATCACTTTTTCAAAAACATAATTTATATCGAAAACATCACAGTGTTTGTTTATATAAAAATATACTTTTACAGCTCATCTAACTTTATTGGACATCTTTTCTGTTTGGTACCCATTTTATTAGATCTCTTTTTTTAAAAAAATTATTTTTAATCACACATTTTATCAATAAAATAATATACACATAAACTCAAAAAAATCAATTACTTTTTAACTGCATATTCTCCAAAATTTGTTATCATAAATCACATTATTTTGAAATAATGAAATCAAACAAGACAATGAAAAATGATAGAATCATAGGGCCCCCTTATTTTGAAATAATGAATATCAAACAAGTAAATGAAAAATGATAGAATCACAAAGACCCCTCGCACGGCCCTATTTCAATAGTCCGATCAAAGTTTCATTGACAGAATTTCATCAGCCAATCACACTGTTCGGTAAATTCATTTTTTTGGTTTATAAACTAATTTATAATCTATACAATTTCCTAATCCACTTTTTAATCAAACATATTTTTACTCTCCATTTTTCAACTATACATCTTACCTCAGAACACAAAAAACTAATTTAATCACTACAAAAGAAATTGTTGAAATGAGTGATAAATATTGAGTTTTTTTTTTTTTTTTTTTTTTTTTTTTTTGATAAATATCTATACATCTATAATAATAGGATAATCGTCACAATTTTACGCACACACTTTCTCGTCCATTTTTACTTGCCATTTTAGGAAATTTATTAATTTTATCAATTTATTTTAATACGTGATTTAGGAGAGTTCAATTAAATTAATGCAAAACCAATTTATGTGTGAACTGTAATAAATGGTTTATGGATTTGTGCAAAAAATAATAATAATAAAAAATCTATAAAAAGTCAAATTGTAGATTATTTTTATTCTTTTGATAATTATTACATTATTTTGAAGTCGAAAAATATACAATATGGATGTCAAATTCAAGATCTTCACGAGAAATTTAATACAAGCTAATAAATGAGAGCAATTCCCCAATATATCATTTGTAGAATCGTCTCAAATGATAAATGTAAAAGTTTTACTTATACTTTTTACTTTTTCTAGTATGCAATCTTTTTAATTAATCTCATTTAAGTAAAACGGTGATTATTATCCTATTATTATTATTATTATTATTATTATTATTATTATTATTATTATTAATTTACTCAATTTGTTCAATTATTTATTTTTAATTTCATAAATGTAAAATAACCTTAATTTGTAAAATATATTTTACAAACTTTAACAGTTAGTTCATTGAATTCTATAAAAAAACAAAAATATATATAAAGTGTTAGCAAATTCATTCTATTTAAAAATAGAATATTATGAACATGTTTATTTAACATGGACAATAGTTTTTTTCTTCAGTAACATGATCATTTGACTACTCGATGAAAAATAAAAAAATCATGTTGCATTGGAAACAATTGAATAAAGATATATTTGATTGAGACTATAGATTAAAATAGTTTTAAACGTGTGGTTGAAAGTGAAGGGAAGTCATATAAATTTATTCCAACGTTTTGAAAACTTACGGCAATGGTCACTTTGTACATGAAACACATCCAAATTAGCGGTTAAAAGAAATTAGAGAATAAATAATTAGTTATTAAAAGAAATATGTAAGTCGAAACTTTATGTTTTACTTTTCCTGGTATTTTTCATTATATATGAATGCACAATTTATACATACAAGTTACTTGCATCTTTTATTTCATTTTGTATTAAGAAAATCTATGTTATTCATACAAGGATATTAGACCAAGTAAGTTACTTGCCTCTTTTATTTCTTTTGATAATTATTGCATTTTTTTTTTTGAAACAAACATGTTCCCATTCTCATTCAAACGAAACATCCCCTCAATCAAATGGGGCCAGCAAAGCGGAGAATACAATCTGTCCAATCACAACAAAGAAAATGAGAAAAAAGCAAAGGAGGCTACGGAGTGGACAACTTTGTTTCTCTCTCGGGGAACAAAGTTACAAGTACCACTTTCCGTTTTTTCCAAAAGCTTGACAATTTCACTTAAAACATGTGCATTGGGCGCATTCTCAAGATCCATCTTTTAAGCTTTCCACCAATCTCAGACAATCCGACTCCACTCCGTCCGAAGGAAAAACCTGACTACGTGCAAAAGTAAGGCCCGCAAGAAGTGCTTGAGCTTCAGCCTCCTCAACCTCGAAGCATCCCCAGACACATCGAGCAGAAACCGCGCAAATCCTTCCATAGTCATCAATCACCACTGCACCCGAGGCAATGAAAGGTTGATCACCCTTAACCGAAGCATCCACACAAAGTTTAAACATACCTGGCCGAGGCAGCTGGTTTCTGACCATTCTTAGATTCAATGAGAGGTCATGGCCCTTACCATGTTCAAAAGCCCCCAGGCAATCGGCTGCAATGTTCCCAATCACCTTAACATTTCTCGGATTCGCTCCATGAATAACCCTGTTGCGTTCTTGCCAAATACTCCATGCTGTAAAGATCACCAGTTTAAGGTCTTCTGGAGTTAAACCCGTGGAGGGATCATACACCAGGTCCAAAGTTGAATCCCACACTCTAAACTTCTTCAAAACCGACCATAAATCGTTAGCTTTCCAAATGAGAATAGAGTGTGGACAAAAGAGAAGAATGTGGATCACGGATTCAGGAAGACCACAGAAAGGGCAACTGTTATTGCTTAAGATGCTTCGTGTGTGGAGGTTCATTTTTGTTGGGATCGCATTATGGTAAAGTCTCCACCAGAAAATACGAACATTGGAGGGATAGATAAATTCCAAATAAAATTCCACCAAGCGTTCGCCTTACTCGGTCCAACATCCTGGTTACCTGAAAGAGAAGATTTATATCCACTTCTGACTGAGTAATTTCGATCCCTTTCGAAATGTCATATCACCTTGTCTGGTATATGAGGTTCTCCAATTGGGATAGCTGAGATCAAGTCCCTGTCTGTCTTAACAAAAATGCGATTGATAATATCAAAGTTCCATGTTCCTGACACTGTAATGAGATCAACCACTTTGTTTACAAGTGGAGATAAGGGCGAAACTGGACGGAAGGAAGGGGTTCTAGCTATCCAGGGGTCCTAAAAAATTCGAATAGATTTTCCATTCCCAACTCGCCATCTACAACCATTGGAAAGGGTCTCTTGAGCCTAAACAAAACTCTGCCAAAGAAAGGAATCCCCTGATCGAACTTGGGCTGTGAGGATATCAGCAGAGGCAAAGTACTTCCCTTTCATAATTCTGGCTGCCAAGGACTCCGGGTGCTGCATCAATTTCCAAACTTGTTTAGCAATCAATGCCTTGTTGAAAAGTTCCATATTCCTAAACCCAAGACCTCCACTGCTTTTAGGCATGCAAAGTCTAGGCCATCTCATCTAATGAATCTTCCTCAAATCTTCGCTCCCTCCCCACCAGAATCTGCTAATGGCTGATTCGATAGCTTGGAGAATTGAGATGGGAATCCGAAACAGTCCCATCACATAATTAGGAATAGCCTGCAAGATTGATTTGATGAGTACCTCACGTCCCCCAATTGAGAATAAATTCCTCTTCCATCCTTAAATGCGTTTTCAAATTTTATCCACAAGAGGCGTAAATGCTTTCTTCTTTTGCCGTCCCATAGAGATCGGAAATCCTAAATAGAGCTCGTGAATCCCTTCTTTTTGGATTCCCAGCCTCCCTTTGATGTCAACTCTTTTCTCCCTCTCAACATTCGGACTAAAGAAGATCGATGATTTACCAGGATTAATTTTCTGACTTGATCCCCTTTGATACTCCAGGAGGATGTTCTGAAAAGTATGAGCTTCTTCAGCTTTGGCCCGCAAGAATATGAGAGAATCATCCGCGAAGAACAGGTGACTAATACGAGGACCTGCGCGGGAGCATTGGATACCCGCCAGAGCACCATCATTCTCTGCCTTTCTAATCAGTCCTTATAAGGCCTCTGCTGACATTAAGAATAAGTAAGGGGAGAGTGGGCATCCTTGGCGAAGGCATCTAGAGGGAATCACGTGGTCATGCCTCTGCCCTCCCATTATGAAAGAAAAACTCGTCGAAGAGATACATCTGAAAATCAAGTCTTGCCAACGTTGAGAGAAGCCCATTCTTTGCATAATTTTAATGATAAACTTCCATTCAACCCAATCATACGCTTTGCTCATGTCCAGTTTAATTTCGAGGAACCCCTTTCTTCCATTACTTTTTTTACGCATCGAGTGTAAACCTTCAAATGCAACCAACGCATTATCTGTGATATGTCTACCTGCAACAAATGCGCTTTGGTTTTTTGAGATGAGAGAGGGGAGAACACCCTTGAGTTTGTTGGCTATAGTCTTTGAAATGATTTTGTAAAGAACATTGCAGAGACTGATAGGCCTAAAGTCAGACAATCTTTCTGGATTATTCTTCTTCGGAATCAAAACGATGTCAGTGGCATTAATATCAAAAAGCGAAGATTCAATGTTACTTGAAGACAGACGAAGGAGACATACCATTCGAGGAGATCCCAATGCTTTTGAAAGAAGATAACATGGAAACCGTCTGGCCCTGGTGATTTGTACGGTTCCAACTCCTTGACTGCTGAGGAGATTTCCTCTATGGTGAATGGGGTATCCAGAGAAAGTACATCATCAGCTGAGAGAGTCAGTGAAATTCCCTCAACACTTCTGGCAAGCTGCTCCTCCGAAAGCTGGGAACTCGAAAATATCACCTGGAAGTAATTTTGAAGGTATGCATTTATGTCTTTGGGGCAGGTGATCCATCCTTCATTCTCATCAAAAATCAGTCAATGTGATTTTTGACCCTACAAGATGATGCCTTGGAGTGGAAGTATCTGGTATTCTTGTCTCCTTCTCGCAGCCAATCCATTCTTGACCTTTGTTTCCAATATAGCTCCTCTCTGGCTGAAAGAAATTCAATCCTGTTTTCAAGTTCCCTGATCTCCTCCATCGAGTTGGCACAATCAGGAGAATTGTACAATTGAGAAGCCTTAATTTTTAAGTCCCTGAGCTCTTTCTTCCAATTTCCCAGTGCTTCCTTACTCCATTTTGTCAATTCCCTGCCACAAAAGGCTAACAGAAAGTCGAAGTCCCCCAGGGTACAGGGGCTACCCTGCCTAAGAATAATTTGATGCCAAGTATCCTTGAAGATTTCCTTGTATCCTTTCTCCCTAATCCATAAAGGTTCAAACCTAAATGGTTTGGAAACCTTCCCCATTTTCCTGCAATCTGTCTTGGAGTTAAGCCTCAAGAGAATAGGGAGATGATCAGACTCTGTAAAGTCCAGGTGTTATACCGAGGCCCTGGGAAAGATTCTGGCTGCGTTCTCATCCTTAAAAAATCTGTCTAATTTCTCTTGCACAAATTTAATCCCATGTCTCTTGTTTGTCCATGTAAATTTTGGTTCCTGGCGTGCATTTCAGACAAAAGACAATCCTGAGTAGCTTCACGGAAAGCCTCCATTTGTCTAAGTGGTCTGTCCCCTCCCCCCTCTTTTTCATGAGGATATAAAATCTCATTAAAATCTCCTCCGCAGATCCATGGAAGAGAGCTCTGATTGCAGAGCCTTCGAAGCAATTCCCAAGAAAATTGTCTTCTATCCTTCCTTGGGTTTCCATAAAATCCCGTAAACCTCCATAATCCACCCTCATACGAGTTTAAAATCACATCAATATGACCCTGCGAAAAAGACTGAAGCAAAACCTTACTATCACTATTCCATAGCAAGATAAGACCTCCACTCCTTCCTTTGCTATCAACAACAAAACCATTATCAAATCCCAACTTATGTTTCAAGTTCAGAGCCTCAGAACCAAACAGCCTAGTTTCCGAAAGAAAGACAAGGTTGGGGGAATAAGTACGAATGGAGCTTCGCAAGGTTGAGAACGTGACAGGGTTCCCCATCCCCTGCACGTTCCAACTGAGACAAATCATGGCGTCCGACGGCCCTGAGGTTCAGGGCTCGCCAGTTTTAGTTCTTCTGCATCTTCATACATTTTAGGTCTCTTAGAGTGAGTCAAGGTCATTTCATCCTCCTCCAAATCCCTTTTGAGATGGGTGAAGGCCCGCCCCGTTTCTTGGATAGGTGAAGTATTTGAAGACTTGATTGGTTTGCAGTGCAGTGCAGGGTTGGGTCTTCCAGGGCTTTACCAACTTCTTTTCCCCTTGCTCTTCTCTTCCATTGGCCAAATCGAGCATCACTTCCATTGCTCCCCCCTGTTATTTTTCAGGTTGCTAGATTCTTGGATGTCATCAGCTCTTACTCCCCCCTAATGTGCCTCTTATCCATCTCCTGTCTAGAGTTCTTGAAAAGTACATGTGGCTGGCTAACCTCCTCCTCCATCGTACGAACTGCAGGTAGATTTTTGGCAGGTGAGGAAGCCGTTGTGTCAAGTGAGTCCGAGTGTTGTTGTGGTAGCGATCTTGTTGGGGATTTGCTCCCAGTATTTGTTTTATTTTCAGATTTCTGTTTACTGCCTCTCCAAGAAGTGCTTTGTCCATTTCCTCCATTATACGAGGCTCTCAGCCACTCCCCAAATCTTCTCTCTTCAGCTGGTATTTCTGCATACCTGACTAGGTCCTTGCATTCAATGATACGATGCCCAATGGTTCTGCACCCATGACAGAAATCCAGAAATCTTTCATATCGAATAGGGAAACTTATCTCAATACCACTTTCCTCTAGGAGCACTCGGATGCCCCTGCGTAGAGGTTTCAAGACATCTATCCAAACCTTCACTCTCATGGATGGGCAGTCGAGATCAACCGATTCCACCCTTCCCAGAGTTGATCCCAAGGCTTTAGCACACGCCATTGTCCTCAATGCGATAGGAACTTCAAGAATCTGAACCCAGAAAAGGCAAAGATCAAGGTTGACACTTTGAATATCGTGCATTCCTACAGGGGTAGCTAGAGTGATTTGATGTCCCCCTTGAAGGACCCTCTGTTGATCATTGCTTGACCTGAAACCGAAGGTAAACACATTGGCAATTTCTGTCTTCTCCACCCTGATAGGCCCAGAAGCCCTCGATATGGTTCTTATCACATTATCAAGTCCCTCTCTGTTAATGGGTTTTTGATTCCATATCTTCTGAAAAAGAGTGCATTCCATGTTTTCGAGTCCCTTTGCATATAACGGTGCCCCGGTGATGATGGGCGGCCCGTCATCGTCATCTAGCTTTAGCTTGTGATGTAGTGAGGAAATATCAAATCCCTCTGCCATGAACCAGAAGAGAGGGCTCTGTGGGATTGAAACTGATTATGGCGAGCCAAACACAGAGGGAAGGCCCAACAGCTAAGAAAATAGAGAGATTAGTTTCCCAAACTTCGTCAGTGAATGTCAACACTGGTTTTGGAAGTTTGCTGCACCAACGAACCAAGAAGGAAGGTGTGCCAGAAAAGGAAATTACACTAAAAATAGAAGAACCCTAGAATTTCTAGGACGATTTCCAAAACCTCTGGCGGAGGGAACTAAAAACGACAGGTTGGGGAAGTATTAAACCCATGTTCTCTTTGTTTTGAGGTCGTTTTCTGTTTTTATTTTCGAAAACGTCAAAAACGCGTTCTCTTTACCATTTTCGAAAACGCATTTTTGAAAACAAAAAAAAAAATTTGTACACAAAACGGAAAACGCCCGAAACATCGTTTTGGGCGTTTTGTGTGTATTTCGACAAAAAATGTCCAAAACGCGAAAAACGCGTTTTGGGAATTATTATTTTTTTTATTATTTTTTTTTTATAGAATTGTCTTAGAACTAAGCTTAATATAAAGTTTTTTTTTATTTTTTTTAGAATTATCCTAGCTTGAAACTAAGCCTAAATAAAGAATTTTTTTTTCTTTTTTTTTTTTTTTTTTTTTTTATCCTAACTTGGAACTTAGTTTAAATAAAGTTTTATTGAATTCAATATCAACATTACAAAAAAAGATTAAATGAGAATTCTTGTTGTTATATTTCAAAAAATGCAATAATAAAAGGACTCTGGTGGTTTTGAAAGAACTTTCATTTTCTGGATTTTAATAGAAGTAGAGCTTTCTCAAGTCCCGAACCTGACCAAGCTGTGTTAATATACTGTTAATGCTCACATTAGTGTGTTGCATGTAACCATATTTTTAGTGTATTGTGAAAGGAAATTTGAGTTGGAGTTAGTAGTATTCTGCAAGCAAATTAATTAAAAATAGTTTAAATAGTGTTCTACAAAATTTCAAATAGAACGTGTTTTCCAGCTTTTCATTTTCAAAAACAGTTTTCAGAAATGACAAACCAAACGCGTTTTCAGCAAATTTGAAAACAAAAATGAAAACACAAAACACAAAACATTTTCGAAAATGAAAATACAAAATAAAATACAAACAGAACGCCACCTAAGTTTTTAATTGTTGCATTATTTTGAAGTAAAAAAAATATGCAATTTGGGTGTCAAATTCAAGATCTCAACAAAAAGTTTAATACAAGTTACGAAATGAGAGCAAATTCTAAGCATATATTTCGTAAAATTGTCCTAAATACTAAATGTAAAAATCTTACTTATACTTTTTACTTTTTCCAAGATCAAATCTTTTTAATTTATCTCATTTAAGTCCTAAAATGATATCTATCATTTCTTACCTAAATTCAATTTGATCTAAATGATTAATTTTGAATCTTTTTCTTATCAACTTGAAAGAAATAATAGATATCTGATCTTTCTAGATAAATTCAACTAAATCATTTAATTTTCTACAACTTTAAGTTCTGATAAACTCATTTGTTTAATTTGTAAAATAGAAGGTATTAGCAAGCTCATATATCTATTGATCCATATATAACGCTCCCTCTGTCTTGTGAAGATAAACTTGTATTCCTTATCCGTTTGTCTCAAATTATAAGCCACTTTCCTTATTGAAAGTCAATATATTTTTAAGTTTTCTAATATACTCTTATTTAATATCAATTGTTATCAATAAATATAAAACAATTATATTTATTATGTTATTTAATGTAAGGATATATTACTAAAATGTAAGAAAAATTTATATTTTCAACTACATTAATTGAAATTTTCTTAATCAATGTGAAAATAGGAGTAAGCCTATCTTCACGGGACGGAGGGAGTAATAGGATAACTGTTACCATTTTACGCACATAGTTTTCCGTCCATTTTTACCTGCCATTTTAGGAAATTTCTTATTTTTATCAATTTATTTTAATACATGAATTAAGAAAGTTCAATTAATGCATGTAGTAAATGATTTGTGGGTTTGTGAAAAAAATATAGGACTGCGTATACATGTAATGAAATGAAATATTTGTTTAATTTATTTAAATATCAATTATTGCATTGAGATAGTTAGTACAAATTCTTATAGTGTTATACGGGAGTTGATAAATTAATTCTGTATATGTTTATTAGCTTCTTTATTTCATTTTACAATTTAAAAATTATAAACAATTCAACTTTTAGAAATCAAAAAATCGTAAGCTCAATTTCAGTCATTAAATTAAAAATTATAAAGTACAAAATAAGTCACATGTCTATATCTTATTTCGCCTAAATAGATTAAGAAAATTAGAGAATGAACAATTAGCTGTTAAAAAATATGCAAGTCACAATTTTATGTTTTACTTTTTTGAGTATTTTTAATTATATATTAATGCATAATTTATGTCAGACATTGTATTTTTACAACTTATTTAATAAATAATTGTTAATTATATATTTCGTGCATCGCACGGGTACGATTACTAGTTGAAGTATAAACGTATAATAATTATAATTACTTGTTTCGTAATTCTAAAAAAATGGTTTATAAATCAATTTATGAACTACACATTTTTTAAACTACTTTTTAATCACATATATTTTCTCTCTCTAATTTTCAACTACTACTTTTTTTAAAAAAAATCATAAATAAATAAGTTTATAAACTAAACAGTGTTACCAAACAGAGGCTATTCAAATTAAATAAATCTAAGTTTAACGACCATTAAAAACAGAATTCATATATTGGAAGACCTCTAATGATATTTTACCACCGCCATGTGAATTGAATGTTTTTTCACTGAGTAATTTTAGAGAGACATTAATAAAGGACATTCTTAAGTGATATTGTGATGTGGTATATATTCATTGGATAATCATTATAATTAGCCCACCACTTATTTTTTCATCACCCAATGAATGTGCGACACATCACAATGTCACTTAAAAATGTCTCCCTAAAATTATTGTTTTTCACTTGTTTTGCATTTTCCTTTCAGCATATGTATAGTTTTGTCGACCACAAATATTTCCTTCTCACTCCACAGCCCTAAACAGAAAGTGGTGCAGGTACTCCGTCAAAAGGGTGGCTATATTGCCACCACAATAATTACTTGATGCACCAAAATCTTAATATTTACTTAAATAACCATTAATAAAATGACATAAATATCTCATTTATGTTAGTTTGTACTTGGTAGTGGAATCTCGAAATGCCATAGCTTCCCCACAGCAGCCCTCATGTACACCATTGGAGATGAATTTTTTCGGTCACACTCCTTTTCATAATTATTCGTACACATCGTCTTGTAGCATATTCAGTGCTAACTTGCATTTGCTATTATATCTCGGATGAAAGATTTTGTCGGCGAATAGTCTGGTTCACTACGGTAGTGCGAGAGGAGGTTGTTGGCATTGGAGAGCTTGGTGCGGTAATTGACGGTGTTGGCGTGGAAGTCGTTGGCGTTGGAGAGCTTTGTCACATCCCCAATGGTTTGGTGGCCGGCCGCCGTTGACCACCATTACAAAAAATACTGTAGAAGAAGCATTTCGTCTTAAAAATGAAGCAATAAGCAACACGTCAGTGATCAATCCTAACATAAAGTTCATAACCATAGCCAGAAATCATGGATGACCTTTCTACATGATCTCGATTTTGTGGCTACAAATGCTTTAATGAGAATCTGAGAAATGAAAAGAAAAATAAAGGCAAAAGAGGTTTTTGCTGTGAGGAATGGATTATAACAGTGTTTGAGTTCATTAGTTAAACATATTTTCTCTTTGACATCACCATAATAACACGGACAAGATTGAGTCCACTGGGTGATGATTGAGGAAAAACGGTGGAAGAATTAATGGGTGGGGAGGAAGACGAGGACTGGAAAGGTTTTGGGATGAGACAATGTGATTTTTTTTCCTTTTTTGTTTATTGGGTTATGGTTATAATTGTAAATTTGTTGTGGTATATTTATTGAAGATGTATTTTAAATGTGGTGTGATTAAAATGTAGTTTAGTAAATAAAAATTGTGGTGGCAATACCGTCAAAAATGGCGGCCGCCGTCCCGTCCTCCCCTCCCTCCACCATTTCCAAGAAACATTTTGCTGCTTCATCCTCCTTCAAACCTTCACAATTCCTTTCGAGATTTTGGATCCAGTTCCATTCACAAGCACCCACCAGCCCCATCCCTCGTCTCTCTCATAATTGCCGCCATAAGCACAGTCTGCAAATCACCAATGTTGCTTCACCAGTACGAAAAGAAGCTTCCCAAGAGACCTATATTTCCCTATATGCCGCTGATGAACCCCGAAAAGGCTGCGATGTCCTTGTGGAGTCCCTTGAGCGCGAGGGCGTGACAGACGTTTTTGCATACCCTGGTGGTGCGTCCATGGAAATCCACCAGGCCCTCACGCGGTCTAAAATTATACGAAACGTCCTCCCGCGCCATGAGCAGGGCGGGGTTTTCGCTGCTGAAGGTTACGCTCGGGCATCTGGAGTCCCTGGTGTCTGTATCGCTACGTCCGGTCCCGGAGCTACCAATTTGGTTTCTGGATTGGCCGATGCTATGCTTGATAGTGTCCCAATCGTTGCCATCACCGGGCAGGTTCCTCGGAGGATGATTGGCACTGATGCCTTCCAGGAAACGCCCATTGTTGAGGTGACTCGTTCCATTACCAAGCACAATTATCTTGTTTTAGACGTGGATGACATTCCTACTTCCTAGAATTGTGAAAGAAGCATTTTTTATTGCTAAATCGGGCGACCTGGACCAGTTTTGATTGACATCCCGAAGGATATACAACAGCAAATGGTGGTTCCTAATTGGGACTTACCAATGAAATTAGCTGGTTATGTTTCTAGGTTGCCGCGGCCCGTAAGTGAGATGTTGTTAGAGCAAACAGTGAGTTTAATATCTGAGTCAAAAAAGCCCGTCCTCTATGTAGGTGGTGGGTGTTTGAATTCAAGCGAAGAGTTGAGGCGGTTTGTGGATTTAACAGGGATTCCTGTTGCCAGCACTTTGATGGGTCTTGGCTCTTATCCTTGCTCGGATGAGGAGCTTTCCTTGCAAATGCTTGGAATGCATGGAACTGTTTATGCTAATTATGCGGTGGACAAGAGTGATTTGTTGCTTGCTTTTGGGGTTAGGTTTGATGATCGTGTGACTGGGAAGTTAGAGGCTTTTGCGAGCAGAGCAAAGATTGTGCACATTGATATTGATTCTGCTGAGATTGGAAAGAACAAGCAACCGCATGTGCCCATTTGTGGAGATATTAAGTTGGGTTTGCTGGGTTTGAATTCGATATTAGAGGGAAAAGAGAAAGGAAGTAAGGTTAAGCTCGATTTTTCAGCCTGGAGACAGGAACTAAAGGAGCAAAAAATAAAGTATCCTTTGACTTGCAAGACATTTGAAGATGCCATTCCTCCTCAATATGCTATTCAGCTTCTTGACGAGCTGACGAGTGGGGATGCAATTATTAGTACTGGTGTTGGGCAGCACCAAATGTGGTCTGCTCAATTTTACAAGTACAATCGGCCTCGGCAGTGGTTGACATCGGGTGGTTTGGGGGCTATGGGTTTTGGACTTCCTGCAGCAATTGGAGCTGCTGTTGCACGGCCAGATTGTGATGTGGTGGATATTGATGGTGATGGAAGTTTCATCATGAATGTGCAAGAGCTTGCTACAGTCAGGGTGGAAAATCTTCCTGTTAAAATTATGTTGTTGAATAATCAGCATTTGGGCATGGTGGTTCAGTGGGAAGACCGCTTCTACAAGGCTAACAGGGCTCATACCTATCTTGGAAACCCTTCCAAAGAGTCGGAGATTTTCCCAGATATGCTGAAGTTTGCAGGGGCTTGTGATATACCTGCAGCACGTGTTACAAAGAAGGATGATCTCAGGGCTGCAATTCAGAAGATGTTAGATACACCCGGGCCATATTTATTGGATGTGATTGTACCACATCAAGAACATGTCTTGCCTATGATCCCAAGTGGGGGAGCCTTTAAAGATGTGATCACCGAGGGTGACGGAAGAACTAAGTATTGACTCAAGGAGCACCATAACTGGTACTAGATGCTATTTTGTCAACATGCTCGTGAGCAGATGAGGACGGGAATTTCTGAGTATTGTTTTACAAGTTAGTTGTATCCTGTGTTTTGTTTATTGCAAGACTAGTTATAATCTACTTGTTCCTGTTGTTGACCGATCTAAAGTGGATTTTATAGTGCAACTTGAAATTTGTATGAACTCTTGTTGAATTGTTCAGTGTTGAATATATTAGACTTGGCTTTGGGTAAAATCTTTTCCCAGTTTACTGTTTGTTTAATTCTAGTTAAAATGAATTTTTTTTAAATGAATAGTGATTTTTAGTAAGATTGATTGTTGAAAAGTCAAATATTGTGGGCATGACTTTTAATGGATGATTGAGATTGAATACTGTAAAAAAAAAAAGGAAAATTTTAATGAGAAACAAACAAGGGCTTAATAAGTTACTCCCCCCAGTTCACAGTTCAGAAGGTGCTTTTTGTGCTGTTTTATTTGCATAAGGGATTGGATAATCCCATGTTTTATATGTTTAAAACATTGATGTCGGACATGAGTAAAACCTCTTCTATAAGGGAGACCAGTACTCTGATCTAGGTAAAAAAGTGGTTTGGAAGCTGACTCTGGCATATTTAATGAATGGAATATTATTGACTAAGATGAGTAAAAGTTCGAATTGAATGATGACTTACACATGAGAAGAGTGCCTTCTTAAGCATTCCAATGTATATGTCTTGAAAGTCAATTGATTAAGCTTGATATTCAAGTAGACCGTAGTTCGTACATGTTGAAATGTATATACCAATATTATAGTCTAGAATAGTTAGGGACTAGTTAGCAAATTATGTATAGTTTGTAGATCTATTTTATACTACTCTCTTGTACCCATTTTAACATTAAGATAATAGAAATACTCTTTCCTAATCTTCATGGTATCAGAGACTGATTGGAACCCTAACCTTCGATTTTTGGTCTGACCCAACCCATACCCGGCCTGTTCTAGCACCGGCGACGTCCTCGGCGACTTGCCAAGACGCCGGCGACCCCTTTCTCGGCCGAAGAAGTCTGTTTCGCAACCTTTTTTGCTCGTGCGAAGTCTGCTCTACGAGGCTTCCTCGCGATTTCAGACCTCTGATTGTTTTTCCGACGTCGGCCCTCCATTTCGACACTGACCCAGGTATTTCTAGTGCCTCCACTGCCGACGCCGACATGTATCTCCAACCTCAGACCGCAGTTCCAGGTGAAACTGCCGCTGGAGGCTATGTTCTGGGACTAAGCTTCTACATTTCCCTTTACTGTCACCTTCTGCTGTTTCCTGTTTATCTCCACAGACTTAACCCCGCTTAAGGAAGACAAGACAGGTATTTCAGCACCTGCATTTTGTGCTTTTGTGTCTCTTCTTACCACTGAAGATTGAAAATTGTCATGGGTGAAAATAAAAATGTTTGTGTAACTGATATGATTCCAGTGATGTCCAAAATCACGGAACACAAACTTAATGTGTCTAACTATATAGTTTGGAGTAAGACTGTTTGAATATATCTTCGTAGTATAGAAATGGATAAGCATCTCACCGATGACCCACCCACTGATGATACAAAACAGACCTGGTTGCGAGATGATGCTCGAATATTTTTGCAACTTCGAAATTCAATTGATAGTGAAGTAATTAGCTTGGTAGATCATTGTGAGTATGTTAAAGAACTGGTAGATTATTTGGATTCTATGTACTTTGGGAAGGGGAATATTTCTCGCATTTATGATGTGTGTAAAGATTTTTATCGTGCTACACAGCATGATCAAACTCTTACTGCCTATCTTATGAACTTCAAAAGGACATATGAAGAGCTCAATGTCTTACTGCCATATAGTTCTGATGTGAATACTCAACAAAAACAACGAAAACAAATGGCTGTGATGAGTTTTTTGGCATGCCTTCGTCCAGAGTTCGAAGCTGTTAAGTCTCAAATTCTTTCCAGCCCCGAGATCTCTTCTTTACAAGAAACTTTCACTACGATACTTCGCATTGAGAATAGTGTGTCTGGTATTTCATCACAGTTTAATAGTGCTCTCATCATTCGTTTAAGTGTATATGAACATGGTCGTTCATCTAATAGACGAGGGGGGGGGCTACGAACAGTCGTGATCATCGGACTCAGGAGTTAGGGGGAGTTGTATGCTATTATTGTCATGAACCGGGCCATACCAAGCGGGCTTGCAGAAAGCTTTAGGTTTACAATCAAAGAAGTCAGTCAGCTCATATTGCCTCCATTGATACTATACCGAGCACCTCTTCTGGGAAGACAGTTACAGTATCTGCAGAGGAGTTTGCAAAATTTTCTCAATATCAGGAAGCATTAAGGTCTTCATCTCATCCTATCACTGCAATTGCTGAGTCAGGTAAACCAACTACGTGTCTTATTTCATCATCTTCCAAATGGGTCATTGATTCTGGTGCCACAGATCATATGACAGATAATCCTAATCTCTTCTCCACCTATCAGCCACACACATCATCCACAAATGTTACCTTAGCTGATGGTTCTACGTCCTGTGTTCTGGGATCTGGCACTATTAATCTACCCCTTCCCTTTCCCTGTCGTCTGTTTTAAATCTTCCCCAATTCTCCTTTAATTTAATTTCTGTGAGCAAAATCACTCGTGCTCTAAATTGTTGTATCTCATTCTTTCCTGATCACTGTCTATTTCAGGATCTTACGACAAAGAAGATTATTGGTAAAGGACATGAATCAGGGGGTCTCTATGTCTTGGATACTTCGGTGCCACGATCTTTTGCTTGTTCTAGTGCCTTAACCCCCTTTCAAGCTCATTTCAAATTGGGACATCCCTCTCTACCGTTACTGAAGAAACTATGTCCCCAGTTCCAAAATGTATCATCCTTGGATTGTGATTCCTGTCAATTTTCCAAGCAGCATCGTCTATCCTCAGTTCCCCGAGTCAATAAAAGGGCCAATCTTCCTTTTGAATTAGTCCATTCTGATATTTGGGGTCAATGTCCTGTTTTGTCTAAAACTGGGTTCAGATATTTTGTCACTTTTGTCGATGATTACTCTCGTGTAACTTGACTTTATTTAATGAAAAATCGTTCAGAGTTATGTTCTCATTTTACTGCTTTTTGTGCTGAAATTAAAACACAATTTAATGTCTCTATTCTTACATTTTATCTGATAATGCCAAAGAGTACTTTTCTCAGTCTTTTCAGACTTACATGATTCAAAATGACATTCTTCATCAATCCTCATGTGTTGATACACCTTCTCAAAATGGGGTAGCTGAAAGAAAGAATAAACATCTTCTTGAGACAGCAAGAGCACTTTTGTTCCAGATGCAAGTTCCTAAACCATTTTGGGCTGATGCGGTATCCACTGCTTGTTTTTTGATTAATCGCATGCCTTCATCTATCCTTCATGGTGAGATTCCTTATCGTACCCTTTTTTCTAACAAACCTTTGTTTCCTCTTGAACCCCGCATATTTGGTAGTACTTGTTTTGTTCGTGATGTCAGTCCACATATTACCAAATTAGACCCAAAATCACTCAAGTGTATCTTTCTGGGGTACTCTCGTCTTCAAAAGGGGTATAGATGTTACTACCCTAGCCTCCACAAGTATCTTGTGTCTTCTGATGTTACCTTCTTAGAAAACACTCCATTCTTTTCCCCATCTCCCACTTCTTCCCCCAGGGGGAGGAGGATGATTTGTTACTTTATACTATCACATATTCATCACCTGCTATGCCTACTCCTGCTGATACGACACGACCACCTATTCAACAAGTATATTCCAGACAGCGTGAACCTCTTACTACATGTCATGTGCCAGTATCTTCTCCGTCAACGGATCCAAACTCCAGTAATATTGATCTCCCTATTGCTCTTAGAAATGGTAAACGTCAATGCTCCTATCCTATTTCATCTTTTGTCTCTTATGATCACTTGTCTTCTACTACTTCTTTTTTTATTGCATCCCTTCCGAAAACTGTTTACGATGCTTTGTCCCATCCTGATTAGCGTGCTGCAATGATAGAGGAGATGAATGCCTTGGATGCTAATGGTACTTGGGACTTAGTACATCTACCTGCAGGTGGAAAGACTATTGGATGTAAATGGGTATTTGCTGTTAAAGTTCATCCTGATGGATCTGTGGCTAGACTTAAGGCTCGTCTTGTGGCTAAAGGATATGCTCAAACCTATGGAGTGGATTATTCTGACACGTTTTCCCCTGTTGCTAAACTGACATCTGTTCGCTTATTCTTATCTTTGGCGGCTACTCATGATTGGCCAGTCCATCAATTAGATATCAAAAATGCATTTCTCCATGGTGATCTACAGGAAGAGGTCTATATGGAGCAACCACTTGTTTTGTTGCTCAGGGGGAGTCTGAAAAGGTCTGTTATCTTTGTAAGTCACTATATGGGCTAAAACAGAGCCCTCGTGCGTGGTTTCGAAAATTCAGTCAGGCAGTTGAAAAGTTTGGGCTAAAAAAGAGCAAGTATGATCCCTCGGTATTTTATAGACAATCTGAATTTGGCATAATTCTCTTTGTTGTGTATGTTGATGATATTGTGATTACAGGGAATGATAATATTGGTATATCATCTCTTAAGTCTTTCTTCCATACTCAATTTCACACAAAAGACTTGGGGTTATTAAAATATTTCTTGGGAGTGGAAGTAACAAGGAACAAGAAAGGCATCTTTTTATCCCAGAGAAAATATGTACTTCAATTATTAACCGAGATAGGAAAATCGGGAACTAAGCCTTGCAGTGCACCAATGATTCCTAATTCTCAACTTACAAAAGATGGTGACTTATTTGAAGATCCTGAAAAATATAGAAGATTGGTTGGGAAGTTAAATTATCTCACCGTGACTCGCCCTGATATTACATATCCTGTCAGTATTTTAAGTCAATTCATGTCATCTCCAACAGTTCATCACTGGGCAGCGTTAGAGCAAATTCTGTATTATTTAAAGGGAGCTCCTGGACAAGGTATACTGTATGCAAATCATGGGCATAATGATATCGAGTGTTTCTCAGATGCAGATTGGGCAAGTTCCAAAATAGATAGAAGATCCACTACAGGTTATTGTGTATTTGTTGGAGGAAATCTGGTTTCATGGAAGAGTAAGAAGCAGAATGTTGTGTCTCACTCAAGTGCATAATCTGAATATAGAGCCATGGCACAATCAGTATGTGAAATAACGTGGATACATCAGCTCTTGAGTGAAGTTGGTTTTAAGGTACCAATACCAGCAACATTGTGGTGTGATAACCAAGCTGCTCTTCATATTGCTTCTAATCCTGTGTTTCATGAACGAACCAAGCATATTGAGATAGACTGTCATTTTGTCCGTGAGAAGGTTCAACAAAATTTTATATCTATGAGATATGTGAAGACTGGAGAACATTTAGGAGATATCTTTAAAAAAGCTCTTAATGGGGTTCGAATCAATCATATTTGTAACAAGTTGGGCATGATTAACATCTATACTCCAACTTGAGGGGGAGTGTTGAAATGTATATACCAATATTATAGTCTAGAATAGTTAGGGACTAGTTAGCAAATTATGTATAGTTTGTAGATCTATTTTATACTACTCTCTTGTACCCATTTTAACATTAAGATAATAGAAATACTCTTTCCTAATCTTCAGTACACAAGATTGATCAAGTTTGAAGTCATTTTAGAAGCTATGATGCATGTTATACCTGAATATGAAATGGTATTTTAGGAAATTCGTGAGAAACTCTAGAAAAATTGTTTAGCCACTGACAGACAGTTTGAAGTAGGAACAATTCAAATATAATGAAGCAACAGAAAAGCTTTGTGTCTTCTCCTTGAAGAAAGACAATCAAACAATTGCCAATAATGTGTTGGGTATTTGACCCAAATTCTAACTCTTCTTTTTAAAAAGGGCTGCAGCCATGTAATCGTGGATCAGAGATAATTGGTAAAGTCACGTTAATTTGGTCCAAGGGTGCATTAAATTTGTGGGAAAAATACACAAATAAGGTGTTTCAAAATACAAATTTCAAAAATGAGGTCAAAGTTATATTCTTTCAAAAATTAGGTTTATTTAGAATTAATTAATTAATTAAATTAAAGAAAGAAAATATTTTACCATATATATGAAGGTCACAATATTATGTAATTGTAGGTCACAAAGGACAAATGTGTTAAGGTCACAGTTCATCAATATTTTAGATCACAAATGATCAAAATAGGAGGTCACAAATCAAAATTATTTTTAGGTTACAATCACAAATTTCAAGGTCACAAGTTATCAAAATAGTTAAATCACAAAATGTCAAATTAATCAATCAAGTTACAACTTGTTAATTTATTAGATCACAAAATCTATCAAATTATTAGGTCACAATTATTTTATCCTTGTCAATTATTAGGTCACAAGACTCACAACATATCAAATTATTATATTTTATTATCAATTATTAGGTCACAAGTTTCTTAGGTCACATTTATCAATAACCGATCACCATCAACCGCCGCCTCCTCGGTCTCACTACCACGACACGCAAACCGAATCACGGCCTCCACCACCAGCAAACTCCGAAAAAGAAAGAAGCTGAGAAGGACTGTGCCCAACAGCTCCAAGATGCCTCTGCCCCGTGAGTCCTCCACGGTGCCCCACCACCGCCGCAGGCACCAACCCGCCACCACTAGTCCGCCACCACCACACCACACCACCATCTCAACGTCATCGCTGCCACCACCCCTCAACGTTGTAGCCCTCGCCCCAACCAAAGAAAAAAAATGCTGCTGCAAAACCATCACTTGAACCCCCTCACCACGTAGCATCGTACAAAACCACCGCTTCCATCACCACCCACAGCCGCCACATAGATTTGCAGAGACGGATGACAAAACATCGAAGCCGTTGGTGCAGCGGCGTGACATCACTGCGTGCCCACTTGGTTGTCGTTTCCATCACCACCCATTGCCACCACAGATCATTCACGGCTACTCACAACTAAGTGCAGTACATCGCCACAGACCAGTGCACGGTGTCTCGTTGCTATGCACCGCCACTTGCTGTTATGTAGCGACATAACACCACCACAGATCTACACACAGCATCTCGCCTCTGTGCGCGGCCACTGGCCGCTGTGGAGCCAGGCCTAACTCTATTGCTGCGCCGGTGCCAGAGTTGGAAGGGGAGGAGAGGATGTAGAGACAGATTAAGGAGAAGTGAGGAAGAGGAGGTAGTGCGAGAATGAGGAAAGTATGAATTAGGGTTTGGAAATGATGGGTTGGATTTAGATAATTAATTTAATTTTGTAATATTATTAATTAATTAATAAAATCTTAATGAAACCTGAAAATTGAATATATATATATATATATATATATATATATATATATATATATATATGTTTCACCTTATTCTTGTATTTAGATTTTTAAAAGTAGAGATAGGTGTAATTTCCACTAAATTGGTTTACTTGAGGCCCAAGTTAATGGTGAATTAAGAATAACAGGAGACGTCTAATTATTGAAGAGAAAAAGAAAACGGCAACACAAAAAAGGCTTCTTTTCTCTGTACAGTGCCGTGACGATGAAGGAGAGGGGCTGCCATATAATTATTAGGGTAATTAAATGTAGTTTTTCAATTTAAAAGGGGCTACAACAATTACTTGGAGTCAAAGTCTACGGCAGTCGTGGATTTGGGCGTAATAATGGCTGATGATTTCTTTCCTATCTTTTGGGATTCTACTTCAACAAGAAAATCTTCTTGGGAAGCCGTAATATTAAGTATCTTATGTGAGACTAAATAGAGAGAAAATTGGAGAGCTTTATCTTTATAGTTTCTTGCGACTCTTTGTGGAATAATTCAAGGGTAGAAACTTGGGTTAGATAGAAGTTCATTACTAGTATTTTCTCTGTAGTTTATGTTATTTAGTATTTTCTCTGTAGTTTATGTTATTAGGTTGGTGAGTGAAAGTTAATGTTTGAACCAAATAAACCCTGGAAGCATATATCAAAATTTTCTGCCTACTGGAAAAGCCAGTTTGGTTTTCAACTCTAATTACTATTGGGAATTCTAGAGATCTGCTAGTTATGGTACCTTTGCTTACAAATGAAGGGGGAAACTGAAGGAGCCAGCTTTGCTAGAAGTACTTGTAAATGGATTCTGGCATTTCTATATATTTAAGTTTGTTGATGTGGGAATATAACTTACCAAAAACAAAATAGAAACAATCGAATGATTAATACCCTTGACAATGGTTTTTTAGCTTAGATCTCTTGGTTTTGTAGTCTATATCGATGTTAACTTTGGGCCTTTGGCAGTTGAGACTATCATAGTTCAACATAGTATACAAGCTTTATAAACATCCCAAATATTGGTATGAAATTGTTTAGTAGATCCTTTTACATTTGTCTGAGCTTAAAGGTCTGTACATATGATGCTTTTAGGGTGGAATAGATCATTTAAAATTGAAAAGATAGACCTGAAGATGCTACTATGTTCGTTTTCTGGACAAAGTGTAAATGCAATTCTATGCATTTGATTAAGGTCCTCAACACGTCAAAACCCTCACCCACAACAACTCAACTGGACATATGCACCAGTGCAGACATGCAACCAATTTTCCTCTCTACTAGTAGCACATGGCAAGTTGCAAATAGAAAAATCGTCCCAGACCCTCTAACAAAGATTTTGATCCAAGTCTGGTGGCATCCATGTATGCTTGTACACTAGGGAAGAATTAGATGCAACACATCAGTGCACCATTTTGTGTCCCTTTATTATCTTCCTAATGATGAGCTTGTAGAAATTAGAAACGTGAGAAAAACATCCAAGTCTAGTTATTATTATTTGAAATCAGACATGCTCCTGCACTCGCCGGCATGCTTGAAATCATCCCAAGTTTCAACAATCTTTACAATTTCTAGAATTCTTTGTTTCATTTTAGGCTCTGTTATGACTGCATGTGATTATTGAAATCCATATATTGATTTTTCTTTGATTACCAAACAAGAATGCTGGAAACTAGAAAAAGAGTTTGGGGAGCTTACCTTTTAAATCAGCCTTGTAGAAGAGGGCCTCTTTAAGAAGTAATCTTTGGTTCAGATTGATCATTATCTAATAACTTTGAGAAATGAAATGTGCTCTTTCGGCCTTGGGAAGTATGCAAGATTCTTTTATCAATAAAATGAAAAATGAGCTCCAAAAAGAAGGAAATATCATGCAATTCAAAAGCGGTATAGATGGAAATTAGCAGCAGTCGTTTCTTGATATCCTTATGAAGTGTGAATCTTCATTTCCTTAACCATGTTGACAGACTTGTATATTCTCTCCCAGATTTACACTTGGATTTATTCGTGTGTTTGAGCTGATGCTGTGGACATGTCAAAGGATTTTCTCCTAACTAAAAGGCAGATGATCTTTGAAGAATGAGCAATTGTATTATTTAGACTGCATAGCAGGAAATCTGGCCTATGGAGTGTGAGATTCAGCTTATCTTCACCCACCACCAAGGCAGTTGCATCGAGCAGAACGTGCCATGAGTTACGATGGGCTTCTGAAATCCAATGCATAGAATATCGAGTTCCGTTCACTTCAGTCGGGTAAGAAAATAGTCCTTTGGGAGTGTGCTTGCACTTTCTTCTGAAGTACTGGCTAAGTTGTGATCCCTTGATCCTCAAATCAAGCCAAGTCTCTGGTGCCAAGATCACTCTTGATTCCTTATAGCTTGCGAATTCCCTTACACAATCAGCTTCTTGTCCGATAATAGTCAAATAGAAGTTCCCTTTGAAGAATGGGTAGCTCTCTCCAACCAACATCATCGCTTCCTTGTAGTTTTGAGTGAAAAGAACAAGATACTCATCATCTGGTAATCCACAGTGATTCAGAACTTTGTTTCGAGCTTGGATTTCTGGGATTGAGATGAAGTTCCCGAGGAAAGAGGATTTCTTAGTGAGGATATTGAGCAATCTTGATGGCTCCAACTGTGTTTGCTCAAGATCAGGGAGGCTGCTTCCGGAGGAATGTGTAAATGTTTCTCGGGAAACACCTCTGGGTGATTTTCGCGTGTCATCTGGCAGGGGCTCTGAGAGCTTCTCTTTGATGCAAAGATCATAAAGGTCAGTCTTTTCTCCTCCTTCTACAAGGGCATTCGAGTACTCGGGATATTTAGCTAGGACATATTGTTCTACATATTGCATTTCATTTGGGGTTATTGGTCCTGACCATCTGAGGTCAAGGCCATGGAGTGTTGATATAGCTTCTGCAACTATGTGTGCTGGAATTACTGTATTAACTTTCTGTTTCATTTCAAAAAAATGACCAAATCGAAACGAAATCAGACATGTCTTTAGTTGGATAAAACATCAAAAAGGTCAGAAGTTTTGCTTTTACCTTAATCACCATGCTGCTTGGTCTGGCATTCTCTGTTGTTGATTTTGCAACAGAAGTGAATAAAGATTTTCTCAGATCTTCCTTTGTTCCCTGGTTCATAGGTTAGTAGATAAGATCAAGATTTCAGATCCCGAGCTCTTCAGAAGATCACTATCAGAGATTCAGAATGACTATTTTGAGATGCTAACATTACAGGAAAATAGAAATTGTGTTTGTACCTTCATTCCTGCTAATGGAACTACACGATTCTCAGTGTTCTGTCCCATGATTGTTAATGACTTCTCCCCACTCATAGACTGATATAAAGAATTCTAGGTTTATAAGAACAACCTAGGAAGAGGAGAATATTTGGCAAGGATTGGATGAAGAAACCTAGGTAAAAATGCTCCCACAGAAAAAAGAAGTGAGGAGGTGCTCGACTCCTCACCCGAACAGGTTCCACTACCAGAAAAAGTGACTCCCTTTCCGCAAAGACAAATTTTCAGAAAGGTTCTCAAGGGAAATCGAAACTCGCGTTAAAAGATTCTAACAAGCGGCAAAAAAGACCAGGGATGAAAGTGAAACACAGAATTGTGAAGCAGATATTACATATGCTTTTCTTGTGGAGTTGGTGTACTAAAGATGATCAAGTTGCACATAAGGAGCAGGTAAAGATGAAGGAGTAGACCAAGCCAAGTCTAATGCCAAATATTGTTGTTTGTTGATGAGGGTCCAATACAAAAGAGAAAAAAGGCATCAAATTGGAAATGAGAAATCTCCAACAAAGACAAAAGCAACGTTCTGTCGAGTTATCACCGCATCAATTTGGACTTCTTACGGCGATCAAAAGATAATTTTTTTTTTTTTTTCTTTTTTTTTTCTTTTTTTTTTATAATAACCGATATCAAGGTTCGATGCAGGATAAGGGTTATATTAGATTGACATCCCGCATAAGAATTACCTTGCTTTCATCACATAACCATGGTTAAACTTCTTCTTTGCATTGTTCACGAGTTCTAAACTAAGATTGAACCATGATTGTATATTTAACATTGCCTTAGGTCAAACATTATATAGATCTTAACTGCTGTTTGATTTTTTTACCAAAGAGAAGCTAAATCTTTTAATAGTTTTTTTTGGTAGAATACGTAACATTAGAAAGCTACACTTCTATTTAATTCAAAATCAAAAGTTGGCATTTCAATTTAAAATGTTTACTGAAAGTGATTGGTGGTGAGATGACCAAATTGGGGCGGGGGTCTTAATAGCATCTTTAATGATTTATGAATTGTGAAAAAAATTATTGTCACATAAAAAAATAAATAATAATTTAAATTTTTCATCTCAAATAATTAGTTTTTCTGTTTATATGATGTTGATGTGGGAGAAATATTATTTGGTGCTATATTCAAGTATAGATAACGTGTTAGACAAAGTAATTAGGTAAATATTAATTTTTCATTTTTTTAATCTAAATTTGATATTTGAGATGGTGTTATTTTGAAGACACCTGTATGCATAAAAAATGGTGGACAGAAACAATAGAGGATAAGCTTTAAATTTCCTTATTTATTTTATAAACATGAGTGAGATATTTATCCATCAACAATGCTACGATCATAATATCATCCACAATGTGGATGACAATCCCCTCACATTGAGGTGGATGTCACAAAATTGGAATAGTGGATTGTCATCCACAATGTGGGTGACATTGTGAAAATAGCATTATTCTTTATCTATTTAATTGTCATATAAATCATATATATATATATATATATATATATATATATATATATATATATATAACAAGAAATATAAAATGTTTAATGAATTTACACGCGTAAGTGGGAAATCAAATGTACATTACTAATAGAATAATATATAAGAATAAGATTCGTACTTATGAACGTATAAAGAAATCTATTTTATGTTTTCATTGATGGTATTTGACTAACTTAAAATGGTTTCATTAATGGAGAATATTCATAGAGCCGGGCCGTTAATTGATTATTTATTCTCATAACATATCAACTCATCAACTTTTTGTGAATTTCTTGAACCTTCTTTGATAGTGACTCTCTTCTTTATTCATATATCGTAGTTACTTCCCAATTTCTTGAATGTAAATAAAATCCAATAATTAATTGTTTTTGGTCCGTCAAAAAAAAAAATTAATTGTTTTTGGTAAAATTAAAAGTTTAATTTAAGGACCGAGGCTGAACAAATTTCGCTTCTTTAAGCTAGAACTAGTATTTCACCATTGCGATGCACGACATCATGTCGAAACATATAATTACGACTTCAATATTTTCTAAATTTTTATAATTATATGTCAAACATATTTATAATGAAATAGATAGAAAAATAATAAAATGACAATGTAATTAATAGAGTTACAGTATTTCCATTATAAATTTTGAAAGACTTCTATATAGACTACATTCGTAGTTGAGTTTGTTCTATTTCCATCTTTATCGCAAATGATCATCTTCAAACAATGCAATTCGTCACTCTAGAGACTGCAAAGTACAACTGTCCATGACTGAAAACTGACTTCTTTAAATAAAGACCAACCTTGAAAAATGATTTCTCTTGACTCTTATTGATATTCATAACATACGAAGATATTAACTGAAATTGTCGCATCTTGAACTTGAAAGATAATCATGCATGTATTTGATTAAAAAAATGAAAAAAATGATGGTAAAAAAATATTTTATAGGAATTGATTTGCATAGAAATTATTTTCCTAAAAAATGTAAATTGGAAGTGTCGGGTGAAAAAATAAGAAATTTTCATAAATTTGTTGTTTGATTGATATTATTTTTCATTGTGAATAAAATAAAATTTAGTTTTTTTTTTTATTTCTCACTCATTTGTACTTGATAATAGTAATCAAACGTGACAAAAAATATGTTTTCCACCCGAGGAAAATGTTTTCTCACCAAATAGGTGAGAAAAATTTGGTGAGAAAATATTTTCAAGACAAACGAGTTAAGTGTGCTTTAATTGGTTGTACCTTAAAAAATATTTTTCAAGGTAAATTTTCCACTCAAATATCAAACAAATACAAAAGCGGGAAAACATTTTCCAGGAAAATGACAGTGAATCAAACACATCCTAAATTGTGTCAGTGGATCCTCGAAATAAAAAATTTGTACCTTGCAAGATTGCTATCGACAGATTTTGCTTCAACATCGTGATTTCCAAGTTTTGTAACAATTAATCTCGTACCATTACACATCCCTACAAAGTGATCAACATTCCGCAACAATATAAAAATATAATCATTACATAATAAATTTGGAAATATTTGTTCGTACTCACAAAAAAAGAGAAGACTTTTGCAACAAAAATTACATGAACTATTTAATTTAAAAAATAAATAATAAGAAATTAGTAAACAAAAAAATTCAATAAACCTAGACAAATATAGTAGAAGGTCGAATGTACAGTATAAACAATATGTAATACACAAATGCAATAGTAGTACATGAATTTGTAATTCGTTCAAATTAAAATTTCTAAATACAAAATAATACAAGGTACAAACAATTGTCAAAAATAATATAAAAAAGTTAAGTGGAAAAACTGTAAATTAAAATAACATAAATATTTAATCATTAAATAATTTTTGTTTTAATTACAAAAAAAAAAAGGAAAATAATTTTAAAAATATGCATTCAATTATTGCTACAAAAATAACTTTAACTATTTAATTTAAAAAATGAATAATAAAAAATATTTTAAAAAGTAAAAGATTTAATAAGTTTAGGTAAATATAGTAGTTGTTCGAATATAATCCAAATGTAAACTTAAATAATCAACATTAATTAACCAAATAATTAACCATATTGTAATCAAACATTTATTAACCAAATAAATATTAGTCAAATAGTTAACAATATTGTATTAACACACTGTGTTCACTAAATATTAACCAAATAATTAATTATATTATAATCAAATACTTATTAACCAAATATAGTTAACATAAAAATTTAATCATTACATAATAAGCCCCTATTTGGTATTCATTAAAAAGAAAAAAAAAACTTATTTAATTTTAATCACACATTTCAATATTAAAGTATTCTACACATAAATCCAATTTTTTTTTTTCATTTTCAACCAAACAAAATCACTCACTATTCAATTCAAAACATTTTAAATAATATTCATTAAGTTTGGAAATATATATATATATATATTTTTTACTTAACAAAAGTAAAAGGAAAAATAATTTTAAAAATATACATCAAGAAAAGTGATGCTACAAAAATTACTTTAACTATTTAATTTAAATTTTTTAATAAATTTTGGTAAATATAGTAGTGGTTTGAAAATAATTCAAATGCAAACTTAAAGAGTCAAAATAATAATTTTGAAAATCTAGTGATTATCATGATACGACAACCAAGTAAAGTTGGAGATTACAAAATTATACCGAAAATTATACCCTATAATCTTTAAAAATTATAAAAATTAATTAATCATTCTATTAATATTATTAATTATAAAAAATCAAAGCATTAATCCTTCAATATTAACATTCGTTTAATAACTTTTTCTATAAATTACTTATAACCAGCACAATTTTTTAACCCACTTTTTAACCACATATTTTTTCAAAACTATTTCCCAACCACACATTTTAACTCGAAACAAAAATACAGTTGCTAAACAAACGCTTAATTTTTTAAATATTTAATAATAATATATAATATATATTTTTATAAAATATGAATTGTAATATTAAATATAACAAATGATTTGACCATTAATAATTAAAGCACAATTTAATTATTGATGGTTGCACACAAAATTTATAATATTAAGAACAATAAATAAATAAAAAATCAATGATTAAATAATAATTTTAATATTGATAATTAAAAATATTGATTGATCTCATTCAATATTAATGTTAATAATAAGAATAATAATAATTATAACCAAAGTATACAAATAATAATAACATCATATTAATTATTTACTATAATACTAAAATATAAAGAATTTAAGAATTAAATTCTGCCAAACTATCCTACTTTTATATATAGTATAGATTTCCACCAGTGCGATGAACTGAAATTAATATCCGCAATATAGATAAGAATTCATAAAATTTAATGATTATACATAATCAATACAAATACAAAAGATACAAAAATAACTTTTATTACAAAATTATTAAAATTTAAAAACAATATAAATAATCCAAATTATTGAAAACTTTATTTAATGATAAGTGTAAGTTCTGCAGTTTTTTAATTATATATCATGTTAAATGTAAGGGATTTTTAGTTAAATAGGCTTGACAATCAATACTTTAGTAATATAGACTCCTCTATTGAAAAGTCAAAATTGTCCTTAATGAATAAATTGCAAGGTATATCCTTTCTTTATTCTGGTTGATTTAATTCAGGACCAATTATTTGGACTTTTCGTAATTCTTTCAATTACTCTAAATACTCTTTATATTTTGATAATTTTCCAATGGCTTTTGGATGATCTTGCTTAGTTATATATTCTAATATTATTCCTTCCGAAACTTATTATTCTATATCCTTATATTCAAGCGATATATTATAAACTATATTTATATTTTTTGCAGTTTCAACAGAATTAAATCTTATATTATTTATGCAAGCGTAATCAATATTTTTATATATTTCTTCTAATTTGGACTGAACAACAGAATATATGCCATGATATTTTTCAGTAATAGTTAATAAAAACGAAATATCTTTATCATCCAAATACATTTTATCACAATTACTAGAAGTGGAGGCTTGTAAAGTGTTCATAAATTCAAACGATCAGGTTGATCAGGATTATGTCTAACTATTCTATTTTCTTGATCTAAGGTTAAAACTAAACATGGGAATCTAATTTCAGTATTTTCTTGTAACCAAATTAGATGTTGTTGTTGTTCGTACTGATGATATCTGATGGTATTTAGTATTTTTTTTTCCACTTTTCTTGATTATTTTCTTATTTTAATTCTCTGAGAAGTTTTTCTATCTCTCTGGATCTTAAATCAAAAGTATTATCTTTAACTATTCTAAGTCTTTCTATATCTCCTCTATCACCATTGTTCATAATTAAAAATAACAAGCATGTATAAGCATATGATTAAAAGCATGTAATCAAAGTATGTAAATGGCAGTAAGTAAGCTTACAGTAATCAAATAGAAACAAGCAGGTTTTCCCTCCAGTGTCATCCTATAGCTGCCTTGCATGTACTCAATCAATTCTTTGAATCAAATGAATATTAGATATTTTTTAATAAATTGGGTTCACAACTGCTTCCGCAAAAAGTTTTTCAATCAAGGTTGCACTTCTCACTTTAGAGAACTAGTCGTGTTTCCACAAACGCTATCTCATAGTATTCAGAGTCCTATTTTCACCCCTATCTCGACTCCTTCCAGAAAGATCTTACTTAGAACTTTTCCAAAACTACATGTTTTAAAAACAAGTTTTAAAACTGAAACAAAGCTCAAATATTATCCCAAAACGCCACAACACATCAAAAAGTTGACGGGATTTCTGTTGAACAACATATTCTTCAAAGAAGAAAACTCATTTTGAAAAATATCAATATTACCGGGGATCATGAGAAACTTAACGAAAACATTTTTAAGAAAGTTTTGATAAAAACTTAAACGTCATTTCATTCATAGATTGACATTGTACATACTGCAAACTACATACAGACACCTTTGGTACTCACCTTATGAAGTTTAGAACTCCATAAGTGATTACCTTATTACAAGCTTTGATATCTTTAAACTATCTACCAATATTTTTTTTTTGAATACAAGTGGTGTAAACAAGTTTTGAATAAAAACTCCAAGTGTTTGCCTCAGATATTTCGGGATGCCTCTTCACTGAATCTCTTCCCCCTTTTATAGAGGTCCTGAATTATTTTCTTCCTCTCCTTTTTGGTGACAAGAAAGGAATCTGATCTCTTCCGCAATAATTTTCTTGTTGAGTAGTCATCAACCACTTTTTTTGGTGCATTTATTTTTCTTGCTAGCTGGACTTCAATAATTCTTGACAAATTATCTTTCAGATTGTGACAAAACACCACAGCTTTTCTTTAATAAAGAGACTTTATGTGAAGGGTCTTTGTTATTGTAGCTATCTTCTTGTTGTTTAGTGACCACAATTTTTCTTTAATAAATGACTTTATTAAAGTAGTGATAAAATGTCACTATTTGACAGCTTTATTTTTCCATCCTTGAGTGAAAGAACTCTGCTGGGAATTCTGTACTATCGAGTGATGCATGACTCATATCTCCAACAAGACAGTGTTCACACCTGTGCTCTGAATGGTCCCACATTATCTTGCATAGCTCTTTGCGCATAGTTTCACTTCCACTTACTTCATTGATAATAATTTTCTCAAGTAGGTGGTCCAATTCACAAATATCTATTTCTTTAGATGGCAATCTTGCATTGGAGTAGATTACATGATTATCTGAAGGATATAACCAAATTTTTTCTTTTTCAGAAATAACTTGACTTAAATTATCAAATATTTCTTTATATCCTTTAGCTCTTCTGTAAGAATCATGTTAACAATATCTTCATATCCATTCTTAACAACTTTTTGGCTAGTTGGTAAGAAGTGTTGGTTTGTGATCCTTATTTTGATACAATGAAATGATGGGATCATTGTTCCTTCATATTTATCCCATTCCATTGTGGCTGAAAAGAATCAGATATATATATTCGTACTTTTGATAACTTCAGTAAATCTTCTAATTGCCTTTTTAACATCTATGGGAAGTTGTGAAATTTTCCTTAGATCTTTGCTTGGATATATGCAGAGTATATTCCCTAGTTCAAAGCAATTTTGAACCCAATTAGCTGGCGCTCCTGCATAGAAATTTATCTTGTTGTATTTCCCATAGTGTAGGGTCTTCGTCCATTTCCCTACTTCGAGATACCAATCTGAAAGTATATTTAAAATAACAATAAAGAAGAGAATTTCTTCATAGTTATCTTTGTTTGGTAATTTTTGTTCGTGGCAAACTTTTACCACATCTTTTGGATTTATTTACTCAATACGAGTTTTGGAATCAATTTCTTTCCTCTGTGAAGATGTTTCCATATTTTTAGTACAAATATTAGAATTAATTTCTCCATGTGAAGGGGTTCCTAATATTATCTTATCTTTCCCTTTATCCTCGGGAAGAGCGCTAGTATTCATAAGACCCAGTGAAGGGTTACTAGACTTTGTACAAGTATTTTCTGTCGAATGGGCTATCGTGGTACTGCCTAGAAGGTTTTCTTGTATATTTTGAATTTACATTTCCAAACAAGAGACTTTAAGTTCAAGTATCTGGACTTTTGTCTTTAATTCCTTCAGCTCCATCTCTGCTAAGATAATCTGGAAGAAAATCAGACTGTCCTTTAATATATTCAATATCAAACTTGAAATATGAAAACCATATCTGGATTCTGATAATGTATCTATTTGCAATAGATGGATCAACATTATTTTTTAAAAATGCTTTAACTTGTGTATTATCAGTTCTAATCAAGAACTTTTTTGGTAGCAAGTAATCTTCATTTTTTTGTACTCCTCACTTCACAGCAATGAGCTCTTTCCTATTTGTTTCATATCTCGTTTCAACTTCTTTGAATGTTCTTGGTGTATATCCTGCAAGCATTTCCGGACAAGAACAATTCTTTTCACATTTATATTTTTTATGATTCTTTTTTACCTTAAGTACTGCTTCCCAGTATTTATCTGAAGCCTCAGTTTCAAGGATAAAGAAATCTTCTTCCCGTGGAATAATAAGTTTTGGTAAATTTTTTAATTCATCTTTTACCTTCCTGATGCTTTTGTGATCTTGTTCATCCCAAGACCACATTACATTTTCCCTTAATTTTGGAAGAAAGTAATTTTTTAATTTGGCACAATTTTCAATAAATCTTTCAGCATAATTTAATATACCGAGGAAACTTTGTAAATGTTTTTTATCTTTAATTTCTTCAGGAAAATCTTGAAGTTTTTACCAATATGAGATTGCAGTTGCAATTCTCTTTCTTTTATAAATAGTCCAAGAAATTCTGTCTCTGTTTTTGCTATCTCGACTTTCTTTTGAGAAAGTGTGATACCGTGTTTTTTCATGATATAACAAAACTTTTCAAGATGTTCAATGTGTTCGTTCATATTTTTTGAATGAATAAGTAAATCATCTACGTAGACAATACAAAAATGAGTAATAGATTTTATTACCTCATCCATTCTTCTTTGAAATATCTGTGGTGCATTTTTCAATCCAAATGACATTACATTCCATTCAAATTGGCCTAAAGGATTATGAGTTCTAAATGCAGTTAAATATTTGCTATCTTCTGTGAGCATAATTTGCCAAAATCCTGATTTACAATCGAATTTTGAAAATATCTTCTTGTTTTGTACTTGTTTAATAAGGATGTCCTTATTTGGCAAGTAATATCCATCAAATTTTGTAACTTCGTTTAGCCTTTTATAGTTAATCACCATTCTAGTTTTTCCTCTTTTATTTCACTATGTTTCCTAACCATAAATACTGGACCACTACGTGGACTTTTACTAGGCCTAATTAGTTTGGCTTCTAGTAATTCTTTTATTTGAATTTTAAATTCATCTTGGTCTTCAACACTGTATTTCATCGGTTTAACTCTTACTATAGTATCTGATTTTATAAGCTCTATCTTGGCTTTAACCTTATCTGTATCCCATTTTTCTAATGGGTTTTCAGAATAAGTTTCAGAAATTTCTTTCCTAAATTTTTCTAACTTATCTTCTTTTGTCATTTTTAGCACATTAATTGGTTTAAATTTTCTGTACTCCAACATCCACCACGCTGGGTTGAGGAACTCTGATGATTAATTTCTTTGTAAGCTATGCTTACGGATTTTGTGATTCCAGGTGTAAATATCTTGTGTGCACAAGGTGTTGTGAACATATATTTATCAATAAATTGAGTAAAATGCGCATATTTAAATAGGAAATTTTGTCCTAACAAAATATCACATCCAATTGTAGTTGACATATATATATATATATATTATCAATGAACACTTCTCTAAGAGATATTAGAAATGGTATTTGCGTAGCATATTTGCTATATATTATCTTGTTTCCTCCTGTTGTCGTAGCAGTTACAACTTTCTTTGAGTCATATTTCTAATATTCAGATGGTAGTACATTTGGTAAGCAAAGGCTTATAGTACTTCCTGTATCTAAATAAGCATGAAATTTTATTTTACAATAATTTTTTAAATTGACTATAACTTCAATATATGGACTCATAGGATTGGTATTTATTATCATTTCCATGGTAACAATGATCTCATATTTTCATCAATACTTTGATTTTTAAGTCGTTCTATATTAACATTTCCTCTAGGTGGAAATTTTGCAATAATATTTTCTCCTTGTAACCTCACACTACATTTTCTTATTATTCTTCATTCAGAATTAATTTCTTTAGCTTGTTTGTGAAAATCAAGCATTATTTGTTCGGTATTGTAACTTAATGTTCCTTATATTTTCTTGGCGGAATATACTGTGCCGATTCATCAAAATCTTTGTGTATTATTATGTTATCTATTATTTTCCTTAAATTACTATGATGGCTAGTACTAAAAGCAAATATTGATTTTATACTTATACTAATAGCCTTACTTTTATGTAACATTTTCAAGTTTCCAATTCTATAATAGAAATTGAAACTTTGGTCTATATTTTCATCTGTTATTGAGATTGCATAATTTGGTTTTACTATAAATATTATCTTCTGATAAACTAGATTTCCTACAACAGTTCCTAATAGAGCATCTATAGGATCTTGTAGAATTCTGTTATCCATGTAATAAAATTCAATAGGTATATTCATGCCTTCTCTAAAGAATCCTTTAATCATAACTTGGATTCCTCCAATTTCAATACATTTTAACTTCTTCCTAATATTTTCTGGGTCATTGGACAATTTTTGTTTTACCAATTCTTTAGTAATTATTGGGATTCTGGTTTTTCCCACTACATCTTCTATGTTAATTGGGATTTCTTTATAATTCATACTTACAATTGTTTTGTTCATCCTAGGGAGTATTCCTAAGAATCATTGATGAAATACATATTTTTCTTGTAAGTCTAAGATTCTTTTAATTATCTCCTTATATCTTTTGCTATCAAATGTAATTTCTTGACAAATTCCTTCTACTGAGTCTTCTTCTTCCTCAGTTGTTTCAATAGATGATCCTTGTACTTCTTGAATTTCATTCATATATATATTTTCTCTAGATTCTTCATCTGATGATGATGTTTTTAACTCATAAATACTATTACATTCACTGTCTAAATCCTCAAAATACTCAATTGGTTCTATATCACTATCATCTATAAATTCTTCATAAGCTTTGAAAGTTTTTATATTCTATTTATCTTTTCTCTTAGGACATTGGGGGGCTATATGTCCTTCTTCATTACAAATGAAGCCTCTACATTTTTCATATATTTCTTTTTGGGCTTTTCACTTATATTTCTTCTCATGACATCCAAATTGTTCTGTTTGACCTATATCTTTGTAACAACATAAAGAAAGAGTTCTTCCTTATCTTATATGTTTTTTTATTTTCTAGCGCTTCTCTGCACCAAATACTTATTATTCTTTTTGTAAATTTAATTCTACTTCCAAGACTATCTATATATATTCCCTCTTCATCTCCTTCAGGTAATATTTTATTATATTCTTTTAATAACTTAGTTCCCCAAGGGAATGGTAATTTTGTGAGTAAGATCTTAAGATTGACTTATTATTTGTACAATCTCCTTGGTTGATTGTATAGTATAATTCTTGAAATTTACATGTATATCTTTCTAATTCGCACATATGACATATCGCATATTCTTAAATTTTTCATTGCAATCATTCCTTCATTATATTCATCTTGTTTTCTAGCTTCTTCATCAAATGTGTATCTATCTCCTAAAAATTCTGTACTGAAGGCTCTTTCTAATCTATTTAATATGTCTATTATACTTTGATCATTTAGATTATTTCTATTATCTAATGCATCAGTTGTATTTCTCCATATTTTATTCTTCTTTTTATATTCACATGTAGTTTTCTCCACCATTCTGATACTATACCTCTAAATGTATGTTCTATAAATCCAAAGGCTGTATATGTGTCCCATTTATTAAATTGTATTGCTAAATCAGTACTTTTTGTCTATGTTTCTGTAGCTTTATTTGTATCTACACAGTCTAAATCTAACCATATTCTTGTTGTGTGGATTGGTTCATTATATGATTTTGTTGGATTAACTTCTTTTATTGATTATTTTCTAATATTTCCACATTATCTATTTTGGGGTTTCCTATATCTTTGGAATCCTTCTTTTCTAGGTATATAAGTTCCATATGGATTACTTATATCTTCATCACTACTAAATTCTTTTTTTACGTTACTTGCAGGCGAGTTTGTATTCATTTTAGTATTTTCTACTTGTTTTGCTAATTCTTCTAATTGATTTTTATATTCATCATATTCTTCTCCTGTAGATTATAAGAATTTTCTTTCTAATTCTTCTACATTTGTTATAATAAATTATTTTATTTCAGGTGTTTTTTCCTTTCCTTTATTTTTATCTTTAATTTTTTTCTTTAATCTTGAGGACGATTAATTATGATTTTATCCTTTCCTTTTAGATTTTTGTCTAATATAGCATTTCATATTTGTAAATTATATTCTAAATTTTTCAATTTCTTATTCATTTCTTCAAATCCTTCGTTCAAAATATTTTTTGGTAAATAAGGATAACTTGATTTTTTATGTTTTTCTACATTTTTTAGAAATTCTTCAATTTTATTTTCTTATTCTGATAAATTCATTATGATTTTTTGGTTCGTAACGGGGCTCTGATACCAATTTGTGCCAGAGTGCGCAGTGTGCTGAACACTCTCTCTATTTTCTTAAGGAATTATATGCGAAATTATAATCGTCTTATGATTCTTGTCAAAAATATTTCTTATTGTCTTATTTCGTTTATTTCTATTAATCTCAAATATTCAATATGGTGTTTAACTAATCTTTGAAGTTCTTCGAATAATTCTATAGTTCTGGAACTTGATTCTCCTTCAATACTAACTAATTTTGTATATTCTCTATGTAAACTCCTACTTAAATCTCTCATTTTTTCCTCAAGTATGTAAGGGTTGTAAACAGGCATAAATTTAATTAGGTAAAAACTAATTTTATTATTTTGCTTCCAAAAAATTATTTGGGGACTAAATTGAAATTGTTTTATAGTTAGATGACTTTGTTTGAAAATGAGGGTATTTGGGGAAGAATAAATGGTTGAAGTCTATTTTTAAAAGATTATAGTTTCAAAGTCTATTTAACAAAAGTTTATAGTTATTGAATCTATTTATGGATATTTTCCTAAATGTAATATTATGAGTATATATTGATGCTTGTTGAAGATATAAATATATTTATTATAATTTCTGCATTTCCCTTATATATTTAACTTTTTCTCAATTTTTGTTCAAAAATCACCATAAATTATAAATATGTGTTTAATCTTAACTCATCAAATATACGATAATTGAACAACATTGAAGATCAAGAAATTATTATATCATATAGTCTTTGCTCAATTATTAAAATTAAAATTATTAAAAAATATTAACCATTGTTTGGTATTTAACACACACACACACACATATATTATATATAAAAGGTAATAAATGCATTCACACTAATCCACTTTGCATTCATACTAATACACTATTCTCCCTTTATATATAGTATAGATTTCGGCTACCATGCCTGCCACTTGAATTTGGGTTTCCATATATTAATAAATGGTTGAATCTATGCGTGGGCGTAGTTTCATAAGGTTCTGGTTCCTACGAAATCGAACCGAATGAGAACTGATGGTTCTTTTGTTTGGTTCTTTTTGCAAGAGAAGAATCGAACCGTTCGATTCTTTTGGTTCTGGTTCTGGTTCCGATTTCCTCAACTAAAATTTTCAAACTTAAGCAATGAATTCATGATAAATTCCGGCTGGTAAAAGTCGTAAGACGGTAAGGTCACTGACCTTGATTAAACCGCGAATACAACACTTAAAATCCTTGATATCAAAATATTCACTATCTTCCATACAGTAATGTGTCTTCTCATCCGCGTGTGTGTGCTCCTTCTAAAAACTCTTCAATTTCTACTCGCAATTCTCCACATTTTCAGGGAATAGTCTGTGACGACCCGAATTCTCTTCCATTCGAGTGCCACTAAAAGTGACTCATATCATATTATCGAGACTTAAATAGTAATGTAAAATTATTCAAAAGAATAATTAGAATCCCATAATTTTATTTGTGAATAAAAATAGAACATAATTTTCTTACATAAAGTTCAACATAATTATCTCATCAATCTTAACCACTTTTGCCACTTCCATGTTGACCGCCTCGAACCTTCAATTATCTGAAAATGGTAAATATCGTGGAGTGAGATTTATAAAATCCCAGTAAGTATACCAAGCATAAATTTTCTTTTGAAAGCATATGGATCATTTTCATCATAACATAGGATAGGATCGAAATACTCATAAACATAGGGAGACACAAGAATTTTACCGAACTTAAATGGCAAGAATTCTTATGTGTAGCGCTACTAAACTCCGGTCCCCTTAGCATAATCATAAACATATCATATGGAACCCATAACAATCTTGTGAGATTGATTTCATAGCAATGATCCAAACATTTTCATAAAAACATAAGATATACTTACTTGTCATAAAAACATACTTACTTTTCATAAAAACATAAGGTGTATTTACCTTTCATAAAAACATACTTACTTTTCATAAAAACATAAGGTGTATTTACCTTTCATAAAAACATACTTACTTTTCATAAAAACATAAGATATACTTACTTGTCATAAAAACATACTTACTTTTCATAAAAACATAAGATATACTTACTTGTCATAAAAACATACTTACTTTTCATAAAAACATAAGGTGTATTTACCTTTCATAAAAACATACTTACTTTTCATAAAAATATAAGATATACTTACTTGTCATAAAAACATACTTACTTTTCATAAAAACATAAGGTGTATTTACCTTTCATAAAAACATACTTACTTTTCATAAAAACATAAGATATACTTACTTGTCATAAAAACATACTTACTTTTCATAAAAACATAAGGTGTATTTACCTTTCATAAAAACATACTTACTTTTCATAAAAACATAAGATATACTTACCTTTTAAAAGATTAAAATGAAGTGTAGTAGTAAATGGACCAAAACTTTCTTGACCACCTTGAATTTCTCTTACTTGTGGATTTTGTCAAGAGATTGGAAATAAGTGTATATGTGTAGAGTTGTGTGTAAAAGAGATGGGTTTAAATAGATGTATAAAGTTGGCGTATTGTAAACATAATCATTCAATTCTATTAATTTTAACACATCCTTTTCTTAAAGTAAAGCACCATTCATATACTTTTCCATATTTATACAAATAATATGCTCTTCATGATTATATATAATGGAGTCTTATCAATCATTCATATACTTTTCCATATTTATACAAATATTATGCTCTTCATGATTATATATAATGGAGTCTTATCAATCATTCATATACTTTTCCATATTTATACAAATATTATGCTCTTCATGATTATATATAATGGAGTATATAAATCATTCATATACTTTTCCATATTTATACAAATATTATGCTCTTCATGATTATATATAATGGAGTATATAAATCATTCATATACTTTTCCATATTTATACAAATATTATGCTCTTCATGATTACATATAATGGAGTCTTATCAATCATTCATATACTTTTCCATATTTATACAAATATTATGCTCTTCATGATTACATATAATGGAACCTCTCATGCTTGCATATATTTTCTTAATTTAAATAATAAAAGTAATTTTTGTACAAATAAATATTGGGATAACATTGAATTAAGTACTTAGACTTAATATACTTTAAATCAAGAGAATGGAGATATTTTTAGAAATTCGGAATTTAATTTAAAATCGAACGATCTCGATTATTTCTTGACTTGGCTATACGAATACGTCGTGGCGTTAACTTAATAAAAATTGGTGAAATAGTAGCGACATGATTTTCTATTAAAATAATTATTAATCGCGTAAAAATTCTTGGTCGCTACAAACTTACCCCCTTAAAATAATTTCGTCCTCGAAATTAATTTTACTTGATCTTATGATTTCTGAACACTTAATCAGAATCTCTTCTTCTTCTTCTTATGTAGCATCATCGCTACCATATTTAACCCAACCATATTTAACCCACTGGACTTTGACTAAATGCATCAATTTGTTTTCTTAAGACATGGACTTTTCTATCAATAATAGACATATGTCTACTCATAAATTCTTCTGAATCAAAATGAAAATTCCCAATCGTATGTGATATTTCATCATATCTTGATTATTATATCAAAATATCAGTACCCAAAATCCAAGAAAATATTCCATATCTCAAATCCCGTCATCATCAAATCTTCCTTTTATCAAGAAAGTAAACGGCGCATAAACTCTTGTTCCCTCTTTTCCATTATTCTATTCCGCGCTTTCTTGCTGGAATCAATATCACGCGGATTCCCTCCGATCCTTAATGCTTTTAAATAGTTCATGCTGGGAAGAGGTTAGATCCATCAAAAACATGGATATCATTCTTACAAACATTCGCAAGTATTATTCCAGTCTTCCAATGAATGATCTGAGGAAAATTTATCGAATAAGACTCGAAAGATTGAGGTTGCTGATGGCTCATGGTGTTTCAGAAGATGTTCGCTGGTTGATCGAAGCAAAGGTTCGACTATCTGGTGAATTACCTATGACATTTCCAAAGCACATGCCTGGTTTAGGCAAAAGCACCTTCGCAAAGAAACGAAGAGCAAAAAGGCTGAATGGTTGCTACAAATGTGCTCGTTGGAACTGTGATACTCGTTGCAAAACAGTAGGATATTCTTCTACTAATCGGGATGATAAAATCAAATTCATAAAGGGTGGACTGAGTAAGGAGTCTTTGGATGATATTCGACTGACTCTTGAGACGCACCCAAGTGGTTATGTGCAACGTGAACTTCTCTCCTTATACGCTCAGTTTAACGAGGACAAAAATCGTTATAGTCTCCAAAATATAATAGCAAAAGATCCTGTTTGCCAGTCTGTTTTACAAAATGAGGCTTCGGGCAGTTCAACAATGATATAAGGTAAATCTCTTGATACACATTTAAAATATTTTGCTGTTTTCTTTCACGCGTTTTGGAAATAAAATATATTTTCCTTTCTCGAGTTTTGATAAAGCTGGAAATAAATCACCGAAAGGTGATATCTTTGGTAAAACAGTCAAAAGTTGGCCGATTTTGTCAAAAGTAAATCTTTACTTTTTCATAATCAATCAAAAACAGTAAATTTTTTCGGCTTTAAATAGCCAAACATATTTCATAGTTCAGGCATCCCAAAATCACATCTTCTTCGTAAGTTTCCTCTTCTATACTATCAAAGATGGAAGCACCAAAACTTCGACAGATCAAAATTATTTGTGTATTTTTTGGATCAAAAGTGGGGAAAGGCTTCAGTTATCTAGAAGCGGCCGTAGATCTTGGAAAGAAATTGGGGGAAAAAGGTATCACTCTTGTGTATGGGGGTGGTAGCAGTGGTCTAATGGGTTGTGTTTCCCAATCTGCTCTTGCAGAGAAATCAAAAGTAATCGGTGTCATACCTGTCCCTTTGGTATATGTTACAGGCAAAACACGAGGGCATGAAGTTCAAACCTTATCCATCCATGAACGCATAACTTGTATGCTATATGGTTCTGATGCCTTTATAGCCCTGCCCGGAGGTTTTGGTACCTTAGAAGAAATCTTTAACATTACCTCGTGGGCTCAACTAGATCTCCATACTAAGCCTATTGGGCTTCTGAATGTTAACAATTTCTTTGATGGTTTGTTAACCTTTCTTGATTATGCTGTGGAACAGGGATTCATCTCTCTATTTTCCAGAAGGCTTCTTATTTCTGCTCCTACTATTGATGAACTACTGGATAAGCTGCAGTCATATATCTCAATACAAGATCCAGCAGGGGTTAAGATAGATTGGTCGCAAGGAAGGGGAATCAAGCGAAAATGGAGTCCGGTTAATGTAAACTTAACTTTATGAATCTTAGAATAGGTGGGGGTAGAGTACGAAGTATTCTTACTCTCGAGACACCCCTCTAATTTCCTAGGATTTTCCTTAATGTTTAAATCTTGTGTGTACCTCAAAGGTTCCAGGTGGTAGATTACGGAGTATTCTTACTCTCGAAACACACCTCTTTGAAGGTTTCTTTATTTCCTCAAAAGGTCAGAGGTGGTAGGATACGGCTACTCCGAAAACACATCTCTCAATTTGAGGAATTTCCCATGTTGCTTTCTTTTGATTTTGCGTGTTTCATGTATTTCTTTCCAATGTGACTCTTGTGTGTTCTCCTTACGAGAAAATAATAAATATCTCTGTTATCATCTACTAAATCTCGTTTGTGATGTAAATGAATTTGCATGTCTAACCTCAATTCTCTTAGTGATTGCATACCATACTATGCTCTTAATTCCAAACGATAAAATTCTAAGCAGAGTTTCCTTTGAAATTTGGACTTATTCAAACCGTAAGCATACTTCATAACTCACAATAATAAATAATTCCACATTTGATCACAACGATCTAAAAATTGACCACAATTTCATCAAACTTCAATATCATAAAAAAATATTCCAGAAAATCAATTCATAATTCCTCAACATAGAAATTTCAAATCATAGTCGTCAATATCACAATATCACTTCCTTCAATACCTTAATTGGCTCAAAAGATTACTCATACTTATATTTATAAGTCATAAATCATATTCCCAAAATTTAATCACAAGGCCAAAGTTCATAATAAATTTCTCTTCAATATAGAGGCATAATTCACTTACTCAACATAATATCCATTACTTAATTCCCAATAACCAAATCTTTAAATCTCTAACTTCATAATGCTTCTCATAAAAGTCTCATTAAAATCATATCACTTATAATCTTAACATCTCATAAAAATTCATAAAATTGGCTCGCTATTTCTCATTAAATCTAAATGATAGATAATCTGAACATATTTCTAATCATTTCTGTTGACTTCTCATACTTAATGCCATGTCTAAAATCAATTATGCAAAGTCCATTTAAGGTTTATCATTTCTAAACTCGAGGACAACAATTATTTTGAAAATCATTCTTAAGTCATATTATTCCCATTATGCTCAACACCCGTTCTCTTTCTTTCTTTTCTTTTTGAATTTTTTTTTTTTTTTTTTCAGAATTGAAACTTGAAGAGTGGTACCAATAATCATCCACAGTTTTTCCTTGCTTTTAAGCAAAGGTAGTGATAAAGGGATAAATTATTGAACCGAAAATTGAAACTTGAAGAGGAAGTACTAATAACCATCCACAGTTTTTCCCTTGTTTTTACACAAAGGTAGTGATAAAGGGATAAATTATTGTACGAATTCATTATCAATTTTGTTTGTTTAATATATTATTCCATATATTTTGGGCAAAAGTTACAACCCAACTTAATTTCTAATTGAGTCAATCTTACTAAGCTTAATATGCACCAAAATTCATATAAATATCCTCTGTCTCATGATTCTACATTGAAAAGAATAAAAAAATTGAGTCTTCTATCAATTTATATCATACTTGACATGTATATTATGTGTAACACATAAAGATTCATAACATATGAAGATTTCATACTTAACATGTCTTAATAAAATCGTAAATGACTTGCAAAGCATATAATATACCTGGTTCGAGGAGTCAATACGTGGAGAGTGACATAGTAGAGTGATGAGTTAAAATATTTCATATAATCTTATTTTCCTTTAATCAACAATAATTTAATGTGGTTGTATCCAAATCAACATTTTCTTGAATCATAATTCCTAATTAATCACAGTCTTCAAAACAAATCCAATATCGATATAGTAATTATCTCCCCATCAATAATTAATAACTTAACCCAAATAAAATTTATCGTCAAATCTTATTTTTCCTTTAGTCCCCGAACTTCTAGAAATTTATCAAAGACATCAATATAAACATCATATCACTAACTAATTATATTCCATAAAATTTTCAGGACATTACAAACTCCCTTGCTTAAAATGAATTTTGTCCTTGAAATTCGCACATCAAATTTCATCATGCTTTTCAAAATCATAACCATACTTGACATGTGAAAATTCAACTTTTTTTTTTATAATGAATAGTGATTTCGTTCACTGTTCATCGTGAATAGCACGTCGTTTTACTGTTCACGTGAATAGTGATTTTTTTTTTTTTAAAGAAATAAAATTTCAAAAATCTACAGAATCGTTTTTAAAACTCTTTTCTCTGATACCAACTGTGACGACCCGAATTCTCTTCCATTCGAGTGCCACTAAAAGTGACTCATATCATATTATCGAGACTTAAATAGTAATGTAAAATTATTCAAAAGAATAATTAGAATCCCATAATTTTATTTGTGAATAAAAATAGAACATAATTTTCTTACATAAAGTTCAACATAATTATCTCATCAATCTTAACCACTTTTGCCACTTCCATGTTGACCGCCTCGAACCTTCAATTATCTGAAAATGGTAAATATCGTGGAGTGAGATTTATAAAATCCCAGTAAGTATACCAAGCATAAATTTTCTTTTGAAAGCATATGGATCATTTTCATCATAACATAGGATAGGATCGAAATACTCATAAACATAGGGAGACACAAGAATTTTACCGAACTTAAATGGCAAGAATTCTTATGTGTAGCGCTACTAAACTCCGGTCCCCTTAGCATAATCATAAACATATCATATGGAACCCATAACAATCTTGTGAGATTGATTTCATAGCAATGATCCAAACATTTTCATAAAAACATAAGATATACTTACTTGTCATAAAAACATACTTACTTTTCATAAAAACATAAGGTGTATTTACCTTTCATAAAAACATACTTACTTTTCATAAAAACATAAGGTGTATTTACCTTTCATAAAAACATACTTACTTTTCATAAAAACATAAGATATACTTACTTGTCATAAAAACATACTTACTTTTCATAAAAACATAAGATATACTTACTTGTCATAAAAACATACTTACTTTTCATAAAAACATAAGGTGTATTTACCTTTCATAAAAACATACTTACTTTTCATAAAAATATAAGATATACTTACTTGTCATAAAAACATACTTACTTTTCATAAAAACATAAGGTGTATTTACCTTTCATAAAAACATACTTACTTTTCATAAAAACATAAGATATACTTACTTGTCATAAAAACATACTTACTTTTCATAAAAACATAAGGTGTATTTACCTTTCATAAAAACATACTTACTTTTCATAAAAACATAAGATATACTTACCTTTTAAAAGATTAAAATGAAGTGTAGTAGTAAATGGACCAAAACTTTCTTGACCACCTTGAATTTCTCTTACTTGTGGATTTTGTCAAGAGATTGGAAATAAGTGTATATGTGTAGAGTTGTGTGTAAAAGAGATGGGTTTAAATAGATGTATAAAGTTGGCGTATTGTAAACATAATCATTCAATTCTATTAATTTTAACACATCCTTTTCTTAAAGTAAAGCACCATTCATATACTTTTCCATATTTATACAAATAATATGCTCTTCATGATTATATATAATGGAGTCTTATCAATCATTCATATACTTTTCCATATTTATACAAATATTATGCTCTTCATGATTATATATAATGGAGTCTTATCAATCATTCATATACTTTTCCATATTTATACAAATATTATGCTCTTCATGATTATATATAATGGAGTATATAAATCATTCATATACTTTTCCATATTTATACAAATATTATGCTCTTCATGATTATATATAATGGAGTATATAAATCATTCATATACTTTTCCATATTTATACAAATATTATGCTCTTCATGATTACATATAATGGAGTCTTATCAATCATTCATATACTTTTCCATATTTATACAAATATTATGCTCTTCATGATTACATATAATGGAACCTCTCATGCTTGCATATATTTTCTTAATTTAAATAATAAAAGTAATTTTTGTACAAATAAATATTGGGATAACATTGAATTAAGTACTTAGACTTAATATACTTTAAATCAAGAGAATGGAGATATTTTTAGAAATTCGGAATTTAATTTAAAATCGAACGATCTCGATTATTTCTTGACTTGGCTATACGAATACGTCGTGGCGTTAACTTAATAAAAATGGGTGAAATAGTAGCGACATGATTTTCTATTAAAATAATTATTAATCGCGTAAAAATTCTTGGTCGCTACATAGTCGCACAAGTCCAACAAATCCTTGAAAACAAGATAACAATTAATTGTAAGATGAAGAGTGAAGATTTATTATTTATTGATTCTTGAAGATTTGACGGCTGAAGGCTTGATGGCTGAATGTTTGAAGCTGAACGACAAAATCAGTAAAAAAAAATGATTTTGATCTATAGTTTTTTGTTTATTACTTGTTTTACTTATAGTTATTGTAATGTTTAATGAGTCAATAGTTGTTGGGTAATTGATATTGACTAATGAACCGGATAACATGCATTAAGATTAGGAATTGATGACTTTTTTTAAAATTTATATTTAAAAAAATAAAAAAACGTGTTTTGTTCTGGTTCTGGTTCTGAACCAAGAACCGAAACCAGAACCAGAACCGATGGTTCTTGATTTTTAGAACCAGAACTGTTTAAAATTTTGATAGAACCGACCCAACAGGGATTGAACCAGAACCAAACCGAATTGAACTGCTGGTTTCGATTCTTTCGCTCGGGCCTACTTGAACAACAACCTTGACGGTCTTCATTGCCCATCCCCTAGAGCTTTGGGGAGAATGTAAATCGCGATATTTGTCTCAATTAATTAGGCTCTGAAGTTCACCAATTGGTTTCCATATATTAATATTACAGAAAAATGTGGATCAAGAATTAAATGTGAGTTAAGAAAATTTGTGACTTAATATTGATATAATTTGTGACTTAGAAATTAATTGTGACCTAATAATTTGATAATTGTGAATTAAAGAATTCGTGATCTAAAAGTCCGGTTGAATATGATGTTTTGAAAACTGGGACATTATCTTTACAAATCCCATTAGTAACATCACCGATTTGGCTTCAAGGTCCAGATATTGCATTAGGGAGGAATTGATCTAAAACCCACAAGTGAGTTTGTTATCAAACCCACTTGTGGGCCATACTCCCCTATCCCCTCCCCCCTATGGGTGGGTGGGCAGTGGGGCCCATCCACCCGTATCCAATACCCACTCGACACTTGTCGAGTGGGTGCCATATCTAGTGCCCATATGGACACTAGATCAGCCATGTGCATTAGGGAACAAGAAAACAATTGTACCAGCCACAAATATATTAAAAATGAGAACATATAGACAGAGCATTACGATAAATAGAAACTATTCTTTAATTTTAAGATATTTCGTTCTTCCGAAAGCATTTGATATATGAGATAAATTGTGTTTGATATTATTTAAAATGAACGGTGATTCCACTTTCAAAATAAAATGAAAAAATGAATGGTAATTTTTATAAGAATGAATGATTGAGATTTGGTTGAAAAGTCAAATTTTGTGAACTTGACTTTTAATGAATGATTAAGATTGAGTATTATAAAAAAATGAGATAAATTTAACAAATACCAAATAAGTATGCATAAAAAATCACAAAAAGAGTAGTACTTAAATGAAAACAAATCTAAATTGCACGGTCGAGTTGTAATATAATTCAGTAGTTATCTGTAAAATCAACCCCCTTCCATATCGTAGAGCCAACGAGCCACTTATCGTTTCATTCTCCAAAATTTTCCCCAATTCCATCCACAAAATGGAAAACAACCCGCACCAAACGGCGGCGCCGGCGTTACAGCCGGAGATGTATCCACAGCAGACACCGTACCCGCAACTCCTACAACAACAGCAGCAGCAACTTCAGCTGTTCTGGAACTATCAGCGGCAAGAGATCGAGCAGGTGAACGATTTCAGAAACCATCAGCTGCCATTGGCCCGCATTAAGAAGATAATGAAAGCGGACGAGGATGTACGCATGATCTCGGCGGAGGCCCCGGTCCTCTTCGCCAAGGCGTGCGAGCTGTTTATCCTCGAGCTCACCATCCGATCCTGGCTCCACGCGGAGGAGAACAAGCGGAGGACGCTCCAGAAGAACGACATTGCTGCGGCTATCACACGTACGGATATATTCGATTTTCTGGTGGATATTGTCCCCAGGGATGAGATCAAGGAAGAGGTCGCGATTTTGGGACCTCCGGTGGGAACGACAGGGGTGCCTTACTATTACCCACCCATGGGACAGCCCATGATGGGGCACCCATCAATGCCGGGGATTGATCAGGGGATGTATCTGCAGGCCCCGCCTCCTCCGCCCTCCCAGGCTTGGCAGTCCGTGTGGCAGACCACGCCGGATGATGGGTCCTACGCCAGTGGCGGTGGTACAGGCAGCAATCAAGGAAACCTGGATGGTCAAGAGTAAGATTGTCTTGTTACAGGTTCTTTCTTTTTATTATCTTTTAAAGAATGAAACTTTAAACAGTACTAACTCCTGTTTAAGTAATTTCAATGATAACGTGATTCTTTTAATTGTGCTATGCAAGTTGATATTCTAAGGGCTATATTGGTGTTGATGCTGTACATCATGTTTCAGAACATCTGAACATGTACCTTGGACTTTGGATAATAATTTATTCAAGGATATTTTCCACCAAACCTTTTCCAGACTAATGCCTGGTGATAATGTGTTCGTTTGACTTTTTGTGGAAAATAAATGGAATGTAAATTATTTGGTTGATTTATTTGTGTTTTCTAGGTAAGATTAAAAATTGGAGGGAGAAAATGTGGACGGTAAAAAATTGGTTTGGGAAATTGTGCAAATTAATTTTTTTGTAGATTTTGTCTTCGAGTGGTTTAATTTATGGCCCCCGAACAGTCCTCTATCTAGGGTTCCTGTGTGATTTGAATCATTGCAGACTAGCTACATGCATGTGTTGTTTTGCATTTAGATTGGAAATACAGGATACATGCAGACAGAGAAAGCAAGAGAAAATCTATCCAAATAAACGATCAACGTGAATATATACATGCAGAGAGGGGAGAGAAGAAGAGGGCAGGAGGATAGTTCTATTACACATTTTTTTTCCCTGTCATCTCAGTGTTTAATGAAGAGTTAATGATCATAGATTTTTGCTAGAAAGCATGGCCCTAAAATTTAAATGGTAAGAATAACTCTTCGTTATTTATAGTTAAGGGTGTGTTCGGCATCCCAGCACAAATTATAATGTGATTTATTTGTGTTTTCTAGGTAAAATATGTGGTTGAAAAGTGGAGAGAGAATGTGTGGTTAAAAAGTGGTTTGAAAAATTGTGTATATTATAAACTGAATTATAATTTGAAATGATGGGCCAAAAGAACACATCCTAATTAGTTAAACTCAAAATATCTAATGTTTTCTTTTGGTTTTGTTAATGTTGAATGGAGAAGAGAACCTATTGGGTTTTGTTTTGATCGTTAAGCAATCATCGGTTAGTGAACTTCTAGGTTTGTTTTTCATTGAAATTTATGGATAAGAAGTTTAATTCTATCTATGTCTACTCCTTTTGTGCTTCTTCACCACGAGTCCTTATCTTTTCATGTCATGTAGTATTTTAATCGAAAGAAAACAACTTTCACGTGTCAAAATTTATGAAGTCTATTTTCTTCTGATTGGTTGTTTCATGTTATTGTGTAAAGCTGACAGCATGTGTTAATGTGAATAGAGACGTGTGATTATTCTCATTTAAGGTGTGTTTATTAAATGGTTTGGTTTGTTGCGGAACGTGGATGTATTAATGGAGTTATTTGGGTTTAGTCACTTAATATAATATATATTAATTGTCATCATAGCTTCTTAGTGATAAACCAGTTGCTAAAGAGGAAAGGAATCTATCAATTATTTAAATTCCCTAAATGGAGTCACTTACTTTAAATTAAGGGGAATGTTATCAATATGGAAGACGTAATTAAACTAGCCCTTACATCCCATTTAAAGTAAGACACTTTCCAAGTAGGGAATTGTAACGACCCGGGTCCTACTTAACGGGCTGTCACGGCCGTTAGATGACAACGTACTGTCCCCACTATACCAACATGAGTTTTTTCAGTATGCTTTGTCCTCACTCGCACGCTCCCTGAGAAAACTTCTCAGGAGGTCACCCATCCCAGAATTTCTCCAAACCAAGCACGCTTAACTGTGGAGTTTCCAACGATGGACTTCCGGAAAAGAAGGTGCACCTTGTTGGTATGAGTAGTACCTATCAATTCTCTTAAGCTTTCTTAGTTAGGGTATTACAATTTGTAACGACCAGGCTCCCTCGCTGGGGCCTTCTCCGTGTCGTACTCATGATCTTTCCACTCCTCCCTGGCTCCCTCGCTGGGGCCTTCTCCAGAAGTGGATTTTTGCGACAATGGTAGCAGGATTCCATGAATCTTTGTACTTAATCCCTAGGTGCAAGGTTCGAATCCTGCGGAAGGCAAAAATTCACTTCTGGAGAAGGCCCCAGCGAGGGAGCCAGGGGGGAGTGGAAAGATCATGAGTACGACACGGAGTAGGCCCCAACGAGGGAGCCGGGTCGTTACAGGAATTCAGGAAATGCTTTAGATATTTTTCTCTTCTATTTTTTATGAGGATATTTTAGCTATTAAACTTCTTCCCTTAAAACAAGCCTTAAAAATCATTGAAGGAGAATCTGTCGTGTAAAATGGAGTTCGTAATTTTTGACAGGAGAACTTGTTGTATTAGTCTGTTATCTCCGTATGTCTCAGTGTGATTTTCTAGTAAATTTCTGCTAATTTTTGTACAAAGAGCAGTTGGCTATAAACATAATTCTGACTATATCGCTGTCGTAGTATAAAAACCAACAGATCAAAGTCCAAACCATGCAATTAATTGCATAAAATACAGATAATCAAATCCTGTAAGTTTAGGAAACTTGTAGGTTTCTACAAGTATGGCCAAAGAAATTGGAGAAAAAATAAACGAGAGAGGTAGTTTTCAGTTCAGTTAACAAATCTGTTAGTCTTGAAAAGTGTAATACTAAAAGAGGAACAATCTCTAGTCTGCAAACACAATGACATACTTCAAGAAGTCCTCTTTTCTCTCTACTTATATGATTTTTGAGTGAATTATTAAATTCCTGGAGTATCGTAGTTAACATGCTTGGTCCCACTTTTAATGATGCCTTCTATTTTGACAAAATAGATAAAAAATTATGTATTAATCACTACATAAAATATACCGTTCACCTGGTGAATGATAAAGCTTCTGTTCGGATAGTTTAAAATCATTTTTTTTTTTTTTAGTTTTTCGCGGATCTCGAGGTAGATGTAGGGTTAAAAATTGGATAGAGTAAAGATGTGTGGTTAAAAAGTTGTATTGGAAATTGGAGAGATTATAAACCAAAAAAAAAAAAAACTGGTTACCGAACGGAGACACAAGCATCAATCACTTCTAGGCATGGAAGTGATAAATCCTTGGCAATTCACACTCCACATTAACGACACTGCATAAAGAGCGTGATTACGGTCTGTTGTTTTTAATAAACAAACAAACTTTCGAACACGGTAACACTACGAGTGGGCAAGTTTGGTCATAACTCATAAATCCTGCACAAACCTTACGGAGCTGAGCAATTTAGATAATTCATTAAAAACTCAAATTGGTTGTTTTTAACCGAGAACCTGACATTTTAGTTCGGTTCTTGGTTTTTGCTGGCAAACTAAAACTGAATTGAATTCCTTCAGTTCACTACCCTCCCTTCAGCTTCTCATTTCCCTTCACAACATTTATTCAGTGTTCTTTACAGCTTAAAAACTCACTAAAATAACATTAGGTAGGACAAAAATTGGAGTAATGAGGGTGGGGGGACTAGGTTTTGTTTGTCCATGGATTTTAAACATTAATAGGGAATCCTGCTTCCATGGTGCTGTAAAAGCTGAACACTGAGTGGATTAAGTGTAACAACCTTTGGAAAAAGCAAATGAATTCAAAGAACTAATTAGATAATTAGATTCCATGGTCTGGAACCAGAGTGAATCCAGTTTGGGCATGTTTATTTGACTTTATTTCTATGCATATATCTTAATTTCTGAACATTCGAATGCAACTTTATACTTTTATGGGTCTTTTTAATCAAAGATGCTGGTTGAACCATGGGGCCGTGTTTCACAATTGACATTGACTTACTAAATGACAAAGTATTAATATTAGTATCTGGAATGATGTGGACTTATTTCTTTCCTCGATTTTGTCAAAATCTTGGTAGTGATGCTACTTTGCTCGATAATTATTAAAAGCAAAGTCAAATAACATAGCTAAGCTTAATTATGTTATGCTACACAGTAGAAAATATTACTCAGTTTCCTCATAGATATTGCATTCTTGTCGTGTTTATCGATATTAAGTATTAACTTCACCATTCTAAAAATATCTTTTAGGTTATTCACCTGAAGAATTTAAAAGACTTTCTTACTTTCGTTCTTTTTGGTTTTTCCAAATACTAATTATGGAAGCATCTCTCTCCACGTCCGTGGATCTGCTCTTTTTGGAGATTTGTATCTTTACCCTTCCAAAATGTTACTGCTGCAACTATTCTTGGATTCCTTGTTGTAAAAGGGAAGGAAAAAGAAGTTATGGAGAAGGTTTGCAAAAACAAAGGTGAGCTATGCCTTTTCAGACTAGAAGTAGGGTTTGAAACCATGGTGGAGCATGGGCAGTCATAATAATGGTGTTGAAGGTGCATTTATGATTCTGAACTTGTACTCCTAGACTCCTAGTGGGTAAGGTATTGATGTAAGAAGATTGAGTTGGTTTGTAAATTTGGAACAACGTAATGCTGGTGAAGCACACTGTCGAATACTCAAAACACAATCATTATGATTTGCTTGTTCCTGAAAATATTTTATCGTTTAGGCATCATAGAAAATTAAGAATTCCAATTTGGTTTAGTTCAAATAATAGGAATGAGAAGAATGGCAGCCAAGTTCTAGATGACAGTAGATTAGTAATCACCTTGATAGAGAGAAAATTATTGAGTATAGAAATTAGCTGGTGTGCATCTGCTATTAAATTCGTGAGACATCTGAGCTTAAACACACGATTCATACAACATTCATCTAACATAAGCTTTAAGATGGAAAGTTACCGTGGAGGTTCTGGTCTACCCATACTCGATAACAATTTAAGTACCTGAAAATAATTACTTTCCATCATTTGTTACTATTTTCTTCACATGCTCACTTTTCATTAGCCTTGTCAGTAGTTCCATCTCTTCTTGTTGAAGAAGAGATTTATCACATCATGATTTTCTAAATAGATTCACATATGTCCCAAGAATGGTGATTTGAGTGTATAACTTCATTAAGCTTCAGACTATGATAATCTCTTGCATATATATTGAAGATTCTTCAATGAAAGTTAGTCATTTTCTAATGTTGTACGGTTCTCTGTTGGCAACATTCGAATCAAATATGTTATTACCAATTTTGCCCTTTTTATCCTTTCTTCTTATGCATATATAAATTTTTCCCGGTTTAGTGTTTTCCCTGTTAAGCAGTTGTTTTCGAGATCCCTACAATTTACGAGCGGGGCATATTAATCCTAATTGACCTTATTGATTTATTAAAAATGTTGTCGTTGACTGTGCTTCATTCTCGTCTTGCTTGCAGTTGAAAAAATCTTGCTGACTAAGCAGCGAGTGGCGGTGGCGCAGCGCCGATGGGAGGTCATTGGTTGATGATGTTGCAAGGAATCCCCCCCCCCCCCCCCCCCCTTTCCCCTTCCCGGAATATTAATGCACTCTCAATTTTCATTTTCTTTTTCTTTTTCTCCGAATATTAATGCACTCTCAATTGCAAATATCCATGGTTACTGGCATTAATGTGATGACTTTTTTTGCTTGTAGATAATTGTATAAAAATGGATTTTGTTGTTGCTCTGATTTACAATAGTATTAGTAAACATCCAAAATGAAAGACAAATTTGTCTGCTATGAAAGAACATTCTTGCGGTCCAATTTTAATATTTTTTTTCAATAAACAACCAAATTACATTTTGTTTGAATACAAAAAATCCTACAAAATCCCAACCGATCTGTACTGCAACGTTCTCTCTGGGTCATAAAAGATTCTCAAAAATGCTAGTTATACTTAGAACATGACAAAAAGAATGATAAAAAAATGAGTTGGTAAGTTTATGAAAGTTGATTTAAAAATTGATGTGATGTGTGAATTATTATGATTGTACCAATCATACAATATGTCAACTTGTATATTAAATTATAAGTACATGTACCAGAATTGAAAGATTCTTCCTTAAATCTTAAGCTCATAGTCATTTCTTGCCTTCCGCAATCAAAATATGATTGATTTCTGAAAATGTCCCATTTGAACAGTGATTTTGAGAGCACTTTTTTAAATACTTACATTATTCGAAATCACTTATTAATTACATATATTATTTCAAAAAAATTAAATTCTTCGTTTATAAACAAAAATTAGCTGCCAAACAATGTTTCTTTCAAAGCAGACAAATTACACTGATTATCATTCCAACGTACTGGATCACATAATAAGTAGTGCCATATTTCTGATGCAGTTGATTCTCAAATAGGCAACTGCTGAGGATTCAGCCAATGATTACCCGCCATGTAATAAATTGGGAAAATTTGTATGGATAATTGCACCTCATACTACTTTTTACATCCCCAACAAAATTTTACTTGCATTAAAATTTTAACTGATTTTTATTTTTTCTTCAAACCCTACAATATTTCTATCAACATTACGCCACACCAATGTCATGCTACCTCCCTTTTTCTCCGGCGAGGCTCCAACAACCTACTCCGGGATGAGTGTGTTGTTGGAAGATGCCACCATTGAACTTTTACCAATTCTATAACGTATTTAATGAAATATCTGACTGGATATGGTGAAAAGTATCATAAAAAGTTATAAGTATAATGTGTGATACTAAAATTTTAGTTCAAAGTATCATAAAAATTGGAAAGTTTCAAGTTGCGATACGGAAATATCTCATGAGTATCGTATCGTGATACTTTATAAGTATCATAAGTACCATACTATGATACTTGTTTTGAAAAACGTAAATTTTATTAATAATTTTTTTGAAGTATTAATTAGTGATACTTTTAAAGGACGTAAGATTCAATTATGATACCAAAAGTTAAGTATTTGTGCAAATGCACCAAATTTTGTAACTAGGTATTTAGTAATACAATTTAAAATTAACAAACTAGTAAAAATTTCAAAAATCAAGTGGTATGTGATTGTTACACGTTTTGATAAACTAGTTTACCCCCCATGTGCTTTGCCTGTCTTATTTTCGAAATAAATAACTTAATATTTTGTATTTTCTATCTTAAAATGAAAATAATTAAGATAGATAATATTAAGGTAGATTAATGACATTATTAACTTCACTTTATTTTTTTATTTTGATCATTAAAAAAGTTATTGGTTAATTCAACACATACATAGTTTACCAATTATCAAAATTTCATATTAGATAAAAATTATATGACTGTGTCTAAAAGAGTTATTAAGGCAATAACATAAAATTGAAGTTATATCAACTAAGAATATAAGCTTCCAATGTCGACTTATCATTAGAAACGTTATAATTTGTTCGTAAGTATTAAATATAATGAATCACACGAATTGTAATTGATTTAACGTCGTAATAATACAATTTGAAGAAACGTATATTGAATTAGAATTTGATAGAAGATTGAAATCAATTATTGATCATGTTGATTATTTTAGTCCAGTTTAGACTATTTATTTAATCTCACATTGGATAAAAATTATACACTTATATTTAAATGAGTTATTGAGTTAATAAACAAAATAAAGTTAGATAAATTAAGAATAAACTTCAAATGCCAATTTATCATTAGAAAAGATAATGTTATTCAACATTAAATATGATTAACAATACAAATTTGAGTTGATTTAACGTCGTAATGATTAAATTTGAAAAACATTATAAACATATATGTTGAATTACAATGTGGTAGAATATTAAAATCTTATTTATCAATAAACATATTTTATAGGTTATATTATTGAAGGATCTCATATTAGAAGTTTAATTAAATCAAAATCATTTGAAAAATCATTCAATATTTATTTACATGAATTCCTATTTTATAGACAAAAGTAAAATAGATGTAAGGACATTATTGTCAATCAAAAGTTTCCCTCACATCCATATTTTTACATATTACTAGTAGTAAGCACGTGCGTTGCATGACTCACATAAACAATACATGATATGAGTATTAAAGTTGAAGTTATACTCTATTTTAAGGCAATTGAGGTAATTAAAGAACACGAGCTAAAACATGCTACAAAAGGTTTTTCCTAAAAAAAGAAAAATAAATCAAAGATTTTGTACACGATGACAATTTTGGAGAAATTTACTCTTAAATTGGTTGATGAGTAGCACATGTTAACCTAAGCCATAGAAATGGTGATTCAGGTTGCTCCAACTCCGATTTGTTCCACTGTGAACAGACGAAATCGAGGTGGAACAAAGATCAAGAATGATAGGTTTTAAAAAAGAGAAAGAAAGAAAAAGTACATACTACATACTTGTGATGAGGATTATTCCATTTGGATTACTGCCTAAATGAGATTTTTCCTTTCATTACTTTTACTTGGCTCTTAGGGTTCTCGGTGAGTTTTCAAATGGGGAGAGATCGTGGGAGTTGGGAGTGACCTTTTGTTTCTTGATGATAGAGCACTTATTTGTTTTACTTTAAACTTTTTTTCTACGGTACTCAATTTCAACCATCTATTAAAAATTAAGTCCACAATATTTTACTTTTCAAACAAATCACAATCATCCATTCTCCAAAAAATCACTATTCATTTAAAAAAAAAAAACTCTTTTTAAACAATACAAAACACACACATAATAATATCCTGTTTGGTAATATGAAAAATTTTGATTTTTTTTGTTTTTAATTTTTAATTTTTGATGGATGTGTAGTTTAAAAAAGTTTGAAAACCAAAAAAATATGTGCTTGACTAAAAATGGATGGTTGAGATTGAATTTGAAAAGTTGAGGTAAAAAAAATTTCACTACCAAACTCGCTCTAAATATATGCAATAGTATTAAGAAAGAGTATTCTTTGTTTAGAGTAAAATGTGTGAGAGCAAACTTGTCAAGGGAAAGATTCTCCCATATCCACACTTTTAAAGTAGTAGTGAGTAGTGATGATCGTGGGAGCCGGGAGTGACCTTTTGTTTCTCGATTATATGATGATATAGCTCTTGTTTGTTTTTCTTTAAACTTTTTCTTTTTTTTTTCTACGGCACTCAATTTCAACAATCTATTGAAAGTCAAGTCCACAATATTTTACTTTTCTAACAAATCCCAATCATCCATTCTCCAAAAATCACTATTCATTTTTAAAAAAAAAACTATTTTTAAACAATACTAAACACACACATAATAATATCCCATTTGGTAATGTGAAAATTTTAGATTTTTGTGATTTTTTATTTTTATTTTTTGATGGATGTGTAGTTTAAAAAAGTTTGAAAAACTAAAAATGTGGGCTTGACTAAAAATAGATGATTGAGATTGAATTTGAAAAGTTGAGTTAAAAAATTTTCACTACCAAATGGGCTCTAAATATATGCAATAGTATTAAGAAAATGTATTCTTGATTTAGAGTAAAATTAATGTGTGAGGGCAAATTTGTCAAGGGAAAGATTTTCCTCTATCCACACTTTTATAGTAGTAGTGATAGTGATTAGTGATAGTGATAATGATTAGTAATGATATTGATACTGATAGTGATGATCGTGAACTATAAATTGTGCATTGTGATTGTTATCAATTTTTTTTTCCCTATCTGTGATTAAGCATTTACATTCATGTTACAATCATATGTCCATCCCTGAAAACTGATTAATCATGTACATTGGCGTTACAATCATATGTACATCTCTGAAAACCTTACTAGTCTGAGTCGCATATGTGGAGCATGCCGCCACGTAGAATATTACCTTGTAATTACTATTTAAGTAGCAAGAAGGTTGTACATGCAGATTCGTAAAAAGAATCAAGTAAAGCTTCTAGAGTTAATTTTTAAGTTCCAAGAACATTTGGAGCCGGCGGCTTGAATTCTTTCCAGCCACTAAATCTGGGGTCGGCTCTGTTTTTTTTTTTTTTTGAATGCCTGTACGAATATTAAAAGAGTATCACATGTTCTTTAATTATAAAACATGTGTTTAGAAAAAAAATAAAGTTATTTATATAAATTCATTATATATAAAACTGTCACATTACAAAAAATAAAATTTTAAATATTTTTCTAATATATTTTCATGTAATAAAGAAAATATATAACTAAAAAATTAAATTTATGCATTATAATACCTTCAAAACATTTAAAACTCGTATTTTTAAAGAAAACGTTATCCAAATCACTAATATCTTTGACAAACCATATGAGTTGATAGGGATGGATCCAGCCGAAAACTCCAGCTAGAGCATTGACCGTTGACCCTGTCGGCCAGAGACCACTGATCAACAAACGTCAACGATTGCATTAGCGATATTATTTATATTATTTAATTAAATATTATTAAAAAATAATGAATAGATATTTAAATAAAATAAAAAGTTGTAATGACTCAATTGGGTCACATGACTCGATTGGGGGTCGTTTCCCTGGATTTGACTCAAGTTCATCCATATTGAATTCGGTGCAATATTTCTTTGCGTTATCAAAGTCTACTAACTCATGTGGTCTACTAGAAGCAGTTGCAGGATCACTAGAACTAGAACCACTAGGTTGAGACTTCGTTTGGGTTGAAAAAAAGTTTCATACTCTGTAAATCAATAATCACCAAATCTCAATTCACAACCTATAAATCAATAATAATAATTCATAAATCAAACTATATTTTCACTAAATCTCAATTCACAACCTATAAATCAATAATCACAACCGTATGAAGGCTGAGCGCTACTAGGTGGCTTGGAGTTTGGAGGCTGGACGCGGATAGAACGGAGATCTTCGAAGGGCTCGAAGAATGGGATTTTTGGTTGGGGTCCGGAGGGACTGGGTAATTGAAGCCAGAGGTTTGGTGCTTTTGGGCTTGCTGCAGTTGGGCTTGGGTAGGTTACTTAGGCTAAGAAAAAAAGAAGGGATAATTGCATTTTATACTATATTTTTAGGGCTAATTGTACAAATAATCATTTGAAGAAAAAATTGGAAAAAGACGTTCATCATTTCTTCCCTCTTCCTGCTGCTACGGTGTTACCTTCCCCGACCGCACAACCACCAAGCCGCCACCACCACCGTCTTCATCATCATTGGAAACGGTCGGAGAACATGACGTCGCCACTGCTGCAGTCTTATTGGAGGTGAAACACACGGTTGACTGTGTTGTGTGTGCGATGGTTGTGCAGTGGTGGTGCTGGTGATTTGAAGGTGGTGTAGTAGACGTGTGACACTGTTGCTGGTGCGTGGTGGTGGTGCAACCAAGCAGATCGAAGTCGACTGTTATGTTGTGTGTGCGGTGGTTGTGTGATGGTGGTGGTGGTGGTGGTGGTGATTTGAAGGTGGTGCGGTAGACGTGAGGCAGTGTTACTAGTGTGCAGTGGTGGTGGTGGTGGTGATGATTTGAAGCCATAAACCTTGGCCAGCGCCACCTGTTGTAACTGATTCGCAGCTAGTTGGAGGAGACTCGTTGGTTGTATGGAAGCAGCATGGTGGTGATGATGGAAGCGGCATGGTGGTCCGACGATGATGGAAGAGACCCATTGTTTGTATAGAAGTATCATAACTATTTTGTAAAGTATCAAAGTGTGATACCAAGATTTCTCCTTAAGTATCATAAAAAAATTGAAAAAGTTTTAGAATATGATACTAAAAATTTCAAAGTATCACAAGTATCATGTTGTGATACTTTGAAAGTATCATAAAATACATTTAAAGTATCAAAATATGATACTGGTATGAAAATAGTATTTTTCCCAAAAAAAAAATTGAAGTATTTTTCAACAACTTTTTAAAATGAAGTAAGTTTCAATTATGATACAAAAAGTAAGGTATTTGTACAAACGTCCCAAAAAAAATTGAAACTGCAGATTGCAGCTTGCACAATCGGGGTCGGAGGTCCACCGACGGCTAGCTAGCGCTGCCATGCTTATTTGCCGGACGGTGGATCTGCCATTGTGAGTTGACCTAAAAAAATGATAGAAAACACCTCAAGATTTTTAACACCTAAAACAACTCTTGACCATCAAGATTCACAAAGAATTTCATGCCTCGTAACCAGGAGTGGGCATCAACACACCCAACCCGCCAAAACAGTCCAACCTAACCTAACCAAACCCGATCGGGTGAGGTTGGATTTTGATGAAAATTGGGTTGGATTGGGTTATAAAAAAAAAAAATTTGTTTGGGTTGGGTTGTGGGTTGGATGACAAACACAACCCAACTTAATCAAAATTTTAAAAATATATAAGATTATTTAAATTTCAAGAATCTTAAATCCATTTTTAATTTGAATGAAACTCAAATATAATTTACACATATTTTAGTTTTATTAGGAAGTATTCAATTTATTATATTTGAGCTTATTGTATTGTACATAATTTATTTGAGTTAATAATTGCTTTATGGGCATAATTTTTTAATTTTCTAAGAATTTTTTTTAATTGGACCAAAGTCTAAACCACTCAACCCAACCCAACCCAATCCGACCGGTTGATTTTTTATCAACCCGATCATAGTGGGTTGGGTTCGGGTTGGGCAAAAAATCGACCCGACCCAACCCACGCCCACCCCTACTCATAACAATATCAAGATGATCACAACATGCTCTCAATTAACATCATCTAATGAGTTCAACTTCTTAGAAGAAAATTAGCATCATCCAATTATTCTTTGTAGTATCTCCTTCCAATAATGCTTCACTTTTCTAATATGTTCTTGAACGTGTTCATCAATTGTTTTATTTTTCTCAAATCTAGCACGTAAATCAATCCAAGTACTCATGTTGTTGATATGCTAGATTATAGATGCTCATGTCCCAACAATAAGAAAACAAAGATATTTTATGAGTTATAATGTTTTTTCATTAAATTAAGAGATGAGATGCGCAACTTCCAAATCATTTTTATAAAAACTCAAAGTAAAATTTTTTAATACAATTATACTTGTTATGAACAATCTCAAGTATAAAAAAAAAATCTCTTTCATAAAATTTCAAAAGACATTAGATAAGTGAATTAGGAAAATTATCAAGAACTGGAAAGAAATCTGGAAAGAAATTAGAAAGTAGTAGAAAGTTGATTCTATGATTTATGTGTTCAGTGGTATAATTACTTTTATTTATTTATTTTTTAAAAAAAAAGCTAAAAAAAAACTAATATAACTTGCTATAATCTTCATTTCGGTGCCCCAAAAGTTATGATGCCCTGTTCATCGCATCACTCAGACGGTCTCAGGTCCGCCCCTGATGAAATCAAATCTTTTGTAACCTTTGCATGCAAATCGTATTAAAAACCTTGAGAAAGAGCTTATGTAAATGTAATTGTTTCGTTGCATATTAATGAAATGTCCATAAAGGACAAAATTTCTGCTACAAAAAAACGTTTGTATCTGTCTGCTGTAGTATAACTGTGAATGTTTTCTAACCACGAAAACCGAACTCAGAACCATCTTATAATATGACAAAAGATACAAGATTTAGAGGCTCGACTACTTAGCACGATCAGCATCTCCGAACATTTTCATTTTCTTGCCTCTTCTTGAATATGTCAAAAATGGTTTCGAGGAACTATACTTGGCATTTTCAAAAGCTCCACCATCCTCCGTACTGGTGTTAACTTTGCTGCTTGATTCGTTATTTGCCTCACCGCTTCCATCCAACTGTTTACGTTTCAATTGATTCTCAGTATTTCTCAATGCCTCCTCCGTTTCTGTCACGGGTTGAAGAAGTTCCAAAGGGAGAGAAGCAGGATCCAGATCCCAGCTACCCTTTGGAACATCTGGAGCTTCAAGGCCAGTTAGCATGTAGGACGGGACCTGATGAGAGAATCGGAACATCTCTTCTCTTGGAACCGTATGGATTTCAATTGGGTCCAAATGCTGGCGAAAAACTGATGTCAAGCCAGCAACTTTTATCAAAGGAGAGACAACGACACCTTTATCTTCATTGTATTCTTCAACAATTACCACCACGTCGTATTTATGTATCACATCATCTTCAGTGAGTTCATTCCAATCCACGGACCAGTTCCTATACAAAGCCCAGACATCTCCCTTTGCTGGAAAAATCTGGATTGCCCCTCTAGCACCTTTTCTCGACTTAACCTGATGCGAGAAAGAACTTAAACTCTTATTAACTTCAGCCTTTCCAACTCTGAAATAACCGGTAGTTTTGGCAAAGCCAGAAGATACCCAGTTGAGGGGGCTAAATTCAGCATTGCTTTTTGAGTTCAGCCAACTAATCTTCATCTTGAATGGCTTTCTAGAAATCACATCATGGATGAGTGCATAGTAACGTGGCATTCCATCGTCATCATCATACAGAGCCCAAACTTGATTTTCAGAAAAAGATGCCTCTACTCTGTCCTTGTCGAAATTGCTAAAATTTGCATCTGGCACGCTCATCGAAACAGTTTCTTCAACATTTTCATTTGACTCATCAGTGCCATCACACATGGAAGACTTCTGAGGGTGGGCCATCTTGCTGGAGCCAAGTAAAGAAGCACCTTTATTTTTATGAACCTTCAAATCATTAACAGCTGACGTCTTTTCCTTTTCCATGTTCATGCCCTTCTCATTTGCAGATGCCAGTTCAGCACTAATGCTCCACTGTTTTAGCTTCTCAAGGATTTCTGTTTTAGCTTTTCTCATCAGCATAATACGGAGTTCAGATTGAGACAGCTCCTTCGTGCTTGTGGACTGGCCATTAGCAGCAGTTGTATGAGCCGCCCTGCTCCCTGCTGTAGTTTGGTTTCTGTCTTTCATACTGTTCCCCTTCTGCCCATCAATACGTCTCTTTTTGATTAGATTCTCTGAAGCTGAGGGAGCATCAGTTTTATACTGCAGACCCTCTGTGCAAATTTCAGTGTTTCTCATAGCTGAAGCTGTTGCACTTTTGGAGCTCCCTGCTGCAGCAGATGAACCTGGCTTCTGATGGTGTGAATTGCAAATGCTTCCAGAAGAGGGAGCAGACATCTCTTTTGCCAAGAAAGGCTCTCGACAGCGGGGGCACATTATAGTTTGGTCGAGATAAATCTTCAGGAACTCATATAATATCTTGCACTTATTACATGACGTCCAAAAAGTTTCAGGTCTTGACGCAGGAGGACTGGGGATCGTCACAGAATTGCTGGCAGGAGTGCGCTGATGATACCTGGAGGGCGTCTGGTTCCTTGGAATAAACTGGGTGGGTGAGCACTGAAAATTGTTGGCAATTGGAGGATTTTGATGATTTCGAGCATGAACATAATGAAAATTGGCTGCTGCTTCTGGAGTCATGTTCCAGGGTGGAGTGGGAACAAACTGAGACCAGGTGGCTGTTTCTGGAGTCTTTTGATGAGTGCGAATGTGTTGGCCACCATTGGCTGTTGACTGATTCCTTGGCCAGAGGGGAGGAGGATTGTAATATGAACTCGTGGTGGTAGCTGGATTCCTTGGGCATGTTGGTACATTCTGAGTCTTGACAGAAGTTTCCATATTCCTTTCAGACGGTGAGCTCGAGCAGCTGGTGAAATTCCCAAACATATTTTTTTCCGCTGGAAGTGGAGGATTTCCAACTGAAACCCTCTGGTGATCTCTGAGATTCAGCTTAAGATCATAGAGTAGTTTGTTGTCTTTATCAAACAGCACGCTTCTTGCTTGAGAAAGAATTTTGAATGCTTCTTCGGCCCCAAAGGACTTGTTTTTATCAGGGTGAAGAGCCAGAGCCATTCTTTTGTGTGCTTTACGCAAGGTGTCCACGTCAGCCAAGGGGTCAACACCAAGAATCCCATACCAGTTTACTTCTCCATTTATTTTCTTCTCATAGCCATCATAGAAATTAATGACCTTGAGGAGCTGAGAGAGATCAAGTGTAGGAAATAGAGTTTCTGCCCTCAAAGCAAATCTTTTGGCTCCAATGAAGTCCTCCTCTTTTAATTTCTTCACGGCGATAGCTTTACACGTAATAGCCTCATCTTTATTACATTCCATTTTAGAAATTCTCGTATTTGTTTTCGCAAACCTAGTACACCAGAAGAATAAAGTTCAACATTAGAAACATATTAGCAAAAGCGTATTGCTAAGGATCAATCCACATTAGCAAGAAAAACTGATAAAACATGAATATAATGGGGACACACTAATCTCTCAAAATAATGAATTCATACCCGAAAGGAAACATTAACATACAAAAAATCACCCAACTTAAAGGCTTGGAAAACATGCTATCAAAAAGTTAATGAAACCACCAATCAATTCAAATAATTTTAATGACTTAAATGCCAATTCCAGTCATGCAATTGAATGTCTATTTTGTTCAAAGATCTATGTTCTGTACTTAAAGGATTTGATTCAACATTCAATTTATCATCTAAAAACATCTAAATACTGAAAAAAGGAAGCTAAAAGAAGTGGACAAAGTATGCAATCCAGTGACCAGGAATGGGGCTTAGGGAAAGGCACCCTAAAACTGGTGTGTAGTTGTATATCTAAGCTACCTATCTTCTCCACACACATTCTATTATAACAGAACCCGGTATAAATTTATCTATCAATTTTTTCTTTCAAAAGAAAATCAATGCATGAAATCGCAGGATATGTGCATCATTTTACATAAAATTTCATTTTCATGTTTTAAAGAACTCCATGATTCAACTCATTACTAGAGAAGTATACATGACTTCTGGTCCAAACTAAAGGAACACAAGAAAAAGAAAAAAACTGAATAATTAGGAGCTTGTTTCGCCTGTTGGTTTTTTTCAACCTTTCCTCAAATTTATTTTTAACCACACATTTCTATGAGATCCATCATTTTTCACACTTTTCAACTACACATTCTCCCAAAAACCCAAAATTCCTTCAAAACATCCTACACCAAACAACCTCTAGATATAGTATGAAGAAGTGGATCTGAACTAGCAGAAGCCTGAATCAAGATGAGAAGAAATCTATGATAACATGATTTATGGAAATCATACAAGTCAAGAAGTAAATTAATTCATAATACATGTCAAGAATTAAATACACACACACATGCACAGGTAAGTAGTAGATACGCTAATGGATACACAGACGTACACACACATATTATCATTGCAATTGATGTCAATAGCCTTGCAAACATCAAAATGGAACAGCAATCGGAAGCAACCACAATTGTAAGACCATCTTGTTATAAACCTTGGAAGAGCCAGACCAACAAAAGCTAGCTTATGAGGTTGGAGAATCCAAGGCTATATAAATCACACAAAGGAGAACCCAAGTCTACATAAATCACACAAAGGCAGCCTAAACTACCGATGTGGGATTTAGACACCCATATATCCCATGGAAACCACGACACATATATATTTATTATCGGATACACATTCTATTGGGTGTACCTGAAATAATGGAAGCATTAAAATTTATAAGCCAATAACATAATCCAACAAAATACGATACTAACTCTTAAGGATATCCTAATTGGTAAGATCCAAAAGGTTGAATGTGTCTTTCTGCATTGGTTCAATACAAGTTTGAAAAGCCAAAAGATGTGGAGAATGCTGCGGAAAGAAAAATGGCTCTGCAAAAAAGAATTGTTTGACAGACAGAATATCTAATTTTTGTGAGTTTTATAAAATCACGACTTAATGTGTTGCCTGTTTGATTCATTAGATAGAAACATCTTAATGACATCTTATTAGAACAATTAAAGGCATCAACAATAACCAACAAAGTAAATTTCCAAACACTGAAATTCCATGCCAAAGTGGCTTTAAACTCCGCAGAAAGCCAGAAAGCTATATCCACAGAGATAGATATTCTACACTAACACAACAGAAAGCAAACAGCAATATTCTTTAAATAATTCAAACAGATATCAGCAACTTTCACGAGAACTCATATGTGTATCGGCATAAAAATAATAACCAATTGATGCCCTGTATTCATCATTTAAAAACCCTTCAAGTTTTCATGAACCAATCTTCGGCTAAGTAGAAACATAATTCTTTTCCCTTATAACAATAATGCAAGCAGAAATTCTGATTCAACAAATCCACAATGGTTTCTTTTCCTAAAAGAAGTTCCAATCAATTGAAACCAAAGAAACAGAAACACCCATCAAATAGTTCAAACATACCCAGTGATCCATTATCCATACCTGATATTTCTGAGTGAGCAAAAAAGATTCCAATCCTCAGTGATAGTTCTCTAAAAGGAAAACGAAGAAACATAATTATATATAAACCGCTTGAATTAGTATGTAAATTCAAAAAACCCATAAAATAAAGATTTATGCATGATCAAAATTCACATGCAAAATCACCAAATGTAGCAATTTGACTATAACCCTGAATTCCCATATCATCAATAAACATGCAATCAAGATTCTGAGCTCTATGAATAATACATATATGGACATGTATTAATGATCAAACAGCAATGGAGATACATATACACGTAGATACATACAGAAAACCTTCAAAGAGTATAATTTACCTCTTTCAGTAGTTAGTAATCTGAAAATCGAGGCGCCGTTTGATGAATTTGTGGCCAAAAAATAAAAAAATAAAAAAAATGAAATAATAATTTTACACTTTTTTTAGCACCCCGGATCCAAAGAATCTTAGCAGAACAAATTCTTTGATAAATTAAATTTAGGAAAACCACAAAAACTTGTTTGATTGAAATTGTGAAAGAAACTGCAGATGGAAGGAGCATATGACAATGCCACCTATTTTTTGCAGTTGAAGAGCCACTTTTTCTTTGGTTTGTTTGAGGCAATTTAAAGTTAAACCCTAACCATGGTTATATTATAACCAATGTTAATTTCAATTGATGCCTGTAAGTTGGATTTATAGGAATCTTTGCAATAAATGGATTTTCCTTTTCTTGTTCATAGTTTTATGATTTTTTAAAAATTATTATATTATTTTCCTTTAGTAAACACGTGATATTAAATTATACACTCTTTGCGTGAATCAGGTCGAAATATTAATCAATTTATTCCCATATTAAGCAAATAATTATAATTTAGTATTTTTTTTATTGATCTTATATAACTATATTTCATAATAAAAGTCATGTTATAGTATTAATACCAATCTTATTTAAGATCATTGTAATCTGAATTTGATTACAATTTCATTTATTACATGGCATGGTTAATGAGAGTGGGATCCACACGACGCACATTTGAGCTGTCATCACCCGTCTCACGAAATACATGAGCTGTCATCACCGAATGCAGCTCTCGTTTTTTCGTGCAAGAGAAATTATCTGGTGTGTGTGATCCTAGCAGGCTAGCACCAGATGAGATCAGCTTTCATCCTCTGATGCAAGTGATACACCATTGTCCAATTTTAACACTATCTCTGCAGGAATGAGTTCCTATTGTTGGCAATAAATCATAAAACATTCTGTTTTCGTACATCAGATGTCAAAGGATGTTCTGCACTTCCAATTTTGAGGATTTCAATAAGATAAAGCTAATTAGCAGTATTAACAAAATAATTTGAATGCTAAAAGTTCACGAAAACTTTGTTATTAAGTCTCTTTCTCTAATGCAATCATTATAATTTATAAATAAAACAATTTCTCAAACCACACACATTTTCACTTTACACTTTTTAACCACACATTTTATCTCGAAAACATAAATAAATCAATTTATAATTGCTACAGTATTATCGAACAAAGCTTGTAGCTACAAATAAGGATCATAATGTGATTATCTTGATCAATGTTCTACACATGAACATAATCTCCAAAAACTGAAATACACGTGAACCCTTCACACCAGAACCACTTCTGGTGAAGTAAAGAACATGAAACCAAAGAGGCAGATAGCAATAGGTGGGTGTTAGCAAAAAGTACAGGTAACAAACATCCTCGTTTAAATACAACTGTTGACGAGGCAGCCTATTGGTCGTACCCCGTAACGCGTGTGTTACCAGGAATCCCCCTTACAATCTTAAGAGGTTGATGGTTCGATTCTTGGGATGGACCCAGCCAGCCGGGGGCAAAACCCTTGAGAGGACGATACCGTGTGTTACGAGGTATGACCAATGCGGCTGCCGGATGATGTCCAAAATGCTAATAGCTGATTTGGTTTTGAAATCAGAATACTTATTTTCCTCAAGACTTTTTAAGGTCCTAATGATTCTTCCTGTTTTCTTTCTTCACCTATCAGAAACAATCCTCTTTATCTTCCACCATTTTTCAATGCCTTGACAGAAATGTGTATTAATTCATCTTATAAGATTTGCCGAAGTTTTAGAGTTCATGTCAACTCATTACAACCCTCCTCATGTACCCGAACTTACGACCAGCAAATAGAAGGCCAAGAATATCTTTTGAGGAAATGCACAATCCTATCTGATGGCAGATACAGCAAAATGAAATCAGAATTTACTAGCCAAAACAAGCTTCATTGATACTTGTTGTTTAAACAACTGTCGATGCATGATATAATATACAAAATATAGCTTCTTTTTTGTCCCTGCTACTATTATGTTCTATGTAATCTTCCCTATAAAACATGTTATCAAGGTTTTAACAGCCGCCATCACTTCACAGTCTAATCTATCGTCAGTTCCAGTTCCAAAATGTGAGAGAAACTAGAAAAAATACCAGAAATGGTACTCTAATCGCTGATAGTGAGTATCCGGGTATTCTTTCACGTTCAGTCATGTTCTTCCAAATTTCCTTTAGATTTCCAGAGAAGTTTTATGGGCAGCCAGCCATATTATGTGATGTCAATGGGTCTCCTTTTGCACCGTTCCATTTCTGTCCATCTATACTCTTTTTCATTGGCTTCTCAGAAGCTAAGGGAGCATCAGTTGTATCTGGGGCTATGTTATTCTTCTGTAGATCCTCCTCAATCCCTGCCATAGCTACTACCTCTTCACGCCCTCTCTTGAGACCCTCAAAAACCAACTGGACCCTCTGTGCAGTTTCAGTGGTTATGGTATCTGAACCTGCCACACTTCCAGAATCCCCAGATGCGGCAGATGTATCTGGCTTTTGATGATGGAAGGCACAACAACCAGGTGAACTGTGAATACTTCCAGCTGGGGGGGCAGACTTCTCTATTGCAAAAAAGGCCTCTCGACAAGAGATGCACAGAAGATTTTGGTTGAGATAAATCTTTGGGTATTCAAAATGCATCCTGCACCCAGTGCATGACGTCCAAAAAGTTTCTGGTCTGGGTGGACAGGGGATTGCATGAGGATTGCTGGCAGGGGTGTGCTGGGCAGTTGTTCGATTCCTTGGCTGGGATGGAGTGCGAACAAACACAGAACTGGTTGCAGTTTTGGAAGTCTTATGATGACTGGGAATGTTCTGGGCATTGGTGGCAGTTCTCAGATTCCTTGGCCTCGGTGGAGTTGCAGCATACTGAGAACTTGTGGCTGCTTTTTTAGTTTTTTTAGGACGGGGAACACGTTGGGCAGCAGTGGCATCTTTTGAATTCTTCGGCCATACTGAAGTCCTCGTCTGTGTTGGCATGTGCTGGGGCTTGGTATCAGCGGCCATATTCCTCGCATTCTGTGAGCTGGAGCTGCTGGTGAAATTACAAAAACCATTTTTACCAGTTGGAAATGGAGGATTCGGAGGTCTTAAATTCAGCTTCAGATTATATGCTGATCTCTTGTCCTTATCTGACAGGACATTCCATGCTTCAGAAAGAATGAAGAATGCTCCAGCAGCCCCAGCAGACTTGTTTTTATCAGGGTGAAAGACCAGAGCCATTTTTCTGTATTTTTTACGCAGTGTATCGTCGTCGACCGAGGGATCCAGACCAAAAATCCCATACAAGTCTACTTCTCCCTTTATTTTCTTCTGAGAGGCCACATAGAGGTTAATGACCTCCAGTAATGCAGAAAGACCCTCAAGATTTGGAAATAGACTTTGAGCCTTTAAAGCAAATTTATTGGCTCCGGAAATGTCCTGATCCTCTATCTTCTTCTCAGCAAGACCTTTACACTTAATAGCGTCGTCTTTATTACATTCCATTTTAGAAATGTCGTATTTGTCTCTGCAAACCTAGTACACCGAAAAACTTGGTTCAGAATAAGAAATGTAGTTAATCAGACAAATACACATGGATCAGCACGTAGAATCTAGAAATGAATGATGCAGCAATAGCAATAATGAGGATGAACTAATATTTCGAGTAATGATTTAATGAATTCCATGAATCAATAGCTTCACAAATCACAAACATCATAAGGACTACAAACTAGATTACCGAACTTCTGAGGGCGTATATTTATTATGGATACGCATTTCAAATGAGCATAACTGAAAATAACGGAAGCAATAAATGCAATAACATAACTGGACAAACGATATCACTAATTCTTGAGAAACCCCCAATTGGCAAGATCCATCCAAATATATACGACTTTCTGCATCAACTTAAATTTCTACAAGTTCAAAAAGCCAAAAAAGTTTAAAAGAAAGCGGGGGAAAGTAAAATGATTATTTAAAAATGCGTCTTTAGACAGGATTACCATTTTCTGTCAGTTTCTTAAACTCGAAATTTAACCCATTGCATGTTTCTTTTAGATCATTTTAAACAGGAATGGTTGAATCAATGAAAACACCTTAATAAGGTTATTTAAGAGAAGGCAAAGGCAACAACCAGGACTGACAAACTAAATAACCGATTATAGAAAACATCAGGCCAATCAGAAGTCGAAACCCCATATACATACAATTTAAGTAAACACAATAGAAACCAAAGTTCTGTCATTGTGGAGTTCAGATACTAGTCCCCAGTCCCCACAGTCAGTTAACCAAAGAACATAGCCCTGTTAGATCCCTGAGGGCATCTTACAAAAAATAAAGACCCAAAGTAAAATCCTTTAAATAAATTATTCAGATATCAGAAATTAATTATAGCAATTGACACCCTTTTATCATTCATAGTTTCTTTGAGTTTTCATAAAATAATCCAAAGTTTAATGAAAGTGGAAACACATTTCTTTTCCTCTTTTATGAGGCAAAAAAAAAAAAAAAATTAATCAACAAAGAAAACAAAGGCATACACTCCAAGCAATTCGGCAGATTCAACTGCACACTCATCAAATAGTAGAAATGTTCTTTCATTCTTCCAGAATCATGCAAGGGAAAAACTTATATCCCTCTCCCGTTAAAAGAAAAGGACTTGCAAGCAAAAATTTGCAAATCATCTAATGTTTCAAAAGACCTCATCATTTTTTTAAGGTATCAGGTATGCACACATACAATTGAGATATATATATACACAAACTCATTTTTTAAGGTATCAGGTATGCACACAGCACACATACAATTGAGATATATATATACACACACACAAATGATAAAACAACTGCTAAAAGCAAATGAACACAAAAGCACAATATAAATGTTTCTGCATAAAACCATAAAATATATATTTAAAAAAACCTCCCTTTCACAGCAATTTGAATCTTTGGGACGTCTGCAAAAAAATAAAAATAAAATAAAAATCTTTCTACAGCTTTTCAGAACTCAGAGTATAAGAATTTTACCCAGAAATAACGTTTCTTGTAAAATTTAAGAACCTTGTGCAGAAATAAATTTTCTAAAATGTTCTGTAAAAATACTTTAAAATGTAAGGAGTGTGACAAAATGGCCGGGATTTCTAGAATTTACAGGATTTTGCCGGTCTCAAAAAACCCTAATCATGGTTAAATTTTAACCCTGGTTAATTGCCCAATTGGGTGAATAACTTGGGATTGTGATAATTTAGCCTCCGGTCAAGGTTTTTTTATTTATTTATAATCACTTCAAATTTCAATACAACTTTTGTTGCTTTTCTTGACTTTCTATTTCTATTTTAAAAATAAATTTGGCCAGGATTGGGATCGAAGATTTTAGAGAGCACTTGATCGAGTGTATAAGTTTTTTTGCTACATTTTAAAGCTAAATTGCAGAATATATGGAGTTAATCGCTACATTTTCCCAGTAATAAGATTTAAGCAAATATTCAGATTTTTTTAAAAAAAAAATTTCAATTTTTCATTGGCTTTGCAGCTAGTTACCTGGACAATTTGCGCTATGTTATACGTATAGAGCTTTTTCTTTTCTGTTTCTTTATGTAATTTACCATATTTCAAATCTCATTTACATATTGGCAATTTGGCATATAAATCTCTAATAATTTTACTATTATAATATATATATATATGCACAATTTGTATTGATTAATGAAATTCCTATACAGAGATATATTGTTGTATTAACATTGTCCTCTTGGCTCTTTCCATGGTTAAAAACTCAAATTATCAAAATATGAGAATTCAGTACACATAATTTTCACATATTGCATAAATTAGACTAAGAGCATCTCTAATGCAACTGTGCAGATGCTTTGACTTAGCTTCTATTTGATCACACTATGACGATTTATAAACTAATTTATCTATGATTTTAAGATAAAATATATGGTTGACAAGTGAAGGGACAAAACATATTTGGTTAAAATGTGGTTTAAGAAATTGTGTGGTTCATAAATTGATTTATAAACCAGTTTATACGAAACGGAGTCATTCAACTAATGTGACAAAAAACACTCATTATAATATAATTATTTGAGATAATGTGTTTTGAAATAGTGATTTTTTTTTTTTTTTTAAATGTGTAGTAAAAATTAAGAGAGAAGTATATCCAAGAATATGTGATTAAAAGTGAAATAGAGAAAAATGTAAAAAATTATAATGAGGCTCAAACAAAGACAGATATATAATCTAGATGTAGACGACATTTCAAACTTGCTGATTCAATTTTTTTTCCATTTTTATAATTTTATTAAAAGCATGATATCTTCAAAAAAAAAAAAAAATCATGATCTTCACGAACTCTTCTCTCCAATATAAAGAAATATTCCTGTAAAATATTGAAATTTTTATTTATGAATATTTTAAGAAAATAAAGACAGGAAGGCATATTTTTTGGTTGTATACGTGATTCCAAATATTATCACACTATATAATATATAAGCAGAAAAACTGTCACTAACACTGATAACTAGATTTATGAAGCATTTAATCTACAGAAAGAAATGTCAATTAAAGTTGAAACCCTGAATGGATATCAGTATACAAATTTCTAACAGTCTAATCCATGGAATCAAAACTTGGAGCATACCATCCCAACTCGTTCACGATATTCATCATTCTTTCTTCTTGACCTTTTGAGTCCCCTAAGGCTGTTGTAAATGGGTATATGTATGTTACTTTGGTTGCCATAGCTCGATATGCAACTACATCTCCATTCACCAAAAATTCAAGAACGTCTCGACCGAATCCTCCGTCTACCTCAGCTTGCAGATACTGTCCTGGATTTTTCCAACTATTAGAGCAAAGAATTCAAAGACAAAGCAGTTTACTCACTCTTTACCAATTGTAGCTCTTCATAAAAAACCGGTACTCATCTTTCCCATATCAAAATGACAGATCAATAATTTTCCATACGTGGGCAGCTAGTTTGGCAAAGATAAAAATGGGAAGTTTGCACTCATTGGTCCCCAATCTACCGTTCGAAATTGAGTAGTAAGTGTGTTGACAAGTTTCCAAACTTGAAGTGGTGCCTAGAAATTCAAAATGACCCATGTTTTCACAAAAGCAATGTGAAAATTTAAGGATGATTTGGACTAATGCATTGTCTGTATGGTTGAGGGCCAATTTGCTCCCTTTTCAAAGATTTGGAATTAACTTCCCCTCACTCATTGGTCCCCAACCTACTGATAGAAATTTTGAGTAGTAAGTTCGTCGACAATCTTTAAAAGGAGCAAATTGGTTCTCAACATTTCATTCTACTTGCATTATCCAAATCTCTATTAAATCATCATGTGGCCCTCAAATGTCAAACTTTAAGAAGTTGGATTATGTTTCCCAACTTGAAATGGTGCCTACAAATTCGAAATGACCAAAGCAATGTGAAAATTTAACGATGATTTGGAGAAATATATTGTTTGTATGGTTGAGGGCCAATTTGCTCTTTTTTCAAAGATTTGGAATTAACTTCCCCTCGAATAAGAATTAATAAGTTAGCAAGCGCGGGACAATTTTCCCAATATTAATCAGTCACGATTTTCTAGATATATACTATATCAATAATTATGTTTAGAATACTTACCGTTTGGTGTGTCTTCAACAAGCTGAATCTTGACATTTTTCTGTGTTTTAAGAATTGCATCTTGTAATTTCTGCTATCAGAATGGAGTAACTCGTGATTCTCACAGAAGCCTAACTAGAGAACAAAATTAAAATGTAAAATTTTCATGAACGTGTAACCTGAATTGCATTATCCGAAGAATTCTCTGGTATGCTCCACGGAAATGCAAAAGACGATGACTTGGGATTAGTTGATACACAGCCTGGATTTATTGAGGGGCAAGGTCTGATTTTTCTGCAATAAAATATCACTGATAATGTAACAAGTTATAATTAAAATCAATTTGATTTTTTTTTTTTAGGTAAGATAATTGCTGGCTGCAGATTGAAATTGAATGAGCAGAACTAGCATAACCTGTAAAAAGATAATTCATCCGGCATGGCCACCAACAAATTCTACTATAAAGCATTCAAATCAATGCACATTACTCTCATTTGGCCGAGCTTCTGCATCTTGTAAAAGAGTTTTTTGAGGAAGCTACCAAACATGTTCAAAAGTAGTTTTTTAATCTCAAAAGAAGCTTTAATGAGGAGAGAGAAGATTTTTTGGTGTTTTCGAGGTAAAATATGTGGTTAAAAATTGGAGTGAGAAAGTGTGTATTGTTAAAAAATGATTTTGAAAATTGTGTAGTTTAAATTGTAACTTAAACTCCTCATTAATGAGGTAGCCGAACGGAGGCTAAATTTTCAAAAGCACAGGCCCTTCTTTTACCGAAAACAATTTTATACTACTTAGGGCATCTCCAACCATGAGCACCAATTTGGTGCAACTTTTGCACCAAATTGGTGCAACTTTTGGTGTTAATCACTATTTCATCTCCAATCCACTGCACCAAATTTTACACCAAATGAACAGTATATCTTTTATTTCCTTTTTTAAAAAATTTGCAAATTTTAAGTTAATTGAAAATTTATTCTATTGATTATTCTTTCATAACATAAATTTAATAGGAGATTATCGAAATTTTTAATTTTATTCAAATGTTTTAATAAAGCATAATATTTGACAGTACATGAAAAAAAGGTACAATTAAGAAGAAAAAAACATAAAATCAAACGTAAATATTTCCTTATTGTTGTTTGTTGTCATTTTATCTTATTTATCGAGTATGTAACCTTTAAATTTTAATGAGTAATTTATTTTCATACTTACATTTATTATTAATTACGAAATTAATATCATTATTTATGATAATTAAATTAACAATCAAATAAATATTCATACATCAATTAAATAAAAATACAATAAAGCTAAATTAAAAGGGACATAGGAGGAAGAAAAAATATTTGTAGTGTATATCTAAGGATATTTTTGAAAAAAAAAAAATTGTTGTAATTTGAACACCAAATCACTGTAGATAGCACCAATTTGGTGCAACATTTTGCACCAAATTGGTGCTAGATTGGAGATGGTCAAGAACAATCTGAATCATTTCACAACAATAATCTAGTGAAAGTTATGGCTTTAGTCTTTAGAATTGAGAAATAATTCACTCACATATGAAATAACTTTTACGGATTCGAACCGTAACATAATTAAAAGAAGGTTGAACTTTGAGATGTCAACCATTTCATCATATGTATTTATTTAAATCTCTTCTTAAATACCTAGGTCAAGTTCAATTTTCTTCCCTCAAGACTCACCTAAATAAATTAAAAGCAGTTCGAGAGGCGCAATAAATATTCATTTAGATGATTAGATCTCGTCTTCAAAATTAAAAATAAATAAAATAAAAGGCAGAACACAAATTTATTATCCCAACAATGAAGACATATGAAACTCTGCTAAATCCCCTCTGAGTTTCAAGCAATAACAGCAATTCATAAGGCAAAATACACCAAAACCAGTATAGGAACTGAAAATATTACGACATAAGCTAAATAATCAAGAATTGAACGAAACCACAAATAAACAGATAATCAGAAAAAGTGAAATACCCATTATCCAACCCAGTAGGCAAGTCCTTGGCCTGTGAAAATGGAGTGGAAGGAAGTGAGAAAGGTTGAGAACTAAGAGATGGGATGGCTAAAGTGGGTAGTGGAGTAGTGAGGGCCAAGACAATGGCTATAGAGATAATGTTGTTGGACCCAAAAACTGATTTTGAATTCGCAAAACTATTATTATTAGAGTTCTGCAGAATTTTACAACTGATAAAAGTGGTAGCAGTGGCCTTGCCGCCATTGGTGGAGCTTGGTTTGGGAATGGAGATTGTGGGGAAGTAGTGATGGAGAAGGTGACCACTCAATCCCAACGGCATGTCTGTTTTTTAAAATTCCCAAAATCTCGTTTCCTTAGCCGCAAAATCGTTTCTAGTTTCTATAGCCAAAATATTTTATTAGATTTTTATTATTTGAATTTGAATAATTTTTTATCAATAATTCTTTGAAAATATTTTCAAGTGACATTATGATATATTACACTTTTCAATGAATGTGTTACATGCCACAATCATCACTAATATATAAAAGTATGGATGTGTGAGAATATTTTAATTGTCAATTATGCCCTTACTTATATTTTTCTTATGTCAATAATACCCTTAATTAAAATATATATATATTTTCACATAAATAAATGTTGAAAGACTATTCAAAAGATTTTAATTTAATTAAACAATAAATTCAATTTCCAATATAAGGTCCTTATATTCAATGCATATAATTTATAAAATATATTTATTGATAACTCTTTTCAATCTTATATCACATTGTAATTCAAAACATATGTTTATACAGTTCTACAACTGAATCATTACAAGCTTACAAAGTAAATCAAACATAGACATAATTTATTTATAAAATACAAGATTTCGATAATATTATAGCAGAATTAAGATAATCTCACAATAGAAATAGTATGGAGAGTATTAAAATAATCAACATGATGAATAATTGGTAAACTATGATTTATGTTAAAATAAATACATTTTAAAACTATTAACTTTTTTTAAAAATCAAGCGCAATAAAAGGTAAGTTATTAAAACATATTTATAGGTAAATAAGTATTCAATTTCCACTTATATAATCAACGTAGTTAAGCCCCCGTTTGGTATTGATTTTAATCCAGATTTTAATCTAAATCAAAGTTAACAATTAATTTCAACCAAAAAATTTATGGAACCTACAATTTTTTAGCTACACATATTCATCAACTTTTATTAAAATCTAATAAAAATCTATTTTAAATCCTTATTAAATGAAAAAGAAATCCCGCTTGTTCAAATCTGACAAAAAAAATAAAAAAATTTCTATGGTTCAAACGCATTTTCAATGTCTTCTCGAATGTTCGTTTTGCTACATAAATGTCATGATGTACATTTCATAATTGAGAAAAACTTAAAAGAAAAATGCATATTACAAAATTTTACTTTATATTCAATGATTTATACTTATATTTATACATATGATGATTTTAATATATTTCATTTTAAATTTCATTACATAGAAGATATAAAGTATAAATTCTTTTATTGCGTATATAAGACGTGCGAAGCACGTGGAGAAATACTAGTGTTACTTAAAAATGTTTATCTAGAATTACTCTTTTTTATTGTTTTTCAAATCATGTCCCAAAGCTTTTGAAGTAGTAATCTGACACGACCCTAACTAATTTTATTTTCACCAATCATCCCAATCTTTCAAGAAAAAATGGCAGAATTGGTCCCTTTGGATAGAGTCCCTACAATTTTGACCGTGACGAATGACGTGAAATGACAACTTTACCGTTAAACTAAACGAAATAGAAAAATGAAATTTTTAAAGGACCCAAGAATGTAAACTTAGCAAAGTATCCTTTCATATTCTTTCTATCAAATAATATTAAATTGAGATAAATTTCATCGAATGTCGATATGTCCGAGTGGTTAAGGAGACAGACTTGAAATCTGTTGGGCTTCGCCCGCGCAGGTTCGAACCCTGCTGTCGACGTTAGTGTTTCCTTTTACCTTTTAGTATTATTTATTTGTCCTTATTTTGGACTGAATTTTTATTTTTTTCAAAAGAAGCCTCTGATTGACAATTTTTTTTCTTATACTCATGTTCAATCACACATTTATACGATAAAATATTCTTCACATGAATTTAAAAATATTCTTTATTTTTAACCACACATTCACCAAAAAAAATTACTATTCAAGACAACAATTTCTCTTTAAAAATGACCGTAAAATAGGGGCTACATTTCAAACAAAATTAATAATTTGTGTTCACTCTAATATTGGATGAAATAATTTCGAGTTGTGTAAAGAATAAATTATTAGGGAAAATACATAAGTAAGGAATTTTAAAGATAAGATTTCATTTTTTAAGAAACTTGTTATTTTATTTCAAAAATCAGGTTTTTGTTAAAAAAATATATAATTAAATTGATAATTAAATAATTAAGGTCACAATTATGCAATTTATGGTCACAAGTCACAACTTTTAAATGTCACAAATTATCAATTAATTAGTTACAAATTATTTATGGGTCACAAATTACAAATTTTATAGGTCACAACTTATTTTCGGTCACAAATTATCAAATTAACCGATCAAGACTCTTTTATCGGTCACAAGTCACAAATTTTATAGATCACGACATCTTTCTAGGTCACAAATTCTGAAAATTTAGGTCACAACTTATTTATCGATCACAACTTTTTCTCGACAAATTTCGATTTTATGAGTCACAATTTTTACAATTTATGATCACAACTTATTTTTTGGTCACAATTTATAAATTTCTTAAGTCACAAATCAAAAATTAACATGTCATAATTTATTTTTCGGTCACAAATGATCAAATTAATGGGTCACAATTTCTTATTTGATCACAAATATTAAAGGTCAAGACTTATTTTTTGATCACAAATCAAAAAATTTATAGGTCACGATTAATTTCTCGTCACAAAATATAAAATTATTTGATCACGACTTATTTTTTGGTCACAAACTAAAAGTTTATAGGTTACAACTTATTTATTGATCATTGACTGCCAATCAAACAACTTACCACATGTCGCTAGCACTACCACCACCACCACCAACCACCAACCGTCAGCCAACACTTGCACCACCCAACCTCACAGCCACCGTAACCCCCTCCACCTACACCACGACCACCGCCTCCATCAACCGAACGCCAACACCCGCACCACCCAACCTCACCTCACCGTCACAGCCACCACCACCACCACCACGACGCACAACCAATCGACAGCTAACACCTGCACCACCCAACCTCACCTCACCGCCACAGCCACCACCACCACCACGCACAACCGCACAACAGTCGTGCACCACACATCCTCCACAAACGCAGACCGCCACCACCACAAATCGCACAACCACCACCCACTGTGTGAACATACACACCACTGAACACCGCACAACCGCCACCCACTGCGTGCACATACACAACACTGCACATCGCCACCACAGCACACCACTTGCTTGACAATGACTAGCACCGCTGCAACATCAGCGGCAGCACAAAGAAACAGCAATGGCGGTGACAGCGACGTAAATAGCAGAGTTGAAATACATGGGCTGGTGTAATTTTCACAAATTATTATTATGTTGTTGAGATAACCAATATTTTTAATCACAGGCTTTATTACTTCATCAGGTTCAATAATTTTTATCACATGCTCTGCTACATCAAGCTGATATTTATTTAATTCAATTTATTACATATATCATTAAATTTATCTATTTTAAGGAAAAAAATTTAAAATGAAATATTCAAAGGGCATGGTAGAAACTATGTAGAAGCAAACTGTTCAAGGTTCTTTGATAATTAAAAACTGTGAATTAAAATAATGATAGGTTTTAACTTATTTTTCCAATTTTTTTTATTTTTGTGGAAAAGTTTTGTTTTTCTTCCTATGCTTGTCTTCTGCCCTCTACACTAGATCTTTTAATTCTAACTTTAGAAATACGTGATAATCATGATGAAGAAACATTTTGATCGCGTCATGCTTAAGAGGTCAAAACTCATTTGATATCAAATGAAACATCTATCATGAATAGTATATTAAAAACCTGTATATTATATGAAAAACTGGATAGTTATTGACATTATCGTAACGAAAAATTCATACCAATCTTCCTCAAAAAAAAAAAAAAAAACTTTGGCGTTTGAAAGTTCTAACTAATATGCGTATGGATATTTGACAAGGAGATTAGTCAATGGAACATTCAAACTTTATCGATTGACCTCAAAATCTAGACAATTCTAAAATGTACAATTTTTTTTTTTTATTGATACGTATATATAACACCCAGACAACTTTTCTGACCTATATTTTGACGCCTCAATTCTGAAAGAACAGATACGAATAGTCGAGTTCAATTATCTTCTTTTACTTTAAAAACCATGAATGAATTAGAAAATTAATGGAATCTATAATCAAAAAACAAGGAAGCAAAATGTCATGGCATGACAACAAGTGCAATAAAGGACTGCCATCCATCATTTTTTGAACCGACGACGAAACAACAGAATAAGATAAAACTGGGGGAACTCGAACTTCATGTAAATACGATTTGTACATCGAAAATGACTTCATATTCCAGACGATACACAACACTTGTGATGAAAATTTATGCAAGCACAACTCCAAACCTTAGCGGAGCAGGCACAAAAATGAATTTGAGGAAAATTTTGAAAACTTTAACCTTACCAAACATGCTCTTAATGTTACAACTTGATCGCCAGTCAGTTCAACCGGGTTTTTCAAGATTCTGAAACTTTCTTGGTAAGTCCACTTACAGGCAAAGTGAACTCGGCTATAAATTACTCAAAAACAATTAATTCCCAGATCGCCTCAAGAATGCTAATACACCTAAACCAGCAACTAGTGCAGCCCCAGCTGCAACAGCACTATATGCAGAAGCCCATGCGTCTGTATGAGCATATTCCAGACTTTCAGAGTTCGAACCCCTCCGACGACTAGGGCCCCCTGAATAATCTAAATGCAATCTCAATCCCTGTTCAGGATAATTACCGGTATCATTAGTAATTTTTTTACACACACATACAGAGAAGGAAAGACAATGTAAAATAATAGGACATTCAACTATGAATCTCCAACTGTATAGGTATTCAATTACTCAGACAGAAACTGTTTAAGCTCTGTTCGGATCTTCAAAACTGATTATGAATCAGTTTTTTGGGATTACGAGGTAATATGTGTATTTAAAAATTGGAGAGAGAAAATGTGTGATTAAAAAATGGTTTGGGAATTTGTACCGATTATAAACCGGTATAAAATCAGTTTACCAAACAGTGGCTTATTCGTTCAAATTCTTTTCCGAAAGAGAAAAACAATGGGATGGAAGGCGATACATACCTTCCAACCAGCTTGCTTCGCATGGTCAACAGCTGCTTGAAGATCACTATCTGATGCAAGTACTACCTTGTCATGGTCTTCATCTTCGTACTGCAGGACGGTGGTAATCCATAAGCATAAAAGTTGGCAAGGAAAAAAAGAAATAATAAGAGAGTATAAAGCAAAACCACAGCTTACCAGAATCTGTGGAAGGTTGTTACGGTCAATGTCATCCCCTACTCTCTGAAGAATTGCAGTTATGAGGTCCGTCAAGTTTCGCGTATCTGATTTCAGAAACAGCAGTAAATTGTCAGACTATGAAAAAAAATTTCTTTGATATAAAAATGAAGATGAAGAAGTCAAATACTGCAAAATACACGAGAAGGTCACTTCAACTGTACTGCTTCAGCATTATGTATGTGTTGTAAACATTCTTACTTGGTTAATTTCCTTCTCCAGACAGTTATTACTTTGCAGTAATAGGATATGCAGTTTTACAAATGACAGGAATAAAATGAGCAACAGCTAATGTAAAGCCTATGACTCAGATTATCCAGAAAGGGTGTCTATGCTAATTTGCAACATGTCAATTGGGAGGAAAAATGATCTCATATTTTTGACATGTCAATTGGGCGGAAAAATGATCTCATATTTTTGCAGCAAACGTGACTCACTCGCAATGTGTTTTCAGAAGATTGTTTAGTGTTACCAGAAGATAAAGAAACATACCACAATTAAAGCGATGCATTCTACCCCTCTTGTCTTGAATCTTGAAAGCAAAAGTATTGGGAGCACTAGACATAGGATATGGAAGAGACCGGCCGGTTTCTGCTCCTTCAGAAGCCATCTTCAAGGAATTCTCACTGGGAAATCATCAATAAATGTAAGAATATTATCAAGGAATTAAGAACTATATTAAATGCAGAAAATAAAGCCTATAACCTTCGTGTCTCTTCCTCATCATCAGGAGTCAGTTCCATGGCAGAATCCCAGAACCTTTGCATCATAGTGTTTGCAGCCTCACTATTGACTCCAGCAGTATTTCCAACCTAGTAAAGTACGGAAGGTCAGAACATTAAACACGAAATACTCATTATTCACTCAATGAATTTGATGCATAACGCTTGCAAATTAAACAGATGTGACCCTTAGAGAATTAGTTTGGCTCCAAAAGACTTAAATTAACTTACAGTAGCTACAGCAGCATGAGTTATATGAAGCACATCAACAACACCAACAACCATTCCATCTGATCATTTTCATAGATGTTAATTAGGTTTTAGATAACATCAAAATAAATATAAATGGTAGAACACCTAACATGAGCTTCCAGCATGGTTATGGAGGCATGTGTACCTCTGTCAATGACTGGAAGGTGTAAAAATTTCCCATCATGCATGGTATGAAGAGCATCAACAATAGGTGTATCGACTGTTGCACATTCTGGATTTGGGGTCATCACCTGCAGGATCATAATGAAGGCAAAGTAGTGCCACATTCAAACTACTCTTCCAGTCATGTGGAGAAAAAAATAGCATAAAGGTCATCTACACTTGAAGACAAAAATCAATGAAATACTTGCATTTAGACCATGAGAAGATACATAGATCCAAAGGAACATGGATGCAAATTCTACTACAAATAACTTCCCTGCTGAGAAGGGAGAGATGGTTACCTTCTCCACCAAAGTGGACTCAGGTGGAAGATCTTGAGCTATGACTCGCATCAACATATCCTTTGAACTGAAATAGACTTACAATGCACAATCATTCTATTATCAACATCAAACTAATAAGAATACCACAATTTGTATGATTTTTCCATTTGATGCAAATATACTCCCAACATGAGAGTCTCACGTTAAAATTCCCCTTGGCTTGTTTTCTACTGTTACAATGGCTGAGCTTGTTCGAAACTCAAGCATCTTTTGTGCAGTCGCTAGCACAGTATCATTTGGAGCAACTGTAACAATTCTGACAAAGTCATGATTAAGAGTAATAAGATTACATAAGTGATATTGATTGTCATTGTGATTATTTATTGATGGAAGAAAGATAAACAACGCAGATGCTAGAACTAGGGAAGATATTACCTACTTTGAATTGTCAGAAATTATTGTAGATAAAGAGGGTTTAAACATTCTCTCTCGTAGTGTTTCAATGAATGTATTAGGACCTACATATCAACCAATATAACTTGTATGACATAAAATGACTTGTAAATTAACATAAGATAATAAAGTGTTACAAATGGGTAGCATAAGAACTCAAAAGGCAAATGTGGAAAGGAACATTGAAAGTAAACATTAGCCACCAACCAGACACAGATGTACCCCAGTGTTTTTCAACACCTTCCACAGCAGCAGCAATGGCCTTTCCCTTCTCCGCTGCCCTTTCCATACGGGCAATAGCATCATACAAACATTTTGCTATATCAAGTAAAGCAATAACCTCCCCATTGTCAACAACAGGTAAATGTCTAAATTTTCCTGCAGATGGAATATCATTTTTAAAACCAAGATTTAGAGCAAAATGCATAACAGAGTATTAAGAAGTAAAAACATGTTAGTTAAAGGAAGATAACCTTGAACCATCTTTTGCAAGGCTTCCACAGCAAGAGTGTCAGAAAGTACAAATACTGGGTTCCTTGTCATGACTTTGGAAACAGGCGTTTCTTCAAGATTAACCTCGCGAGCAACAACTCTTGTGGCAATATCCTTCAATCAAAAAGAACAAAACAGATAAACAAGAGTAAGAGAAGACTTCAGAGAAAGATCTAGAATTCCAACTGCTTCAGATTTATCGAATGTCCAATAGAAGCCATACCTTATCTGTCAGGATTCCACACAGTAATGCATTTGAATCAGTCAGCAATAAGGCATCAACTCTACGAGCAGCCATCCGACGACAAGCTTCATTAATACTCGTTGTTTCAGGAACTGTCAAGGCTTTTGACAGCCGCAATCGCTTCACTGTTCGCTCGACTGTCAGTCCCCTGTTTCAAATGTGAGGAGTTTTAAATAGCAATACCAAATGTGCTGATAGTGAGTGCCAGGATGCTTCTTTAACATTTGTGCACTCTCAATTAAAAATGCAACTGTCTAGTCAGGATGCTGTTGACTCAGCGATTATTTGCAAATATGTCTATATAGTGCTAACAAAGAATTTTAAGAAGTTTCTTGCATCTTACGGATTAGTAAAAGTTGGCTTCCAGTCAATGCTTATTTCTACTGTAAGAAGCTTGTGCCCTAAGACAATAAAGTTTGTAAACTTATTAAATCGCTATATGGTTTAAAACAAGCTCCTAAAAAATGGCATGAAAAATTTGATAATGCAATTATGTCTTTTGGTTTTTCACATAATGTGGTAGATAAATGTTTATATATTAAAAGTTGTGATAAACTTGTTACATTTGTGTGTTTGTATGTGGATGACATGTTGATTATAAGTAATCACATGAATGACATAAAAGAAACGAAGAGGTTTCTATCGTCAACATTCAATATGATAGATCTTGGTCAAGTGGATACCATATTGGGTATGAAAGTGATCAAGAATAAGTTGGGGTATGCATTAACCCAATCACATTATATAGAGAATGTGATTGAAAAGTTCAAACATTTGAACATTAAAGAGGCAAATACTCCATTTGATTCAAGTATTAAACTTGTAAAGAATGTTGAAAAGGCTATTGGACAACTCGAATATGCGAGTGCAATTGGAAGTCTAATGTATGCAGTTCAATGCACGAGACCGGATATTGCATTTGCCGTGAGTAAACTTAGTAGGTTTACTAGCAATCCAAGTGTTGAGCATTGGAAAGCGATTGGAAGAGTTCTTGGTTATCTAAAGAGAACTAAAAACCTTGGACTTCAATATTTCAAGTTTCCAGCAATATTAGAAGGATATATCGACGCAAGTTGGATATCAAATGCTAGAGAAAATAAATCAACCTCGGGATGGTTGTTTACACTTGGAGGTGGTGCTGTTTCTTGGAGATCAAAGAAACAAACAATTATAACACATTCCACTATGGAATCCGAGTTTGTTGCATTAGCCGAAACTGGAAAGGAAGCAGAATGGCTTAAGGATCTTCTTTATGAAATTCCACTAGATACGAAGAATGAATCTTCAATATCTATACTATGCGATAGTCTAGCCACTCTAGCAAGGGCTTATAATGAAGTCTATAACGGAAAGTCAAGACATATGAGTATTAGACATGATTATATAAGAAAATTAATAAAGAATGGAGTAATATCACTTACCTATGTGAGGTCAAGTGAAAATTTAGCTGATCCATTCACAAAACCACTTACCAAAGAGTTGGTAAGACAAACATCGAGTAGGATGGGGCTAAAACTCCTATTATAAATTCACCAATGACGGCAACCCTACCTGTCATTACGAAATGAGTAATTCACGGGTTCAAAGGGTAACAACAAGTCATTCGATAAGTGAATTGTTGCAGCACTTAGAAAATTATTTTAAGGCCCTATCCTAAGGATACAAGTGCTGGGATAACTGTTTGGAGGGTTGAACAAATCTTAAAGAAATTCAGTACTTAGTACAAGTGTTTTTAAAAGTTACCAAGACACTGTAAGAATTTCTCCTATATGAACTTAGAAGTGGTGCTGCTTCAAGGAAAGTTTTGGAGTTACTTTCTGAAAAGTTCATGAATTCGGATGAGCGCAAGGCCATTAACGCGTCAAAGTAAATTGTGTGGAACGTATTGAGCAAGAATGATCACGTGTGCAATATTGCCGGTAATGTCATAAGGGATAACTGGTTCAAAGCCAAGGCTACCTGGGATCTCGATATTACTTTGCAATATTAGCACTAATATAAGGTTAAAATCGAAAGATACCTTGTTTTATGCGTGACATCGTTTATGATTCTAAGTTGAGTTCATATATTTGAACAAGTGGGGGATTGTTATGAAAATGTTGTTCAAATATATAAATAAAGTTGAAAAAGTGCGAGAACCGGTTCAAAATATAAGGAACCGGTCCAAAAAGTGCAAAAATCGGACCAAATACAACCGGACGGACCAAATGGTCCGGCCAAAATGAAGGACCACGCGATCGCGTGGTTGATGGTCTGGCGATCGCGTGGTTAAGTGATACTGGTCACTGCATGTTTTTTCGAGGCATCGCGCAATCGCGAGAGCCTCCTATCGCGCGATCGCGTGGCCTAAAAATTTGACCGTTGGAGAATTTTTTCAGAATTTCTCATGCACCTTTTCAACTATTTTTGGCACTCTTTCGTGAAGAGTTGCATGAACAACGAATAGGGATGATAGAATTCTATAAATAGGTATAGAATTCATGGTTTTGAATAACCTTTTGATCAATATACTTTCAATAGTGATTATCATCCAAAAGTCTTGAATTTTATACTTAGAATCTTCAAATTTGCTCTTCTTGTTCCTATTTCTCCAAGTTTATCAATTGTGCTATTTGATACTTGGTTTGAGGCTTGAAATCCGCTAAAACAATTTGTTTGGAGGTCCTTTAGCATTCTCATTTTGAGATTGCGCAAATTTCGCTTTTAGAATAGCATTCTTTGCGATTCAAGTAAATTTGCAATATTTTGATTTCTTCTTGATTCTTTGTTTCAAGTTTTGTGTCAACTTCATTATAGCATATTTATTTGAGAACGGAAATTTCTCAACATGAAACTGGTAACGTTATAAAGCCAGAAGCTTCAAACACTCGATGCAAAATGTATTTTACAAAAATATCTTAACATATTCATAACATATATGCGCACAGCTTCGCCTTCTATATACATAACTTACATAGAACGAGTAGTAGAAATAGACTTTCGGTGAGATGAGGTGGAATCGCCAGCTCCTCCGCCGCCTCCATTCTCAGCGGCGGCTTTCCTCCTTACCTGCGAAGATGAGCTGGTCAACGACGTGCTTTTCCTTGATGATCCTCCTTGACTCGTCATCTATCGATCAATAATCCACCACCTTACATTCATTCACTAACAATCAATATTAATCTACCACAAAAATCAAATTAAAAACAAATTGATTTCAACCGAAATAAAAGTCTAACCCGACGTGATTGCACAAAATCGAATGGTGAAAATGAAATTAACGAGTCAAAGAGGTTTTATTTTTCTTTCCAGGGAAATTGACTTATTAATTTTGCATGAATTTTCCGAATAGAAGGACCGAAGAGGGAAAAAGGAAAATGTCCGGCACAGAAATTGGAGGGTGGAGAATTTTTGGAATTAGAGAGTTTTGTTCAAAGATTCGGGGGTCCAAAATCCTTAATGGAAGGGTCGAATTCAATTCTTTGCGTTTCTTTAGAGCTTGTTTGGAGCTTGGTAAAGTAAAAATTTTAAAATAATTTTTAAAATTCAATTTAAATCATTTATTTTTAATTAAATTCACAATTTTTAATTTTTCAAATATTTTTAAACTACACATTCATTAAAAAATCACAAAAAATTACAAAAATTAGAAATTTTCACATTATCAAACGGGCCAACAAAGCATTCATTCATAATTGGGAAAATTACGCAACTACTCTACCTGGTTGTAATGTGTCGTAATTGAAAAATACCGAAATTTCATATTATTCGTAATATTACACGATTTCATTTGAAAAGTTTAGAAAAATACCAGAATTGGTAAAAGTAATGTATTAATAGATAATTATAATTAAATATGGTAATCCTTTAGTTAGGATCATGTTGCCTATAACTTAGGAAAATCAAAATAGGAAAATTATATCTTCTCCCATAACAGGACCAGTGGCCTTTCTTCTCCAATTTTTCCTGCACTGCTTTCACAGTAGTGACATCATCAATTTCGGCCAATGTTGATCTGTTCTACATATTTCCGGCCATCCCCACAGTGTCGACATCATCAATCCCGACCAATTTCGTTCTAATCAATTTGTCTCCAGCAATATTTTCGATAATTCAATCATTTCATTTTATTTTCCTCTGTAATTTCCTTTTTGAACCGTAATTCCGGCTTCTGGATTGTAAGTCCGGCGACATATTACACAGCCCCGACTTCGTAATGTTGTGTAATATGTTGTAATGTTAGATAGATATAATATTGTAACGAACTGTAATTTCTGTGGGAGTGGAAAGAACGAAAATTTAACTAGATTTACTTCACGTACTTTCACAAAAAATATCACATAAAATGGGTGAAAACTGATGTGTTGTATGTTATTACGGCCAATGTAACGTCTTTTAATGTTGATAATGTATTGTTACATTGTGATTAATAATTATGTTTCATTTAGTATTCGGGGGAAGGAAAATGGTACACCTGTATCTTCGTTCCAAAACGAATATTATAATGCATGTGATAAAAGTTTATAACGTAATATTTCATGTTATAATAGATTCAGCCACTTCGTAATGTTTCTGTGAAATTGCATGCATTCCATATATGTGTAATGTTGTGTAAGATTTTTTTATGTTGGATAAATATTATGATGTAATGACATGCATTTATTACAGCCTGTGTAAGAAATACATTTAGTTTGGGATTCGAGGGGAGTAAACTTTACACTTCCTTAATTCGTTTCTAATAATATTACAACGCCTGTAATACTTGGAGTAGTTATTATAAAATATCAATCATGCAATTTTTATGTTACCCTAACTCACATTAACATTCTTCTCATTTTTTCAGGTATGGACTCAATCAACGTGTTCATTAATTATGTGTAATGTAATGTGCTATGTAATTTCATGTAACGTCGTTTAGTATTCTGTAGAACTTATTGCCAAGCACAATAAAAATGTATCTTTTCCAGCAAAAAGGTGAATGAATTGTGTGATTAATGTAGTACAAGTTCGCTGTAATATTATGTATTTTCTGTATGTAATATCATGTAATGTTAGGTAAGGTGAAATGTATTGTCATGTAATGTAACCTGCATAGTCATGTAATGTCTTGTAATGCAATACAACTTATCTCCAATGAATAACTTTTATGTCGTGAAATTATATAATGCATATGTGCAATGGATTGCAACTTGCAAGAAATGTAATCTAAAATCCCTGAATTGAAACGCTGTAATGTCATGTAATCTGAAGATGTATTGGTATATTAGCATGTAATATCCTATAAGAAACAACTTAATAACATCGAAAAACACCTAATAGTTCAAACACTTAGAAATCAACACCTATCTAATGGTACCACAGACATAAATAGTAAACAACAAAATATCACCAACCAACAAATTAAAATTGCAAAAATCAATTTATATTATCAACATTGAATCGAGTAATATTTTGATCAAGACCTGTGCAAAAAGTAATTTACTCCATTTCATAATAAAAAAAACTAATATTTTCTATCTGGTTCTAGCATCCACCCCTCGTTCTCCGGCGCTTGTATACACGCCCCCTGACTTCCTGTAGTGATCTATCATGTTTAAATAGTTGAGTGGCCAAGATCAATCTTGCCTCAGGCACCGAAATTCGCATTGGCAAATCCTTAAGCTTTCCATTGATCAAACACTCCGCATATTTAATCACAAACAAATACACCATAATCATACATGTAATATTAAAAACGTGTTAAGAAAGTCTTACATATGTAGTTCAAATTCTTTTAAGTACAGTTAAACAAAATTACAGGCGCACACAAACACATTCTACTTCACCGCAATGAAACTTTGAAAATCTTCTTCCTAACCAATGTGTGTAGTGAGATATTGTGTGCATCAATCACATCTAAATGGTCATTAAAGCAAAAAAAAAAAAAAAAAGTAGGTCTTACCCGTTCTCTTGTTGTGGAACGTTGTCCACAACATTGATAGTCAACAGGTCAAATGCGTCTGTCTAACCCCATTATTCGGCTGCCATTTTTCATTGTAGATCATGAGGTAGAGAATAATTTCAGCAAACCGTCTTACATCGCTAAGCACAATTTGATCCTTAATTTTACGCCTCATGGAGTTGTATACATTTAGAGATCTCTGACAGATGTTGAACTCTGCTAGTAACCAATGTCTATGGTTGGCCATCATGATAGGGATCAACACGAAATCAACATCTGACCATGGAATGAACTCAGCTTAGCATTCAAATTGAAAATGACGTCATCTGTTACATCCATCATTATGCTAGTTTATAACCAGTAATCGCATGAGAGGATAAAATCTCAATCCTGTAATGTGGTGTAATATTTATCCATTACATAGACATTATTCACTATTCATGCATATTGCACAAATTCTCATATACTAAAACCAGTAGTCACCTACGAAGTAGAAAATTTTTAATTTTGTGTGATATGTAATGTAGTGTAATATTTATCCACAAAGTCAAGTCTTCATGTAGAAATCAAAATCACAATAAATTCGACACAATTTCTAACAGAATAACATCATGCAAGGATATTCCAACCCTTGACCATTTAAAACCAATTTATTAGCAAGCAAAAATTGTCAGAAATTAACATTATGCAAGGATATTCCAAAGTGTTACCACATGAACCAAATTTACATAGAAACAATACAAACCCCTTGAGGAAAATACCTATGAAACATCCTCTTTCATCATTACTCAAACAACTACATATCTAATTGGGATGAGGAATACAAACATTGACATTCGATTAATTACAAATGAAATATACATAATCTATTAAGCAGCAATTTTGTCTAGACATTACGTGAATTGTAATGAGGTGTAATGTGTAAAATGAATCACATGCAATCTATCCTCAATGGGGAAAACATGAAAAAAATACAATTTCAAAAGAAATTACCCTCGGAGTAATGACAGGAAGTGACTTGGTCTTATTCCTGCTAGATGAACCCTTCCTTATCTGGCCGGGGTTCGACTTGGCGGTACTAGCGACTTTGGATGGTGACCCAACCAAAGAAGCCTCATAATGTTGTCCAACATGGTCTTTCAACTTCAACTGAGAGGTACGGCTGTTCACCATTGTCGATTTCACAATTTCTTCGAAGATATATTACGAGATTTCAAATGTTGAGTGGTGGGTTGAAGTGGAGGACCCAAATTCGAAATCTTTGATAACCTAATTTAATGGGTATTTCGGATTTGGCATGATTTTCGAAAATTGATAGAGAATATTTGCTTGGATTCAGAATTGATACATGATAAACATTAAAATAGGGAGAGTGCGTTTTCAAAGAGAGAGAACGCAATTATTTCGCTATGAAGAGAGAGAGATAAGAAAAGTGAAAATCTGGTATAAATCTAAATAGTATATATTTCTGGTGTTTTTATAAAGTGTAATAAAGTATCTAGTGTAGGGTCTAATTTTCCCTTCATAATTTCATTTGGGGAAGCCCATGTTACATTGTCCACCCGTCAACGAGAATGTGTCAAATGTCGATTAATTTTTAAATGGAATACTTGGTATTTCTTTATTGGAGAGTGAGCAACGGAACAGACCTCACTATATTCTATATATAAAAAACGAAAAAGTGTCCAACCTTTTACTATTCACTTTTATCTCTTTTTTAAAAAAAAAAATGGGATGTCCCTTTTTTTTATTATTTTTTTCTTCAAATAATGCGGCGGCCCTTGACAGTCGCACTATTTATTTATTTATTTACTTTTCTGTTTATCCTCTATCTGTTTTTCAAATAACTTTTTAATCACATATATTTTCTTTCTCCACTTTTAACTACATATTTTAAATAGAAAGCATAAAAAAATATGTTTTTAAACAAAAAACTTTTAACAAATAGAGCATCATGTTTATAAACCAATTTATAAATTACATAATTTCTCAGACTATTTTTTAATCACATACGTTTTCTCTCTCCAATTTTCAACCACTACTTTTTACTTTCATAAATAAAAGATATTATAAACCAAATAGTGGTTTCACATTTTTGGGGTTGCATTGTCTTTTCTTTTTTTGAATTGTTTTTTTCCCCCTTTTTAAAAGAAAAAGAAATGTGGTATTTTAAAGTAGTTTAGCATATTATAACTCTATCTAATATTGACTTATAGTTATTATAATTAATACTAGTATCACACCCGTGCGTTGCACAGAAGACTAATGTGAAATGATTTTATTGTAAATATCATTACAAAATAAAAAAAAAATTAAACACATAATTTGTTTTTATTAATGATACAGATTGTCGATGAATGCTCACAATAGAAATAAATTACAATTCTCATCAATTTTGAAAATCTCTTTAAGTTATACATTTTTTTTACAGTTTGTAGTTGCTCACACTCGTGTGATACACGAAAGTTTCTATAGATAAAACATATTTAAACAATTGCTCAAATTCAAATTAAATAATGCAATTTTTCAAATATATGTTTCATAAAATAAAAATTCGTCCAAATATTTTTTTACTAATGCAAATAGAAATAATAACCCTCAAAATATAATAATTAACATAAAATAAAGTAATTCTAACAAATTAAATATATGCGATCCTAAATATATATATAAATGTAACAAATTAAGTAATATTGACGATGCACGAAAGTGAAAATCAACCTCGAGATTTTTGGCTCGCGAACGTGAAATTCAACTCAAAGATCCCAATGGTTAATAATTTATATATATAAAGTTAATAAAATTAAGAAATAAAATTAAGAAATAAAGTTAAGAAATAAAGTTTTACCATTTTTTGCCTATATATGTTAATAAAATTAAGAAATAAAGTTTTACCATTTTTTACAGTATATAATTATTTTTTTAATATTTTAATAAAATTGTAAACCATTGAATTGTTTTATCATCTTTACGGGAAAACATGCCATGAATTAAGTATTTGAGAGATTATATCGTGAACATATCAACTCCATTTCTGAAATTAACGTTAATTAAATGAAATTTTCTTTCTTAAAAAAACTTTTGAATTACAAAATTATGATTATACAATGCATGTTCAAAATTCAACTTACATACTCTCATTAAGACTGACGCTTTTTTTTTTACATAATTGTTCTTTATCATATTCTTCTCAAAAGAGGTGTAGGAAAGACAAAATTTATATAATTTGATTTTTTAAGCATTAATTATTAATTACAAGTGTTTTTCTAAAATAATCATTAATTTTGATAAATAAGGTTACATTAATTGATTCTTCTTTCTTCAAACTGCTAATTTTTTTATTCATATTGTTACATTATTATTTTAATAAAAATTACCGACCGATCAATTATTTAATAAAAATTATATGAACTAATTGTTAAAGTCTGTAATATATTTTTACATATTTTAGTTATTTAAATTTATAATAAAAAATAGAAAAATGATCAGAATCAGTAAACAAATAAAAATAGTGTGAAAAAGATGAACGAATTGAATAAATATTAAGTTTGTAAAAATTAACCAAACTTAATTGAATTTTCCTTGAAAATTCGTATAGTTATTATTTATTTTAATTTAATGAGAAAAATCAGAACGGAAATTAATCATTTATGACTAAAATGAATTTAGTTAAATAATTATAGATAATATTATAGGATTTGAATGGTATAATTTAAAATGAATTATGTTGACAGTTGAAATATGAAATATTCCAAGTCAGCAAGAAATAAGTGGATGTTAGTTGTGTAATCGAAAATTATATGTGAAAGAGGTGGACCTCAGGTCGTAATGGATGACCTGGACTCCACGTAGGTAATAAAAGACGGTTGGTAAGAGGTGGATCCCAGATCGTGTGAATGACCTGGACTCCACGTATGATTTCTTGTATAAAAACAGTATTGGCTTTGAATAGCCAAAGTTTTTTCTCTCCCTTAAGTGAGCTACCCTCTCCTATATTTATAGGGAGAATGGGGTGAGCTGGCTTATTACAATACCTGACTATCTGACATAAGTACGTAACTGAACTATTTGAGTTCTTACATAACGTAAGGTAGTTGAGTTATACTTAGTCTAACAACCATTATGTCTGAATAACTGTCTCAACTAACGTGTAAGAAAGTAGTTGGTCTTGTTTCGCCTGAACAGTTACCGACCTCACTGGACCACATCGGAATTACCTTCAGTAACCGACCTCACTGGACCACGTCGGAAATACCTTCGGCAATCGACCTCACTGGACCACGTCGGAAATATATTTAACAACCGACCTCACTGGACCACATCAGAATCGTGTCGTTTAATTCATCTACAAACTCCAAAGCATGTTATAATAATATCCGACCTGACATTATCAGTTCGGATATCATTCTGGTCATCATGGCAGATCTGTATTGGACTTTTCGGCTGACGTCGTCACATCGTCACTAAAATTGGACTACTTATCAACAATTGCCCCTAGGTGTGGGTCTGAAAGGATTTCTGATCCGCGCCTACTGAGATTTTTGAGGATTAATGTTTAAAATAAACCGTAATGACGTTGCCACGTGTCTTGGTTTTAGACGCCTAGGTCTGACAATGCCAGTAGAAAGCCGTCAACCGTCATTTCTTTTGAGGGGCTCTAGGAGTCTCTTCAAATTCTGTACTGGTAATTAATGACGTCTTTATATATAAGGGACCCTGAGGCGTTTTTTCTTCCTTCACAATTTGTTCAAAACACTCTGTAAGATTCCGATTTAGTTCCGACGTGACCCTTTGTTCGGCTGGTTTAGTTCACGACCTAGAGTCCAGATCTGTTTTCCAGGTATTCCTTCTTACCTTTGAAAAATAATGAGCAATTCCGGTAGCGATAGTGAGGCCACTAAGAATGACTCTTGGGGTGGGGGAAATGAGGAGTCCAGTCCGGATTTAGAATCTAGGTTGAGTGGGTCAGATGTGAGTGTATCTAATCTGCGAGGGGTAACCCGTGAGGTGCAACCACTTAGATCTGCAAACCCTTCTTTTGTTCCTCGACCTATTCTACCCCCACAAAGAAATTCTGAAAGAGCGGGACTGTCCAGTTCGACGTTCTGGCAGGCCGGATTTCATCCTTCCGTTGTCTCTGAGTCTGATTTGAATGAATGGCGCTTCAGGTTTAGGATCCCAGACTCAGTACTGTTTTTTCTTCCTAGGAGCGATGAGCGAGCTGACGAACCCCCTGAGGGTTGCGTGGCGGTGAATAGGATGATGTTGGAGGCAGGTCTTAGGTTCCCATTACCCCGTACTATAACCAATTACCTACGGTACTGGGGTCTGGCCCCTTCTCAGATTACTCCTAACGGATGGAGGGTGATAATTGGTTTTTTAGTCATCTGGAGTAAATTAGGGTTACCTCCACCCCGTGCCAGTGAGTTTGGTTCCCTTTATCAACTCCGATCTGATGTGAAGGATTCTGGTTGGTATTATATAATGGTCCGACCCCGGACTGGCGGGAACTTAATAGAGGAACTTCCAGATTCCATTAAGGGGTGGAGGGATCAGTGGTTTTATGTAGGTGGCGGGTGGCAAACTTTGGAGCGGACTGAGGACCTGGACTACATTGTTCCCACCCACTACAAACCTTACTGTATGTTTCAGACCTTATTCTTTATGTATGAACTGCCTCTTCTAATATTAATTATCTCTTTTGCATTTCAGGTCCGGCTAATCCCTCCAGGTCCTTGGCATTTGAAGAGCAGTTGCAAAGGGCACGTGAACTTGACCGGCGTGACAGGGACTTCAGATAATTGATCACTGAAGAGAATCTGTTCAGGGCCGGGCTCACCACTGTACACCCAGCTACTTCTTTCTTGCCTCCTCCACGTCGTAAGTAGTCACTAGCCCGAGCTCACCTTTCTCCTTCATTATACTAATTTCTTGGCCGTTTTCGCAGAACCGAACAAGTCAAGAAAAAGGAATATGCCTCCTTTCGACCGAAGTGCATTCGTGGGAAAGAAAAGGAGGCCGACTACTGGTGGGAAAACTCTCCCTTCTGGAATGGGCCCCACTCCCAGGTTTGATCAATCCAGTGGGGCTCCAAATTCTGTTCCGAGTCTTTCCAGATCTTCCCACGGCAAGAGGAAGATGGTCGGAGAAGACATGGTGGCTCCACCTCCCCCCTCTAATGATCCGATTACAGTTTCAGATGATCAAGGATCATCCGGTAATGCCGGCCAGTCCGGCATGCAAGGTGCCTCAGATCTGCCACCTCCGGTGTCTGTAGCTGCCGATCCTGCTGATTTCTCCTATTTCGGAATTCATAAGGCCCGGGCTTTCTTATCATTTATTTTGTCTTTGTAATTTAATCTTTTGTAATGTGTCTTTCTTATCATTTATTTTGTCATAATAAATTTTAATAATACACGTACAAGTATTAAATTTCGATCACACATTCTACAAAAAATTTACAAATCACATTATTTGAAATAATAATTTTTTTTTCTTTCATAATTTAATGTTAAACGTATAGAATTTTTTTTTTTTTAGTTTGCGTTTAGATTATTTTATTGATAGATGTGCCAAAAAATGAGTTTTGAAAAAAAAGGAATGTTTTGAATAAGTGTAGAGAAAATGTGCGCTTAAAAAGTGGAGAGAAAATGTTTGTGATTGAAAAAGAGTTTGAAAATTATGTTATTTATAAATTGATTTATAAACTGTAATAATTGCATTAAAAATATAAGCTTATATTTATTTATTTAATATATATTCTTTCACTACATTTTTTTCCTTTTTAGCCTCTGTTTGGCAAATATGTTTAAAACATTATTTTTTCAACACAATTTCGCAAGTCATTTTAGCACATGTTTGGTGTGTGTGTGTGTGTGTATATATATATTGCTTTATTCTTTCACTACATTTTTTTTCCTTTTTAGCCTCTATTTGGCAAAAATGTTTAAAACATGATTTTTTCAACACAATTTCTCAAATCACTTTTTAATCACACATTTTCTTTCTCCACTCTTCAACTACACATTTTACCTAAAAAACATTAAAAAACATGTTTTTAAAAATAAAGCTTTAAACAAACAGAGCCTTAACTTTTTTTTTTTGTCTTGCTATGATTAGTTATTAATTATATTTTTTTAATCATTCTTAGTTTTTATAGTACGTAAATATTATTTGATATAAAGTTTTCAGTATAATTTTTTTTACTCCGACATTACATGTTATTATATCATGGTAATTACTACATTTAAGTAATTTCTATTTTTGACTATTTGATTTTATAAGTAAAAAATATGATTTTATTGGTTAAGTACAAATATTCATGGGTTTAAGTTAAGCACGCACTTATAATTATTGTGATTGATATTTTTGAATGAAAAGTAGAAAAACTTAAATACGAGAGGAGAATACATAAATCGTGATAAATATATTTGATGTCTTCCACAATGTTACATCAAACATGATATACCATTAAATAAACTACTAAATTTGTATATTCTTTGAAATTAATAACAGCTCATAAAAATTATTGAAATTAACAGTACTTGTACAGGGTCTAGGAGTCTAGTGCTCGAAACTTGGCCATTGCGAGAGCGTTTATAGTTTTACTTAAAAGTGGATTAGAGTAAAGTTTAGTTTAACTAGTAATAGCACCCGTGCGATGCACGGATGATATAATTAACAATTATTTATTGAATATAAGTTATAAAAATAAAACACCCGACATAAATTGTGCATTTATATATAATAAAATATACCCAAAAAAGTAAAATATAAAATTTCAACTTGTATATTTTTTTAACAGCTAATTGTTCATTTTCTAGTTTTTTCAATCTATTTAGGCGAAGTCCGGTATAGACATGTGACTTATTTTGTACTTTACAATTTTGATTTGATGACTAAAGTCGAGCTTACAATTATTTGATTTCTAAAAGTTGAAATATTTACAATTTTCAAATCGTAAAATGAAATAAAGAGGCTAATAGATATTTACAGAATTAATTTATCGACTCGCCATATAGCATTATGAGAATTTGTACTCACTATCTTAATGTAATAATTGATATTTAATAAATTAAACAAATATTTCATTACATTACATGTAAAAAAGCAAATACATTACGACAAAAATTTACCTAACATTTTACAAAAAAAAAAAAAAAAAATTTGCTCAAACTTAAATTAAATGTTGCAATTTGTTAAACTTATACGCAGTCCTATATTTAAATGAATGTAACAAAAAAGTTATATAAAATACAAATTTTAATTAAATTCTATTGAATAAATATTACAAATATAATTAACTTTATATACAAAAAATCATCTATACATCTCAATTTGTAAATGGGGGTTTAACCCAAAATACATAAGACTTTATCACTTATTTCTATAGAATTGATTCTTCAAAGATAATTTTTTTCAATATTCATTCTCAAATACACATTCTTTAAAACTCATCTTCCACAATTGCACATACTATTTTTGTGCATGTTAAATAACGTATTGTCCATATTCTATTTTTAAACATAATGATTTTGCTAACACCTTCTCTATTTTATAAATTGAACCAATGAGTTTATCGGAACCTAAAGTTCTAGAAAATTAAATTATTTAATTGAGTTTATTTAGAAACGTCGAATATCTATTATTTTTATATATACATGATAAGAAAAAAATTCAAAATTAATCATTTATGTCAAATTGGATTTATGTAATAAATGATAGGTATCATGCTAGGACTTAAATGAGATAAATTAAAAAGATTGGATAGATTGGATGTTGAAAAAAGTAAAAAGTATAAGCAAAACTTTTACATTAGTATTTAAGATGATTTTACGAATGATATATTTAAAGGTTGCTCTAATTTGTTAGCTTGTATTAAACTTTTCGTTGAGATATTGGATTTGACACACATATTGCATATTTTTTGTCTTAAAAATAATGCAATTAATTATCAAAAGAAAAAAAAAATCTATAATTTGACTTTTTGTAGATATTTTTTTGCACAAATTCGTAAATCATTTACTACATTGATTAATTGAACTTTCCTAATTCATGTATTAAAATAAATTGATAAAAATAAGAAATTTCCTAAAATGGCATGTGAAAATGAGCGGGAAACTATGTGTGTAAAAGGATGACGGTTATCCTATTATTATATATGTATAGATTAAGATTTTAATAAAATTGTAAACCGTTGAATTGTTTTATCATCTTTACAGGAAAACAGACCATGAATTAAGTGTTTTAGATATTGTACCGTGAACATATCAACTCCATTTATGGAATTAACGTTCAATAAATGAAATTTTCTTTTTTAAAAAAATTTTTGAACTACAAAATTAGGCTCATACAATACATGTGCAAAACTCAACTTACATATTCTCCTTAAGGTCGACGTTTTTATTTTTATATATTTTTCTTCATTATAATCTTTCAAAAAAGAGGTATATGATAGACTTTTTTTTGTATAATTTAATTTTTAAAGCATTAATTATTAATTTCAAATGTTTTTCTAAAAAAATAATCATTAATTTTAATAAATATTGTTATATTAATTTATTCTTCTTTCTTCATACTCACAATTTCTTTATTCATATTGTTACATTATTGTTTTAATAAAAATTACTGATCGTTCAATTGTTTAATAGAAATCATATGAACTAATTGTTAAAATATGTAATATATTTTTATATATTTTAGTTATTTAAATTTATAATGAAAAATAAATGAATATGAACTGAATTAGTAAATAAATAAAAATAATGTAAAAATGATGAATGAACTGAAGAAATCTTAGGTGGCTTTCTGTTTGTACTTTATTTTGTATTTTCATTTTCGAAAATGTTTTATACTTCCTTTTTTTATTTTTGTTTTCAAATTTGCTGAAAATACGTTTGGTTTGTCATTTGTGGAAACTGTTTTTGAAAATGAAAAGCTGAAAAACATGTTATGTTTGAAATTTTGCAGAATATTACTTAAATTATTTTTAATTAATTTGCTTGCAGAATACTATTGGCTCAAACTCAAATTTCCTTTCACAATACATTGAAAACATGGTTACCTGCAATATACTAATGTGAGTACTAAGAGTCTATCTTAACACAGCTTGATCAAATTTGGGATTTGAGAAAGCTCTGATTCTGTTGACCACAAAATCCGGCTGGACCTTGGACCAACACGTCTCAGCTCCTCCCTCTTGAACACGTGGATCTCCTGCGCACTAAGACAAACAATCAGCTTGCAAAGGGGGCCGAGGTGGCTCCCGTTTGCACTCCGATGCCTAAGTCAGTGCTCATTTTAGGCAAATATATATTGGGTGCGGGAGATAAAAGTGTGTAAAAGAGAGAAAAGGGAGTGAGAGAAATATAGAGTTTAAGAGTGAGAAATTGCTAACCCTTTACTTGGAGACAATTGTGCTTCATTTATAGTGAAACTTCTTGTCTCAGATTGCGACACGTGGCATACTTTACACTTGTCATCACCCTAGCTTATGGATGTGACAATCTTGCTTTTCAAACCGTAATCATTGCTACATTTCGTAGGGGATGAGCGCCTTCACGTCTGGGTAAAGGCAGTGTCCCATCACTGACTCCATCTCTCTCTTCTGGTCAACGCCATAAAGCACCCCGGCTGGGTATAAAGCACATCGGACGGGCGTTAACCAGGTCGGCTAAAGAGGTTTGCTTGACATACCACCTCGGCATTCATCCCAAGGTGATATTCTAGGTCTTAGCTGTGGGTCAAGGTCCATTGGGCCATTATTGGGCCTTCGCTAGTGGATCGTTGTACCTTTCTTTGGGCCCGCTTTCAACACTAGTCCCTCAAATCCGAAGGGATCATTCATGGTCGTGTAGGATTTGCCATGATTTCACAGCGTTAACTTTTTAGGGATTTCAATGAAGAAATTCCTTAGGTAAGGCTCGGATCCACATCATAGCCGACCTTCTGCCTCGGATTTTCTCTCCCCCCCCGGCCAGGATCATATCAGCGCATTTCTTAGGCGGCGCATTCAATTCGGAGGAGCTATCGGTATTTATTTCCAAGAAATATATATATATAAAAGGGGAGGGGGGGCACCATTTCGCAGCGCGTGGCATACACCGTGGTAGCTGAACGGTTTTTGTTCCTCCCTTTGACGGCTGGTGCTTTGATTACCTCATTTTCCAAGAAGCATGGGTTACCCACATTAATCATGCGGCTCACGAAACTCAAGGAATTTAGACCGTTAGGATGCCTATAAATCCTTCTTCATTTTACCATTTCACCTTTTACCATTTTCTTAGAATCTTCTCAGCCATACTTTCGCGAAAACTTGCGCCGTCTCTCTCTTCCTTGCGAGTTTCGCGTCTTTTCTTCTAGGGTTTTCCACCCAGCATCCACCCTTAACGTTCCACAGTTTTCCTTGGCGAGTTCTTCATTTCAAGTGCACAGTGTCAAGCATTCGTCTTTTGAAGGTAAATCTCTTTATCCCTGTTTATGCAAGACATTCTTATTTTTAGTTTCTCATTGTGGGTTTGAGAATTTTGTTTTTGCACTTTGTTTTTCTTTTGTTGAGTCTGACTCTCCTTTAAAACAAAAAGAAAAAATGGAAAGAGTTGGGGGAACGGGTTCACAGGAAATGTTAGCGATGGCGGTTCCCGTCAGAGGTTTCTGCCCCATCTCTTTATCGGTTTTTAGTTCCCGCTTCTTTAGGGAGCAGATTAAGAGGAGGAATAGGAAAACTAGCGGTATAATTTATTTGAGTGATTCTGACAGCGAAGAAGAGAGAGACCAGAACTACATGGCCCATCTGTCGTCCGAAGAGGAATCCGTGCTAGGAGAACTCCGAAGCAAACGTGATAGAGACATGGGGAGAAAGGGAGCAACAGGTTCTTCTTCTGGCCCACAGGATCTTGATTTGGACACCAGGGCCCCTTTCCGGGCGTACAGAGAGGAGTTGGGGCTCTCAGTGGAGGAGATAGCCCAGGTAGAAGGTTGGGTGGACCTGGTGAACAAAATATCAGGATATCACGTGGACCCTGACCCAAACCCAGATTTGTGGGAGAGCAGCGAGGTCACCACTGAAATCCGAGGAGTTGACTTGGCTGGGGCCTCGGCGAAGTTCAGGATGTCAGAAGGGGTCCGTTTAGTGCATCCTATGCCCTCTTGCCGACCATATAGCCCTCCTTCAGGCCAAGCGGCCATATGTTACGATGCCTTGTCCTGCGGTATGAGGTTACCTCTGCATCCTTTCTTCGGGGCCCTGCTTAGGAGTTATAACTTGTGCCCCTACCAGTTAGCACCTAATTTCTGGACACAGGCCGTGGGCACTTGGCTAGCGTGGCATGAGGTCAATCCCGACTATCCCATCTCTCTATACATTATTCATACTTTGTACACTTTGAAGAAGTCAGTGAGAAGGGAGAGGGACGTTAGGGCTGATGTGAAGGACTGGTATTATCTGTCTCCTCGAGGCTCATATCCTCCTGTTATTACTGGCCAACCTACCTCCATAAAGAACTGGAGGAATCAATGGTTCTGGGTGGCCGGGGAGTGGCAAGGTTCTCCTATGGACCCTTGTCCGGAAATTTCTGTTCCCCGAACTCTTTCCCTTCCTAGTGAGTCTTGTGTTTGCTTTAGTGTCCTCAAGTGTCATGTGTCACTTGTTTTTATTTTCCATTCATCTTCCTTTGCTGGTTTTTAACACGCTTCTGATTTGTGACAGGGGACATTTTTGCCCGCCTACTCCCTGACGCGGATTTAGCGGCAGTTAGGCGTTTGTTCGCTTATAAGGGCACCTTTCAAGGGGTTATTCAGCAGAACAAACTATTCGTCAAACACGGTCTTATGCGAGCCATGGGTGAGTTTGCTTTGTTACTGCTTTTATATCTTATGCTTTTTCTGTTTGTAGCCTCATTTCCCTCTCTTTCTTGCTAGGTTCTAAGGATTTTCCAAAGATTTCTTTGAAGGGTCTCATGGCTACAAAAATTCCCCCTGCACTTCGCCATGGTAGTGAAGTTGAAAGGAAACAGAAGGCGGTATTGGCCAACCTGCAAGTTGGGGTGGCAAAGGAGGTCTCCGAGGCGTCTACGACCCAACTTCAGGGCCCTCTTCTAGCCCTAATGCCACCGCCTACTCTGCTGCCTGTGGGCCCTCAGAGGCCTAACACAGAAAAGGAGGCCGACCCTAAGGGAGCCCTTCCGAAGGGGAAAGGGAAAAGGTCTGACAGGGGCAGATCCAAGAGAGACAGGGAGGCTAAGGATGCCTCAATGCCGCCTCCTTTGTCCGAGGACATTTTCGAACATGCCCCTGAGGAGGAGCCCGCCCCCCCGAAGAGACTCAGAAGAGGTAAGGGCAAGGAATCCACCTCTGCACCTCCGCCTCCCATGATTGAAGACCTAGAGGATGAGCCTTCTGTGCCCATTCCAGGCTTGGCCTATGAAGTGACACCGGAGGGGGCAAAGGAGCTCAAGCACATCAAAACCAGCATTCTCCCAAGGGATGTCACTTTCAGCCCTTCGCTGTTTGACTCTCCCAGTTCACCTCCAGCCCGGGCTGCCTTTATAACCGAGCAATTTTGGACGGAAGGCTGGTCCGCCTTCTCTTCTAGTGCCAGTCCGTCCCGGAAGCTGCTCGCCGCTAAGGCCATGAATGCCAGGGCGCTGGCCCTTATTGACGAGGTGGAATCGTCCGTGGATGAGGCGCAGCGGGACAAGAAGAATGCTGAAACTGCTCTCCGGCATGCGGACAACATGCTAAAGGAGATAAATGATTTGAAGACCCATCTGGCCATAGCCCGGAAGTCTTCCTCCGAGGAGAGGACCAATGCCAAGCGGCTCCAGGAGGATAATGATAAGTTGAAACACGACCTCCTGGCCTCTGAGTCTGACGTGGCAACATTGTGCAATAAACTGGATGATTCTAACCGTGCCCAATCCATCGCCTCTGAGGCTCTGACTACCGCTAACGCAGCTAAGTCCAGGCTGGAAGCCGAGGCGGCAGCAGCGAATGAAGAATTGGGGAGGGAGCGGGAGGCCAAGGCGAAGGCGGAGGAGGACCTTGCCTCTTTGGAAAAACACATGCAAACTAGGATTACTGAGGTTCTAGAGCAGACCGTCATGACACGGGTGGAGAATGCTTTAAGTACCCGAGTGTTTGAGGCTGTCCAGAACTTCAAGGACACTTTTGAAGAGACCCCAGAGTACGAGGCGATGCAAAGGGTCTTTGGGAACCTAGGGGCCAGGATGGCTTTGGGGGACGTGAAGGAAGCTTATCCGGCTTTGGACCTGTCCTCCATTGAAGCCTTGTACCCTGAGCCTCAAGATGCTCCTGCGGATCCTCTTGGCGTGTCTGATAGAGGCCCCTTGGAAGATGCCCCTCCTCCACAATAATCTTCTTCTGTATTTGTTAGCTTTAGCTTTTTGTTTTCTTCTTTTCTTTCTTTTTGTAAGTCCCCCGGCACTTCATATTGTACACGTCTCATTTTTATGAATGGAGCAGCTTATTCATATTTTGGTGCAGCAACGTTTTTCCTTTACTGCTTAAACATGAGTATTTCCAAGTGCGAGTTTCATAATTGTAAGATGATATGTGGGACCAAGTAAATGTCTGTCTGTAAATGTCTTGATTTGTAAAATGCACATATTGTAAATGTCTGTCTGTAAATGTCTTGATTTGTAAAATGCACATATTGTAAATGTCTGTCTGTAAAATGCACATGATTTAGAGCACCTCGGACAAGCATAACTTAGTTCGGCTGGAGGGGCTCCCGTGCCTTTTCCTCCTCGACCATTTAGTCCAAGGCGATATCTAAACCTTTGGTCGTGGACGGCCATATTTTGGGTGTGCTAGTCCCTCAAATCCGATGTGGTCATTCATGAGCGGATCGAATTTGTCATCACTTTGCAGCAATAATTCTATTCAAGTTTAATCATTTGCTATTCCCCCAGATCCGGCATAGTTGATATACCTTTACTAATTAGCTCTGATCTTGACCAACCTTTGAGCGATTTTACCTTAAAACTCTGTGACACCTACATTTACATCTTTGTATGAACCTCTGTTAATGTCGCAGTGTAAATTCACCGGAGTTCCTTATTTTTAGCAAAGATCTTGCCTGGCGGAGGCGTGTTGTATTTGCGGCCAAAATAACATAAGAATTTTTTACGTTTGTCTTTTACGCTTATGCACACAGCACTTAGTATATCTTGCAAACGCTTTGTCCGTATGTATGAACTAACTTAACGCACCAAGGATTTTGGTCTAAGTGACAACATTTGGTTATATTTGAATGATTCCAAACATATCGCGCGGTGAATGACGGTGAATGAGTGCGGCACCTTAGATTTTGAGTGGTTCGAAGCATTTATTGTATTAAAACTCCCAATCCTTACGTGGTGATCGTAGTTTAGCCTTATGAGAGTCCCTTGTCCTTAACAATTTTTATGCATAGTGTGGACGTATGGTGTCATGACCAAAATAATTTTAGAATGTGCGTTTATTCATGATGGTTGTCTAATAGAGATTGGCGTAACTTTTAACGCAGCTCGCCCACGATTTTTTGAAATAATATGATAATGTTGCAATCATAAAGGAATTTAGTTTTATTGAAAATAACAGCGAAGGTGGTCCGTGTTCCAAGGATTACATAGAGGAACTCCAGACAAGTCCTCGATCATGTATGTTCCGGGTACCACCTCGGCAACAACCTTGTAAGGGCCTTCCCAGTTAGGCCCCAGAGTCCCTATTCCCGGCTCCTATGTTGAAGGAAGAACCTTTTTGAGGACCAAGTCCCCAATATTAAAGCGTCGGCTCTTCACCCTTTTGTTGTAGTATCGAGCCATCTTTTTCTGGTATTTGGTCATTACCTCTTGGGAATCATTCCGCTTTTCCATTAGGAAGTCTAAACCGGCCCTTTGCGCTTCCTCGTTTCTAACTTCGTCATAATGAGTTTGTCGAAGCGTAGGGATTCCGATTTCAACGGGGCATACCGCCTCGGCTCTGTAAGCCAGCGAGAAGGGTGTTTCACCAGTAGCGGTGTGCGAGGTGGTTCGAAGCGCCCATAACACCTGTGGGAGCTCGTCTACCCACGCGCCCTTTCTGAATTCCAACTTCCTTTTCAGGGTATTTTTTATGGTCTTGTTCACCGCTTCGACCTGCCCGTTGGCCTGTGGGTGATGTGGAGATGAGAACAGCTTCCTGATTCCCAAATCGTCACACAACTCATCCACGCTTCTGTTTTTGAACTGTTTTGCATTGTCACTAACCAGCGAATGTGGTATTCCGAACCGGCATATGATATTTTTCCAAATGAACTTGGTGGTGTTGGCCTCGGTGATCTTCATCAAAGGTTCCGCTTCGACCCACTTGGTGAAGTAGTCAATTGCTACTATTGCAAAGCAATTGTTACCAGCTCCTCTGGGCATAGGACCAATAATGTCAACCCCCCACTTTGCAAAGGGCCAAGGGCTAGTTACCACAGTTAGCTCGTGATGCGGCTGATGTGGTATGGTCGCGTGTCTTTGGCATTTGTCACATTTTCGCACAAAGTCATGGGAATCCTTTCGCATAGTAGGCCAAAAATATCCCTGTTTGAGGGCTTTCCGAACTAGCGACAAAGCCCCGGTGTGGTTTCCGCAGATGCCCTCATGGATTTCTCTCATCACATACTGCCCTTCCTCTAGCCCCACACATCTTAGCAAAGGAGAGGTGTAACTCCGCTTATAAAGTAAGTCTTCTAAGAGCACGAAGTTCGCAGAGTATTTCCGCAATTTCCGAGCTGCTTCGGGCTCGTTTGGAACTATCTGATGCTTTAAATATGCGATTAGGGGGTTCATCCAGGATCCCTCTTCTTCAATCGCCAAGATCTCCAGTCCTGGCTCAATGGATGAGGTCATCATGTGCTCTACAGGGATCAGATTGTGGAGCTCCGAATCACTGCTGCTTGCTAGTTTGGCCAAAGCATCAGCGTTGGAATTCTCTGTTCTGGGAATGTGCTGTAACTCCATTTTTCCGAAGTGCATAGCTAAATCTCTTACTTTCTTCAAGTAAGCGACCATAGAGGGTTCTTTGACAGAAAATTGCCCATTGAATTGGCTTACAACAAGCTGCGAATCACTGTTAGCCACCACGGACTTAATCTTCAACGCTTTCGCAAGTCTAAGCCCGGCTAATAGCGCCTCGTATTCAGCAACATTGTTGGAGGCTTTGAATCCAAAGCGGATTGCATTGTGTAATTTAAACCCTTCTGGGCTTACTAATAGTATTCCTGCGCCGGATCGTCCATCAGCCGAGGACCCATCAATGAACAATTTCCACTTCTGTCTATCATGTTGGCTGTCCTCGGTGTTGTCTACCATTTCGACCTCAGGTGGATGGGTGAATTCAACTACGAAGTCTGCCAACGCCTGACCCTTTACGGCGGTCCGAGGCGCATAATGTAGGTCGAACTGGCTGATTTCTATCGCCCGTTTTAGTAACCTCCCAGAAACGTCTGGTTTTTGCAACACTTGTCTCATGGGAAAGTTGGTGAGCACTTGTATGGAGTGTGACTGAAAGTAGGGACGAAGCTTACGTGAGGCTGTGATCAACGAGAGAGCAAGTTTTTCCATATCTGGGTAGCGCGCTTCGGCGTCCAGCATGGCTTTGCTTACATAATATACTGGTAACTGGTTCCCATCCTCCTCTCGGATTAGCACTGAGCTAACAGCCTCTTTAGATACGGCCAAATATAGGTAGAGAGGCTCGCCAGATTTTGGCTTTGATAGCAATGGGGGGCGGCCTAAAGAAGCTTTCAGGTCGGCAAACGCCTGCTCGCATTCTGGTGTCCATTGGAATCGCTTTCCCCCCTTCAGGACCTTGAAAAATGGCAAGCATTTGTCAGTGGATTTTGAGATGAACCGGTTCAGGGCCGCGATTCTTCCCGTTAAGCTTTGCACTTCTTTTGGGTTCCAAGGCGACTGCATGTTTAGCAGAGCATTGATTTTGTCCGGATTGGCTTCGATTCCCCTCTTATTCACCATGAATCCGAGGAATTTCCCAGATGCTACCCTGAAAGCACACTTCGCCGGATTGAGTTTCATCCGATATCTTCTCAAAACGTCAAAGGCTTCTGACAAATGGAGGATATGATCAGCAGCGACCATGCTTTTGACTAACATGTCGTCAACGTACACCTCCATAGTGTTCCCTAATTGTTTCGAGAACATGCGGTTTACCAGCCTCTGATAAGTAGCTCCCGCATTCTTCAAGCCAAATGGCATAGCTCTGTAGCAATAGAGTCCTCTATCTGTGATAAATGAAGTATGCTCTTCATCCGATTCGAGCATGGGAATCTGATTGTACCCGGAATATGCATCCATGAAGCTTAGAAACTCGTGCCCCGCCGTGGAGTCGACCAGTTGATCAATCTGGGGCAATGGAAAGCTGTCTTTGGGACATGCCTGATTCAAATTAGAAAAATCAATGCATACCCGCAATTTCCCATTGTGTTTTGGTACTAAAACAGGGTTTGACACCCACTTCGGATATCGGGACTCTCTTATGAAGCCATTTTTCAATAGCTTTGCGACCTCGTCTTTCAAGGCCTCATACTTGTCCGAACTCATGGGCCTTCTTTTTTGCCTGTGCCCAGGGCTTCGGGGATCCAGCTGGAGTCTGTGACAGGCCTCCTTAGGATCAATCCCAACCATGTCACCATGCTTCCATGCGAATACATCGAGGTTTTGAAGTAGGAAGTCCTTTAATTGACTCTTGTATTCTGTTGGCGAGTCCAGTCCGATCTGTAATTCTTTGATTGGATCATGTGGGTCTACGCCGAAGCATTCCAACTTTTCGGCCGGGGTGGGGCAATTGTCACCTGCCATCCTGGGGTCTAGATCTGCTAAATCCTCTTCTAGGGTCATCGTGACATCCTTATCTTCAGATGGCCCTTCACCCAATCTTTCAGGGTCTGGGGCAGCCTCGGCCATAGCTACATCACTGATCATGTTCAGGCTTCGATCCTGAAACTTCCGGATCGCATTTGTGTAACAAGCCCGGGATTCTGTTTGGCTTCCCCTTACAGTTGCAACGCCATGCTCGGTGGGGAACTTCATGCAAATGTATTTGGTATGCGTTACAGCCCCCAAGTCAATAAGGCCAGGCCTTCCAATTGAACCATGGTAGGAGGAGATTTTGTCTACTACCAAAAATTCCATAGGAATTCTGGAGAGGGTCGGTGACTGCCCTACTTCAGTCGTAAGTGTTATGGATCCTCTGGGGGTTATGCTGTCCCCCGTGAAACCGTATATTGGATCAGGGACTGGAATAAGTGGGGTGCTGATCCCCATCTTATCAAAAGTTGCCCCGTATATCACATTTACCGAGGCACCATCATCCACCATCATTCGTGATAGCCCATTTCGAGCCACCACCACTCTGATAACCAATGCGTCGTTGTGCGGGAAGTGCACTCCAACGACATCTTCTTGTTTGAAGGTGATAGGTTCCGGCCGAGGAATCCCAACAGGATGAGAATGGATATGATAGTTCACGTTGGCGGGCTGCTTGGCCTCTCTTATATACCTCTTTTGGAAGTTGTTTGTGCTCCCACCTGGGTGGGGGCCTCCCAGTATTGTGTCAATTTCACGAATGGGGAGGTCTGCCACAGGCGTAGGTGGTTCCCGTGTATCTTTAGCATGTGCCGAGGTGGTGTCTTGACCCTTATTTCTGTCTCTTTGATGATTGTTAATTCTTTCTTTAGTTGAATTCTTCCACGGAGCTCTCCTATCAGCTCGGTTGAACTTCTGGCCACCAGATTTTCGAGTTCTCCCTGTGTCGGGGGGGAAGTCACCTCCCCTTCTCCCCTGCGCCTTTTGGTCAGCTAGCATGTGGATTTCCCTGCAATCCTCTGTTGCGTGATCGTAATATCTGTGGTAGGCGCAGTAAGCCCCAATCATGGGCTGTTTTCCACTTCCGCTGCTTTCCACTCTCCCTTGAGCAGTGTGAGGATTTTGAGAAGGGGTGTTAGAGTGCAAGTGAGGGATAGCTTCCGTGATTTCTGCTGCAAAGCTAGATCCTGTCCCCGGAAATGGACGAGGAGCACCACCTCGGTTACCGAGGACCCTATCCTTGTTTCCTCCCTTTTTGAGGTACGCTTCATTGGAATATCCAAGGTTGTATCTCCCTTGGGGGTGATTATCTCTGGCCCTAGCCATTTCCTCCGATACAATCTCTTCCTTCATCAGGTCTACCAGGGTGTTGTAATCCCTTGGTTTCCTGCTCCGGACATCCCTCCAAAACATGCTGGTCATATCTAGCCCTCCTTTTAAGGCGGAAAACATTTCCGCTTCTGTGATATTTTCGCAGATATGCATTTCTTCAGTAAATCTGGCTAGGTAACTTTTCAGAGATTCGTCCCTTCCTTGCCTCAGATCCTGAAGGCGTTGGAGTGGGAGTTGGCCAGGCCTGGAAGAAACAAAGTCATTCTTAAAAGCAGTTTTCATATCCCTCCAACTGTGGATGCTGCCAGGAGGGAGTTTTTTATACCATCGTATGGCACTTCCCTCAAGGGTTAAAGCAAAAGCTTTACATTTCAGTGCCGGGGTAGCCCCGGCTATTTCCATGCTGGCGCGGTAATTTAACAGGTGATCATCAGGATCACCTCGGCCAGAGTATTTTGCCATTTCTGGCATCTCAAAGTCATGGGGAACGGGGCATCTACGGAGGCCCTCTGTGAAGGGACTTACTTCCTCTTCGTCATCCAACTCGTATGACGGCAGCTCGCTGTTCTCGTCGTGACCGGAATACTCTGGATCACGGTATTGGCCATAGAGCGGCGGAGCGTACTCCTGCCTTTGTGGTGGTGGAACGCGGCCGTAGTTTGGCCTTTCATGGCTCTGTAATTCATTACGAGGATTAGTCCGAACTGCTTCGGCTCTTCTTTCTTGCCTATTCCTAGGCTCATGTACTGATGCCATCCTTTCTCCCCCCATACCTTGTTGGTCCCGGTACATTTGATCCTGCGACAAGGCTTCTTCAGCGGGTCGCTCGCGCCTATTTCTGGGCTCTGCGGCATTGCGCCGACCTGGGTCCGTTTGCCCCCGTCGTCCCTTGAATAACCCTCCTATTCGGCTGAAAACACTGCCGGAATTTGCGGGAGAAGCCTCCCTGCGTCTAGCTAGGGGTGGGTTTTGTTCCCCATGTGTTCCATGTTCTGGGTCTCGCTCGTATAAGGGCTCGGAGTCCACTTCGACGTATGCCTGCGGATCCTGATAATAATAAGATACAGTGGCCGCTTCGGATGGTGAGTAGTGTGGCTGTGAGTATTGCTGAGGCATTGCGGGTTCGTTCACAGCATACCCTCTGGCCATAAAGGCGTTCATTGCAGCAGTCTGTTCTATTTGCTGCCTCTGCATCTCCAGCATTTGGGCCGCCATGAGTGTCATGTCTCGCATCATGCGGCGATTTCGGTGCCGGCGAGGTGGATTAGGTTGTGCCACTTCCTCGTCGGCGTTTTCATGGAGTCCTTGAGGAACTTCGTCCTCGTTGTGTCGGCCACTTCCTCCCCTACGGGGGTTAACATCATCGTCACTTTCATTCATGTTTCAGAAGAATTTCTGTTCTTTAGATTGCTTTTCAAGGATAGATAGACCTTTGTCTTGCTGCTTCAAACCTTTTTCAAGGTTGTTAAACTTATGTTTCGAAGTTTCTTACCTTTTTCAAGGGTGTTTAAACTTATGTTTCAAAGTTCTTTACCTTTTTCAAGGTTGTTTAAACTTATGTTTCAAAGTTCCTACCTTTTTCAAGGGTGTTTAAACTTATGTTTCAAAGTTCCTACCTTTTTCAAGGCCAACCAGCTTATCTTTCAAAGCTCCTACCTTTTTCAAGGCCAACCAGCTTATCTTTCAAAGCTCCTACCTTTTTCAAGGCCAACCAGCTTATCTTTCAAAGCTCCTACCTTTTTCAAGGCCAACCAGCTTATCTTTCAAAGCTCTTTGCAGTTATCCACTCTATTGTAAGAGGTTATTCGTCCTTTTTCAGGGCTACCTTTCTATGTGTGGCTTTTTATCATGTGTTTTCGTGGTTAGCAGTATGGCTTCCCACAGACGGCGCCAAAATGTTGACCACAAAATCCGGCTGGACCTTGGACCAACACGTCTCAGCTCCTCCCTCTTGAACACGTGGATCTCCTGCGCACTAAGACAAACAATCAGCTTGCAAAGGGGGCCGAGGTGGCTCCCGTTTGCACTCCGATGCCTAAGTCAGTGCTCATTTTAGGCAAATATATATTGGGTGCGGGAGATAAAAGTGTGTAAAAGAGAGAAAAGGGAGTGAGAGAAATATAGAGTTTAAGAGTGAGAAATTGCTAACCCTTTACTTGGAGACAATTGTGCTTCATTTATAGTGAAACTTCTTGTCTCGGATTGCGACACGTGGCATACTTTACACTTGTCATCACCCTAGCTTATGGATGTGACAATCTTGCTTTTCAAACCGTAATCATTGCTACATTTCGTAGGGGATGGGCGCCTTCACGTCTGGGTAAAGGCAGTGTCCCATCACTGACTCCATCTCTCTCTTCTGGTCAACGCCATAAAGCACCCCGGCTGGGTATAAAGCACATCGGACGGGCGTTAACCAGGTTGGCTAAAGAGGTTTGCTTGACATACCACCTCGGCATTCATCCCAAGGTGATATTCTAGGTCTTAGCTGTGGGTCAAGGTCCATTGGGCCATTATTGGGCCTTCGCTGGTGGATCGCTGTACCTTTCTTTGGGCCCGCTTTCAACAGATTCTATTAAAATTCAGAAAATGCAAGTTTTTTCAAAACTATCAGAGTTAATTTATCAAGACATTTTTTGAAATATAACAACAAAAATTCCCACTTAATTTTTTTGTAATGTTGATATTTAATTCAATAAAACTTTATTTTAGGCTTAGGTTCCAAGTTAGGATAATTCAAAAAAAAAAAAAAAAAAAAAAAACCTTATTTTAAGCTTAATTCCAAGTTATGATAATTCTTAAAAAAAAAAAAATCTCAATACGTGTTTTGAATATTTTTGGTTGAAAGCGTTTTGCGTTTTGTGTACAATATTTTTTTTTTTTATTTTCCAAAATGCGTTTTCGAAAATAGTAAAGAGAACGAGTTTTTAATATTTTCGAAAATAAAAACAGAAAACGACCTCAAAACAGCAAAGGGAATATGGCCTTAAATTTGTAAAATTAATCCAACTTAATTGGATTTGCCTTAAGAATTCGTATAATTATTATTTATTTTAATTTGATGGGAAAAATCATAACATAAATTAATCATCTATGACTAAAATGAATTTAGTTAACTAATTATAGATTATATTAACTAATTAAAGATAATATTATAAGACTTAAATGATATAATTTAAAATGAATTAGATATTGAGGAAAAATATAAAATATAAAATAAAACTTTACCTTTAATTTTTGATATGATTTTACATATAATGTATTTACTGCTTTTACTTGTTAATTTGCATTAAACTTCTCACTATGATATTTAATTTGACACCCATATTACATATCTTTCGATTTCAAAATAATATAATAATTATTAAAAGGATAATCATAAATTAGAAAAAAATAACATTTTGATATTATTAATAGCAAAAAAAATTCAAATTTAGAAAGTTTTTTATATATATCCATTTCAATTATTTGTAAACATGCACTGATAACATTCAAAATGGGGTAAACGTTTTTTTTATACTGATAAAAACAAAAAAAAAAAAAAATGGGGTAAACTTATTTGTTTAAAAGGTACACACGTCTACATTTAAAGTAGTGCAGCCACCAATTTTTTTTTTGCAATTCCAAGATTGCAACTTTTATTTGTTTAAAATATATATACGGACGACTACATTTAAAGCAGTGCAACTCAATTTTTTTTTTTTTTTTTTTGAGAAACATTGCAGCAATTGAACTCCTCCTCAATAAATGCAGCAAAAAAAATCTGGAAATATGGTACAGTATTTTCTAGAATTGTACGAAATTGGCAAGTGATTTCTTGTCGGGAAAATGTGTGTTGGTGTAAAAAGGCTGCTATATTGTTATTATATATACTAGTATATATATGTACGATACACGGATGACATTATTTTCATGTTTGTTTGCAATGGGAAGAGTGATGAACAAAATGACATAATAAAGTGATGAACAAAAAGCAATATAATTGGACGTTGATAATCACTATTCAAATTTAGTAGATTGACAAAATCAAACTATGTTTTGAATTTTTATTTTTTTTAAAAACAACATTTGTAGTGGAACTTGTTGGATTAGAAATCATTGAGGGGCATCTAAAAGAAATTATTCTAACATACCATCTCCAAATTCAGTAAAGAAATTCATAAATTAGAAATAAATCTCCAAATCTAAAAGAACTACAATCCCATTGTGCAAGTAAAACCAAAATATTGAGGAGCATCTAACATACCACAGTTTCTTCTAGCTCCTCCTTCACCACATAAACACCAGCAACATGAGCAAAAGTAACAGTTTTCTTGGTGAATTTTGTGTAGTGCAAGCAATTACATGCACCACTAAAATAATAAGTATAACCCATAGGAAACATTGCTCCCAACATCATAATGGCCACTCCGATCAAGTATCGAGAGTATGTTTGGCGGCTCCACCTCGATCAATACCTCTCCTCAACAGCTTCGCCATCTAAAAAAAAAAAAACTCGTTTAATTTTACTAAGACGGCCCATAATATAGATGACCACAACGGATGATTATAGTATCTTCCCAAATACAAATGTTGAACAACAACATCATTCTGCATACATGCAAAATATAATTCCCATTAATTGAAACCAAAACAGTTTATAATACTCATAAGTAATTTCCAACTGTAATAATTTATTCAAATTATATGTCTGGCACTGCCCACTTTCTAAAACCAAAATTTCCCAGTAAGTCCAAGAAGCAAATTACTAAAAAAAAAGGGGGCATATACTTGATAAATATACTTACATAAGAATCCATATTTATATGTGGCCAGCACATAAACATCCAATACAAAGCTAAAAAAAAAAAAGTGAGAGTTTTTAATATAATGTTCTTTGAAGTTGACTCCAATCCTGTGTTCTTCCAAGGCATTTTGTTCTCTTCTTAATTCAAGCAATACCCATTTGTAATTACCTAATGATATGAGTAGAGCATATTCTCTCTATTATAAAGAAATCATTTAGGAACAAATTAAGTAGTCTTATTTCACAATGAACACACAATTATATCCTTCTAAACACTTTGCTTAACTAAAGTAAATGCTAATAAACAATAACAGTTTGGTGTCATTCACCATTCAATTTTAAATCTTTTATCTAGTTCAATGACCTACATCCAACCTACACACCGTCTCTTTCTCAAAACATTATTTCAATGAAATATGTCTAAACAAAGCTTTGTGTCTGGGATCTAGTTAAATAAATGAATCAAAAATTGATTGTAGATTTGTAATCCTAGATAGCTTTTAGTATATGCAGATATTGCTTATTTCTAATATCCTCCTCCCTCTCTTTGTGATATTTTTATTCCCCCCCTATAATCCTTGGTGGATTAAAGTTATATTGGAGCAACCAAGTGAGTTTGTGATACGAATCATAGTGGACTTGACGAAAAATCAAATATTCAGCCAAACAAACGTTCGAGGATCAGTAGCATTTTCACGACTGTAAGTTCCATATGTCACGGCCGTAATGATCCCTTGGGTCAAACAAGAAATTCCAAGATTTTCATACTTATGGCCGTAAGTCTCACATTCATGGCTGTAACTCTTAAACCGCAAGCAACTTACGGTCATAAACTGTAACTTTTGAGCGAGCCAAAATTTCATGGATTTTATTTCCTTTTCAGTTCTAGTTATTTTAGTTCAATTAGAACTCTATTTTAAACTCATTAGCGGCTACCCTAATTGTTAAGTCATTTTTTTTTATTATTTATATATTTTTCATTCATTGTAACAGAAGTTTTGGTTGAATAAACAGTTTTTATGGAGGATTCAATAAAATTACAGGTGGATTCCTATATTTTCTTAGAACTTATCAAATAGTGATTCTTTGTGGTGTTTAATCGAACTTATCAAATATTCGCCAGAATATTTGTGGCGTTCAAAATCAGAAACTTATCAAGGAAACTGGACAAATCTTTGTGGCGTTTCGAAAGTCTTTGTAATACCCCGACTAAGAAAGCTTAAAAGAAATGATAGGTACTACTCATACCAACAAGATGCACCTTCTTTTCCGGAAGTCTATCATTAGAAACTCCACAGTTAAGCGTGCTTGGTTTGGAGCAATTATGGGATGGGTGACCTCATGGGAAGTTTTCTCGGGGAGCGTGCGAGTGAGGACAAAGCATGCTGAAAAAACTCGTGTTGGTACAGTTGGGATAGTACGCCGTCATCTAACGGTTGGGACAACCCATTAAGTGGGACCCGGGTCGTTACAAATGGTATCAGAGCCAGTCATCAGCCTGAAATCGGGAACTAAGTGCTACGCCATAGGGCGGGAGCCACCTCTAGAATCTCAATGTCTGGTAACAGATCCTCAGATGGGTTAAGCGCGACAAGGAAGTCGCGAGTCTAACAGGGGGTGATTGTAATACCCCGACTAAGAAAGCTTAAAAGAAATGATAGGTACTATTCATATCAACAAGGTGCACCTTCTTTTTCGGAAGTCTATCATTAGAAACTCCACAGTTAAGCGTGCTTGGCTTGGAGCAATTTTTGGATGGGTGACCTCATGGGAAGTTTTCTCGTGGAGCGTGCGAGTGAGGACAAAACATGCTGAAAAGACTCGCGTTGGTACAGTGGAGACAGTACGCCGTCATCTAACGGCTGGGACAGCCCGTTAAGTGGGATCCGGGTCGTTACAATCTTGGTTCTCTCTTCCGCATCGTCGATTCCGCGTTGTGAAGTTTGGGTTAAGATTTCATCTTCCACAACAAATCTGGGTTCGAAACTTTCAAATGTTTAATTCCGCGCATTTCGAATCATGTCAGTTTGCTAATGGGTCATGCTTGAAGCTTTGGGTCGATTTGGAGAGTTTACTGAGCCCAATTTTGGCGAATCGAGATCCAATATTTTTAAAATGATATTAGAGCTAGTGGAGATGAAAAATCTGGATAGAATCAGTTCCAGAAACGAGCCAAAATGGAGTTGAAAAAAAGGCATAAACAAAATCAAAAACTGTCAAGATTTTTGCAAATTGGGTGGATTGAAAAAGGTTATTTCCGGCCAAAGGACTGACTTGCTGGAGGAATGGAGACTACTGGTTTGTACAACAAGTCAAGGAATTCCATGGTAGGTGGCGCGTGGGTCTGCCAGCGGCGCCTGCAATAATTTTCTGGTGAGGTGGTCTGAAGACAGTTTGTTCCTAGTGTCGAGGTGGAGCTGTTGGTGCTATTGGATTTCAGTTTAAAAGTTTTGTACTGGAAGTTGGACAATTTTTCCTTGTGGTCGTTCGTTCAATGGATGATTCGTGTTGCTACAACTTTTGGTAGAGGGTTTAGGGTGTATAGTGGTGTCCATAAAGCCGTTATGTTCACATATATCCTAATTTACAGACACAAAAAAGTCCGCTATGTTAAATTGGCTGAAACATTTATTTATCACACTAGTAGACCATAATGTGGGGGTGGTCATTAGGATTGGAGGTTGTCATTGCTTGGTAACCACTATCTGTTGCTAGACCTAGGAATTATCTGTTTAATTCGTTGTCATATATTCAGTAGGAATTTTGATATATTAGTTTCTGTATGATTTTTATATATTGTGCTTTAAATATTTTGCTGCTATTTAGAAATGTCTGTGACCTTAAGAAGAATGATTTATTGTAATTTGTATGATGTGTGCCTATATTTTGCTTGTGGTTGTTATATTTTGTTGCATGTCTTGTTTTTGCAATTTTTGGTATAAGATTTTTTATTGTAAATTGTTGGACACAGTTATGAATTTAGTCACAATCTTAAACTTTTTAGGTCACAAACAATTTCAATCCACGCCAACCATACCCTCCCCACCCCCACCCCCACCCCCACCCTCAACCACCACATCGACCGTCGCCAGAAACACCTACACCGCCAACCACCTGTAACACTTGCAGCACTGACTACAACCTCACCACTACAAATTGTCTCAAAACTCAGAACCAACCTGCATCACCCATCTTCTTTCCAAAATACAGCTACCTACAACATCAAACTCCAACAGCCCCAATCTACCCAACGCCACATAACTTGCAACCACCATCACCTGCAATCACTACCCGCTTCAAATTAAAAATACAATACCATAAACACCACCACCAAATACACTATCACCACCACAAACAAACTCAAAAAACACATACAACACAACAACCACCACCACCACTTCTAGCACATCATCACCAACAAAAGTTGTCCCAAAACTCAACTAAAAAGGATCAGAGGAGAAAGAGAGGCACCGAGATGTCACCACAGCTAAGTAGTAGCTACAGCCAGACCGTGTCGATACTATCGTAGTACAGCAGCAGCCGAGCGCTATAGCTAGGACAAGTGTTTAGAAAGTCGAAAATCGGTTCGATTCGGAAAAGCCAACATGTCAAAGGTCAAAAGGTCAGACCGGATCGAACCGAGGTTGAACTGGTTTCAATTAAAAAATTAAAAATTATTTCAAAATTTACAAAACGTTCTAAAAAACAAGATATTTTACAAATAAACTAATATTTACTCATTTAGAAAATAAAATCATGTCCAAAAGTAACTTAAAATAACAAAAAGTATAAAAAAAATCGGCTAAAAAAAAGTCACAAATGAGTTTAAAACCCCGATTTTAAGACTCAACCGGACCGATTACCCGTTGAATCGACCAGTCCGATCCGATTTTCTAAATATTGGCTACAACGTGCCGCCTTCCATGTAGACACTCTAGCGTCTCCGCTGTAGACACTCCCATCATTACTTCACTTGTCACACACTCTTAATATCTTCTCCGGTAGTACATTCTGATATCTTCTCTCTTGTAGTGCAGCAGCGGCCGAAGCCCTTCATTCAGAGCGACGACAACCTGAATTTGGATGTGTGTATGGGGTTGGGCAATTAGGAGGGAGGGAGAGAGAGAGAGAGAGAGAGAGAGAGAGAGAGAGAGAGAGAGAGAGAGAATTATGGTTTGTGGTGAGGTAGGTTAAACTAATTTATTTTATTTTTTAGTTTAATAATATTAAATTATATTAAATATTGAATTATCGCCTTGATTTTTTTTTTTTTTAAATATCCAATTTGATTTTTAAATTTTGAAGTTGAAATGTATGTTTTGATATAATTTCCTCTAAATAGTTTGTTTGATTGAAAAAAAGGAAAATAGATGGAAAGAAAATAATTTCCAGTGAATGGAATTGTCTAAAAATTATTTTCGTGAAAAATATCAATTAAAAGTGTTTGATTGATTTACTTCTTTAGGAGGAAAAGTTGGGAATTTTTCAATTTGTTTGATAGACATTATTTTTCATGACAAATAAAGTAAAATTTAGTTATTTTGGTCAATTTTTTCACACGTTTTTCATCAAGTGACTGGTTTGAGGAAAATATTTTCCTAAGAAAAGAAGTGCTATCAAACAAGGCAAAAAAGGAAAAATGCATGTAATTTATATTTTCCATGGCATGTTTTAAGCCTATCAAACTCATCCTAATAGTTTTCTATTTGTGTGTTTGACAAGTAAGGTGGAAAAGGAAAATGAATTGAAAATCCTTGAAAAATATTTTCTCATCAAATCCATGGGATTGGTTTGCCTTGTTTTCAAGGCAAATATCCACCTTTTTAATTAGGATGGAAAACATTTTTCATGCAATACTTTACAATCAAATATAAGGTTGTGTTTGATAGCAATTGTGAAATTTGAGTGGAAAGAAAATGAATTTCAGGGAATTGAATTCCTGAGAATTAGAAGTTTAATGTGTTTTATTGGTTTAATTTTTCTAGGTGGAAAAAGTAGAAAATTTTCCAACTTTTGTTGTTTGATTGACATTATTTTCCATGGAAAATAAAGCAAAATTTATCTATTTTAATAATTTTTTTAATATTTTAACACATTTGTACTTGATAATAATAATGTTAATTTTTAGAAAAAAATTAAATCAATTAACAATAAAAAAAATGATCAAATGTAATGAAAATTGTATAAGTTTTTTTCATGGAAAATAACATCCCCCTCCGAAAAACGAATTCACTCAAAATAAGGAAAATAACGGATTTCGAAGCAAGTGAAAAAATGAATTCCGTGGAAAATTTAAATAACCAAACAGGGCAAAGTTGAAAAATCACATGAAAAATAATACGTATCAAACGCACCCTAAAAGATGAAAATTTTGGATGAAAAATATTTTTCTTTTCTTTTTTCACATCCCTATCAACCAGCTGTTACTTATAAAAAAAAAAAAAAAAATAGACCTAAATTAAGGCCTAATAACCAGTAGGTGGCCCGTAGCCCAATGCTACTACAGGATTAAAGGGTTAAGCCCAATAAAAGATAATGAAGAGTCGAAGACCTAGTTTCGCAATGGATTAATTAGACTCTACACTAGTTACTTCAATCTTCTTAGATAAATATATTATTTAAAAAATATTTAGAAAAATACCGAGTTCTTTGAGAGAGAGAGGGTATTATTTGATTGACATATTTAATTATAGAACATATTATTTAGGGATGTAATTACCATTTATATAGTAAATTAAATTAGGAGTGTAATTACATTTAAAATCAACTAATAATATGAAAATTACAATTATTAAATTAGTTTAATAATATGAGAAGTCATTATCTAGATCGGACGTAATATTATTAGTTATGTAATTTAATTAAACCACATGCAATTTAATATACCTCGAACTTGGTGTTACATGTAATATTACGAACAATTTCAGCACTTGCACTATGAATTACATCTATTGTAATATTACATCCAGTAATACTAACACTCTATGAATTCATGAGGCAAAATTACATGCACAATTACCCTTCAAAGAGTTTAATTTTACTTTATCTAATATTACAAGCTCTGTAATGTAATTAAAACACTATCATATTTTTATGTTAAATACAATGTAATGACAACATATATTACAGTACATTACATGACGTGTAATATTAGTAGCAACAATGTAATATTACATAAAAATGGCAGGGATTGATCAGCACACAAATATTGAATGTGCTTAATTTAAGCCAAGAAAGGAAACGAGTGGCTACATTTCTGGATATTTGAAATTGTCTAATTTAATTAGTTAAATAATTGGTAATTTTCCTAAATAAAATGATTTCTGGTTAATCATGTTAATCAAATATTACATTCTCTCCCATCAAAATCCAGTATTTTTCTAAAGTTATGACAAGAAATCCAGTAATATTACGAATAGTTTGAAAATTGGATATTTTTCAATTACAGTACATTACATTACATCTAGGTAGTTACGTAATTTTCCTTTTTACAATTACATCACTAATATGAAATATTATGCATTCGTAATATATATATATATATAATTTTAAAATCGTGATAAAGAAACTTGTGACAAACTTAAGACCTTATATCAAATAAAAGTGATTTTTTAAATGATAAAGAGAACACAATAATTTGCATTTGAAATATAGGTACGAGAATCACAAGAATCAAGATAGTTAATTTTGCATGAACTTTATAGTTCTCTACTCTATTATGAGATTCAACTCAATTATGAAAGTCACACGAGACAACAAATTTTTTTTTTTTCCATTTATTATTGTACCAATTATCACGACCCCTAAAGTCAATGATGGAAGAAAGAGCAAAAACTCCTCATTCTCCACTCGGAGCATCTTCAAGAAACATTTTATTTTTTATTATGACATTTGCAATTTAAAGATCACCTACTCTCTATTTTATCATGTTAATTTGAAGAGTGTCTTAGAGCATACTTTTCAAAGATTTAGCGCTTGTTCGGCGGCTAAAGTGAGAAAAAAATGGTTTGTTTTATTGTTTTTTAGGTAGATGAATGGTTAAAAAGTGGAGAGAGAAAATGTATATGATTAAATATTGGTTCGAAGAATTGTGTAATTTAAAAATTGGTTTAAAAACAAAACAAAAAAAAAAAACGTTTTTACCGAACAGAGGCTTACTTAACATAAAGCATTTCACATTTAAAATGCCTCTTGAAAACACTTTCATGAGACAACCTTATGTGTTAAAAAGATAAATTTCGTATTGGTTGCATACTTATATATATAATTATGGTTATAACCGTCACAATAAGTGTTTGGTAAACACGATTTTCTTTTTTCACTTCACTTCACTACTATATATCACTATCACTATATCACTATCTCACTACTATATATAAATGGCACTTCAAATATTACTATTCATAAGTACCAAATATGACTTCATCTGTAAGGACCAAAAAAACGTGTTTTGCGAAACGCGTCATCCCAATAATGAAAAGAAAAGACGTATCGGTAGGCGGGTAGCGTTAATTTCCATTTCATCATCATCATCTATGTTCCAGACTCTTCAATTTCTCTTCCACTTCGTCTCGTGCTCTCTTCGTCGTCGTTTTGTTTTCTTCGCCACACCACTTCTGCTCTCTTCACCCCCAACGCCATCGTCGTCCACTTGTGTACGTATTTCTTCTTAGTTTGTTTTCCCTCCAATCTTCTCGGTTTGTTTCTTCTTCAGGTTTGAGTAATAATGGGGTCATCGTTTGATGTGCAGAGGTGCAGAAGCAGCTGCTGCCATTGGATATGCAGAGGGCTGAATCACCAAGACAGCACGTGAGAGCTCTTAATACCCAATTTGCAAGGTCCATTTTTTTTCTCGAGCGTCTTTTTTGCTTCGTTGGTAGTTTTCTTTACTCAATAATTGCTAATAATGGTCGAAAAATGTACAAAGCATTCTTGATTAAGCTTAGAAAGTTTACTTGTATAATTAAAAATATAAGTTCTAGATTAATTTTTTATGAGAGTTTGGATAACTGGGTTAATTTACTTTAACAAAAGTAAAATTTGTAATTAAAAGTAGGTTATCTAAATATATTTGGATGCTAAGGGTAACTGAAAGTAACTTTACATTTTTTCATTAATCTTATAATCTTACCTTAAAGTTTGAAGCAGAAAGCCTTGTATTAAAGTTCGTACTTCGTGAACTTTAATGCATCATAAAGGAAATTGGGCAAGATTCAAGCTTTCCCAACAAGAAGTGAAAGCAATGTTTTGGGTTGTACCTTGCAACAGTGTTATGGGCATTGGCTGCACAGTGCACAGAGTAGTAAATTCACGTTCAATTTATTTATTTATTTTTCTTTTCCTTTGAACAGCAGGATAAACTTCTCTATGATATCTAATAATTTTTCCTTGGTTCATCTAGGTAGCTCAAAAGGTTTGTGAATCATGACCGCATGTTTGCGTTTTATTTGCTGTGAAATTTTTTATGTCCTTAAATATACTATTTTGTAATGCCTTATAATGCACATTCCTTAGAAATCGTCTTAATTTTGAGCAGCTGGGTACAAGCTCAGTTACAAGACCATTCGGATGAGCTGTGGGATGAAGATGTGCAGGACTATCGAAATCATGCTAAAAACATTGTGGTAATTTTTTCATTTTCTTTAAAATGGATCCTAGGGTCCTTCATAACTTTTGAAGACTTGAAATGTAATATGCACAGTTAATTTAGATATATCGTCTTTTTGGGTGCCTTCTGGTAGTGATTAATTGCATAGTCGAGCTGGCATGTACAAGTGCAACTTACAAATATTAATGAGAACGTTACGAGAAATCCAGGATAGCCTAATTTATGGTTTAATTGTTAGAATCTTTTGGTATCCAAGCACTATCTTCCACCACAAACCACCATTTGCAGCCAGATAACTTGGAAATGGTAATGTTGTTTTTCTTGGTCGGTATATGTTTGATTTCACTGCGTTTTTTAGTATTTAAAAGGTGTTTTCATTTTCTTTCATTCCTATAGTTATTTGGATTGGATGGATTGGGCATGTGCAAAAGCAGAGAAATTGTTCAGTCGATTTTTGCCAAGACCATGGAAAAAAGTTGATAGAGCTGCTCCATTGCTGGCTTGTGGTGGGAAATAAAGGTAAGACTCCAATGATGTTTTAGATAAGATTTTTACTTACATTTTGATTTCTATCTTTGTCTAGATTGATTAGAATTTTTTAAATATCTCATCAAACTTTTCATTTGATTTTCGCTTCTTTTTCTTATAGATAGGACACGTGATTTCATTTTATGGACCATATTATTATTTATGATTGAATATTGATTAATTCTCTCCCCAAAATTATTATTCTATTCTTCAATATGTCCCTTCCTCATTTTTATGTGTTACATCCTACATCAGCTCATTAAAACTACCATTTATTTTGCTTCTTTATTTTAGTGTTGATTCAAAAGAGGGAGCTTTGTTTTTCAAATGGAAATATCCAGATTAATGTTCAATATCGATTATCAGCCAAGATACTGAACTAAATGAAATATGTTTCCAAGGAATTGAAATATCTCATCTTTGACTGTTCTTTCATCTGTGATCAGGTTAAAATACAGAAATAATAGAGGGGTTCTTCCAGGAGAGTCAATGGAGCGATAATGATATTGGATTTATAATGTTCCCTTCAGATTCACCCAAGAAGCTAGGTATTTTATAGCTAATTTTTCCCCTCATTTGCTAAAACTTTTAATTTTTTCGTAGTTTGGGCCTAATCAAATTTAGTCATTTTGGCTCCCTTTATTGTCTGATTATACAGTTATGATACATAAATTAGTTTCATTAATTATGTACCAATTTTGGGGTCCAAAATTGGAGTTGCAAAATCTAATACAATGTAATAGAGGGATAATAGTTTCATGTGAGGTCTCACTGCCTTTGACTATTTGGGATATAGTTATATTCTATTGATTTAGATAAACAAATTTCTCCATAAATTTACTTTCTTTTTTTTCTAAAGACTAAAAATGGAATTTCATACTATTTTTTATCAACGATTTTTTTTCCAAATCCTTTTGCATATCCCTCACATTTGAATCAATTCTCTCTCTCCATTTTAGATTTGCTTAATTTATTAATTCATGAATTGCAGATTAAGAGTGCACTTATAGATCATTTTGTGGTTCACTGATTCTTCAAGGTTAGCTATTTAACTCATATTATTCTGCCTCATTTATTTTTTTCATAATTGTTCTCGTATTTTAAATCTTGGTCCAAAAAATGTACTAAATCTTCACTCTAATCAAACTTCATTCTTCCGTTGTTTGTTATTTTTTTTTTCTTTTTAAACCCTTTACAGTTTATAAACCACTCACAAGACTAATTTTTTGTAACGTGGTAAGTTTTTTGCTCTGTAAAAAATTTGAGGAACTATATTATATTCCATGAATTAACCTAGACGATGCAATATGATGATATGGAACTGAGAGCAAAATCTATAAATGTACTATTGTTGTGGTGTTTAATAGTTTGCCTGTCCAATGTATTGTCTTTTTTACTTAATCCATTATTTCTTTTCATGTTCCAGTAACCTGATTTACTTCTATTATTGGATAATTTCTAACTTGATTTTTAAATTTTGTGTATAGATATATTATTATTAGAAAAGGTTACATTTTTGTTTGAAGGTTGCATCATCAAGTTCACTTATGGCATATCAAAGGAAAATAGATTTGTTCCCAGGTTTGAAAGGATGAGGTATATAAATATATTGATCACACCTCACAGGAAACCTTACCTACATGTTTGAATTGCTTAAGCTATTCTCTAAACATTTTCAGTTTGTTTTCACAGGAAATGTTTATTGTGCTGCATATTCAACCCTCTTTCTTCATGTTTAAAGTTTTGTTCTTGTTTAACATTCTATAATTGTAATATGTTAATAACTATGTTTTTTTTAATTCCATGATAGGAAAATGAGTCACAAATACAAGCTGGGCCCAAATATATATCCAGGGCAAAGTGAGTGACCTTCAAAAGTTATAGTGCCTGAAAAAAGTTTACCAAAAATGACATAAAATGGTGGTTTAAAGTACCTGAAGATGACACGGATCTTCATAGAGGTATACTTTTTGAAAAAGAACATTTCATCTCTTAAATCTTAAACATAATAGCATGCTGAACCTTTGAAAGAAGTTACTTCTCTTCTATCATTTTATTTAGAATATGTTAGATAAACCAAAAAAAAAAAAAAAAAATGAAGTGAAGCTCAAAACATGAAATATTTCATTTTTTGTTAGAATTGCATATTTTTAAACTCTGATTCGATGCTTCTCTATATTTTGAACAAATAAATAAATAAAAAAATCAAATAATTTTAAAGCTTAACCAAATTCTCCTTCAACTTTGAGTTGGTAAGCTTCTCTTGAGGCTCTTTATTTTCATTATTAACATGGATGAAGTGCTAACTCATATTTCCTTCCCGCGTCTCCTATCTTTTGAACAATTTCTTCAATCAGCTTTGATATGTCTTATCTTATGTGGGGAGGAGGTGCATTGTTCCATAAAAATGTGATATTCATTTTTGTTTTGAATACTATTTGAAGATTATAAAGCTGACGTGGCTTTAATTGTTGGAATAGTATTGATTTGGTGAAAAATTGAGAACAATTACAAGGTCTGTAAAAGAAATTTATGGAGGCATTGCAAAAGAGTGCTGATGTATGCATTATTGAGCAATCTGTTGTGGGATTCTAATATACTTTTCTTGTTGTAGAGAATGTTATTGTTACCAGTAAGCACAATGATGAAAAAAAATTATTAATTTTGATACAATTTTTTCTTCAGAGAAATGACTTCAAAAGTCGTAGATAAAATATTGTAGCCCTCGTGAACATAATTTAGTAGAATACCTTATGTAGTGGCTTTACGGCATCACCATAGAGCATATTCACAAGCATGTTAAAATTCTTGGTTGTCTTTTTGGCTTGTCAGTCGTGTGCTTTTAAGTGCCATGTATCTTCATTTTTCTATAAACCTATTGCACTTCTATGTAGTGGAGCTAAAGTGTGAGCAATTTCGTTATGGTTATTTCACTATTTGGATAGGTAGTAGCTCTATCATCTGTCTAAATACAGATTTTGTGGCTATGTAGCTGGAATCTAAGTGCTGAATGGTGTTGGTGAGGTCATGCCTTTACTAGATTTCCTCCATTTTGTGCATTTGGGGGGTGGGTGTGAACTCTGGAGGGTAGGAAAAGTAGCAAATACTGTACTGGTGCTTTTTTGAGGTGATCAATGATAATTCTTTTAGTTTCATAGGGGAGCATCCTAGAAGGTCTTAACCCTTGGTGCATTTTCTAGATTTCCTCCATTTTTTTTTAGTCTTCAATTCTCTTCCATTGCTTTTCTTGTGTTATCTTTGCTTTATGTTCATACATTATCATTCACATTCACATAAGAGTTAGATATCGTACTTCTATTACTCTTACTTATGAAGACCAAGTTGAGTTCCTTGAACATTCTATCATTTTATGATTGTAATTTACCTAACATTCATGTTTTTATGTTGTTTGTCTTGCGTTTCTATATCCTAAAGAATTCATATTTATTTCCGTGTATAATTTTTTTCATTTTGTTTCCTTTAAATATTAACAATATGAGATAATTAATTGATTAGGCTATAACTTGTACAGACGTAATCAGGATTGAAAGCACATATATAAGCTTCAGAGGTCAAATTTTTATGCTTTTGCTGTTGTTGGTTAATCTTGCACCGGTTCTCTTATGCTTGGCCACAACTGCAGAATTTTTGCTAGTTATCAAAATTTTTAATTATTGCTTCAGGTTAAAATAGAGAATATAAGATTGGTAATAGAATTATTTTACCACCATTGTTTATTGGAGGACCTAGAGATGACACGAAAAATTGTTTATGTCCACAAGTAGCTTTTTAACTTTCAATTCCACGGGAATCAACACAAATATGAAACGTCACGTGCAACACACATGTTCAAATTTCACTATTCATAAGGACCAAATGCGACTTCAATTGTAAGGACCCGAAAAACGTGTATCTCTTCTCTCTGCGGGAAAACGAGTTTTCACTTTTATTTCTCTATGTCCTGGAAACTTCCAGTTCTTTCATTTTCTCTGTTCGTTTGCGAGGAATTAGTGGCCAATAGCCGGATCCTCCGACCCATTTTTCAAAATACCATTTGACCCATTTGTAAGTTAAAAAGAAAAAGCGAAATTGGTTTATTATTGATAAAGTCTAAAATATCCTTATAAGTATTCAAAAGAGTCCGGCCTCCTCACCATTTCTATACTTCGGGTCCGGCGAAATTATAGTCTCCTCTCCATATTTTAGTTCGGTCGTTGCAAAGAAGAAGAACTTCACTCCGGATTATTCAAGATTCAAACTTTAGACAATGTTAGATTACTTTTTAGCTTTGATTCCTAGATTTATAGCTTGAAGTTTAAAATTTTTCTTATGTAAATCGAGTTTGGGTTAATAGAGAAAGCATTTTTCTTGATCCACCATTGTTGGAAAGCTTGGGAAAAAGATGAAGTAATGGTCCGGCCGGACCATTTCCGTTTTCAAAAAGGTCCGGCCGGACCTTATCTGTCGGACCTTTTTGAAAAGGTCTGGCAGGTGAAAAGAGTCCGGCCGGACCTTTTGTTTCACCTGCCGGACCATTTTTGCAGCAGGACCAATTTTGAAATTGGTCCGGCCAGACTGTTCTGAGTACATCTTTTTTTACATTATAAATAAATTCTAAAATTCTAAATAATTATTTTATTTTTAATATTATTTAGCATTTATTACAAAAATAATCTCATTACTAAATATAATAAGATTTAACAAATGGCTAAGTATGATTTCATAATTATAACAAAAATTTAATAATTTCACAATGTTGAAAAATGTAATTATAATGTCATAATTTGTTAATAATAATTACAAATAAGATATGTAATTACAGTTTCATAATTTCTTAATAAAAATGAATTAATAATTTCATAATAATTAGAAGTAAGATATGTAATTATAATTTCATAATGCAAATAAGAAATTTATTAATAATATCAAAATAAATGTAATTATAATAATTAAATAATGTTGATAAAAAAATTATTAATATTTTTCATAATAATTAGAAATAATAAATATGGACTATAATTTCATAAATGTAAAAATATATATAATAGTTTCATAACATTAATAATTATAATTACACAACTTTAATAAAAAATAATAATACAATAATAATTAATATTGTTTATATATAAACCATAATAATAAAAATAATAATAATAAAGTTTTTGACGACATCTATTTTTTCATTATAAATAAATTATAAAATTCTAAATAACTTTTTTATTCTTAATATTATTTATCATTTATTACAAAAATAATTTCATTACTAAATATAATTAGAATTAACGAATGGCTAACTATGAATTCATAATTGTAACAAAAATTTAATAATTTCACAATGTTGGAAAATGTAATTATAATGTCATAATTTGTTAATAATAATTACATATAAGATATGTAATTACAATTTCATAATTTCTTAATAAAAATGAATTAATAATTTCACAATAATTAGAAATAAGATATGTAATTATAATTTCATCATGCAAATAAGAAATTTATTAATAATATCAAAATAAATATAATTATAATAATTAAATATTTTTGATAAAAAATTATTAATATTTTTCATAATAATTAGAAATAATAAATATGAACTATAATTTCATAAATGTAAAAATATATACAATAGTTTCATAACATTAATAATTATAATTATAATTACAGAATTTTAATAAAATAAATAAATAATACAATAATAATTAATAATGTTTATATATAAACCATAATAATAAAAAATAATAATAATAAAGTTTTTCCTGTAATGTTTAATTTTCCTACTTGTTCATTTACGTGCGGTAGTTTACAATGTAGAATGGTTAAATATTGCGGCATACTTTTTTGAACTTTGATTTTAACATTTAAAATTATTGCAGAATGGAGTATGCTATTGGTCTTGAACTGAGAGGGCTTTCGGCTAAAGTTTCCCAGTACAGGGAATGTGACTTCGGCGCAGTTCTAAAGACTCTTGATGAGTATCATCAAGATATCTTGAAGCGATCATTCCTATGGCAATTCAAAGAATTGGCCAATATGCAATTTGCGACTCAGATTATAGATTCTCTGGTACTTCGACTTCTGAAGCCAGTAGATGGTGGTGCATATAGTTTTTGCTTCGGGGATGACAAGATAGTCACATTCTCAAGGTTTGAGTTTTCCCTCATCACGGGATTAAAGTGTGATGGCCATACATACAAAACGCTCGAATTACTGTCAAAATCGAGGCTTCATCTGAAATACTTCGAAGAACAAAGGGCCATTTACAGGGAGAAGCTCTGGAATACTTTAAAGACTTGTCCCGATATGTTGGACAGATTGAAATTATGCATGGTCTATATTCTGGAGAGCTTCGTGAAGGGCAAGCAAGCAAAGAATGGTATCGACTTATATGGTTTGGAACTTGTTGATGATATTGAAGCCTTCAACAACTATCCATGGGGGTCTATAATTTATGTCGATACCGTTAACATATTTAAGAAAACTCATTCGATGCCCAAGGCGGAGAAGGGCCCCCGAAAGTATGATGCGTACGGCTTCCCTTTTGCTCTGCAGGTATTAATTTTAAACTTTTCATTTTGAATTAGTTTATTATGTTTTTCATCGTCATAATAATTGTAAGTTTCACAGATATGGGCATATAAGGTTATTCCCGCCTTAGGTGACAGGTAGGCAGTTAAGACGGGGACGCGATTTCCTCGGATGTTAAATTGGAGAGCAACGGAGGCGCCAAGTTCTAGGAAGCTTTCGGCTATCCTCGATGATCCTGAGGTGAGCATTTAGAAATTATTATTAATGTAATATAATATTTGACACATGATTTATAAATTGTTTTAATGTTAATATATTAGCTCGAAGTCCTTTATGCGTTGACGGCTTCGACCGTAGAGGAGGAGCAGGACTACATGCGTGGACTGGTATGTAATGTAATTTTAGATTGTTATTTACCTTTTGGGTTAAATAATTAATCTTCACTTTTGTTATATCTAGGATCAACGCAGTCCAGTACGAGACATGTCCCAGCCGCTCATGAGATCTCATTCACCGGGAGCATCTCGCGGACCTTTACGCTTCTCCACTCCCCCGGTATGTTCATGGATTCAATAAGCTATAATATTTTACTGGAGGTTAGTTTATTTCCTATTATATTATTTGGAGTTTATAATTTGAATTTGATATGTTTTTGAGTTGAGAATTATTTTTGTAGTAGTCGGTGATATGGGAGTATTATTGAGTTGTGGTTGGTGTTTTGAATTGTCGTGATTGAATGTTTTTGCTTTATTATGACATTTTGATGTCCCTTTATAGGGTGGCTAAGTCCAATTTTAAGGGGAGACTCTGTCGAAAATTTTGTAGAATCTTAAATAAATAATATTCGACATTTAATTTCCACTTTTGTTATATCTAGGATCAACGCAGTCCAATACGAGACATGTCCCCGCCGCTCATGAGATCTCATTCACCGGGGGCATCTCGCAAACCTTTACGCTCCTCCACTCCCCCGGTATGTTCATGGATTCAATAAGCTATAATATTTTACTGGGGGTTAGTTTATTTCCTATTATATTATTTGGAGTTTATAATTTGAATTTGATATGTTTTTGAGTTGAGAATTATTTTTGGAGTAGTCGGTGATATGGGAGTATTATTGAGTTGTGGTTGGTGTTTTGAATTTTCGTGGTTGAGTGGTTGAATGTTTTTGCTTTATTATGACATTTTGATGTCCCTTTATAGGGTGACTAAGTCCAATTTTAAGGGGAGACTCTGTCGAAAATTTTGTAGAATCTTAAATAAACAATATTCGACATTTAATTTCCACTTTTGTTATATATAGGATCAACGCAGTCCAATACGAGACATGTCCCCGCCGCTCATGAGATCTCATTCACCGGGGGCATCTCGCAGACCTTTACGCTCCCCCACTCCCTCGGTATGTTAATGGATTCAGTTTTCAATAAACTATAGTATTTTAATGATCACATTTACATGTTATAATATTTGAGTTAAATAATCAATCGTCATTTTTGTTTTCAGCGCCCAGTACCTCACATTGATGATTTGTTTGAGCGTCTGGTGGGGGTCATTCGTGATGAGATGCATGCCCTTGGGGATGAGCTTCGAGGTAAGGTCGACGCCTTCGAAGTGAAGGTCGAAGCCCTCGGAGGTAAGGTCGACGCCCTCGGAGGTAAGGTCGACGCTCTTAGGGATGAGCTCTGAGGTGGGCATGGAGCCTCATATATGATGCCATAGCATGATGAGCTGGATGATATGATAGCTTGGATGACGGAGCAAGATTTTTACAGGGTGCCGACTGAGGGGGGTGCCTCGGGTGGAGGAGGAGGTGCCTCGGGGGGCGGAGGAGGAGGAGGAGGAGGTGCCTCGGGAGGAGGAGGAGAAGGTGATTCGGGGGGCGGAGGAGGTGGTGCCTCGGGGGGCGGAGGAGGAGGTGCCTCAGGTGTCAGAGGTGCCAGAGGATGAGTCGACTGAGCGGCTGACGGATATGGTTGAGAAGAGGGGATGGAAACGTACTGTCGAGGTGAAGGAGCATATTATAAGTAAGAGGACAAGACAACCCTCACAGCATGTTCTTTCTCCCTTCACGGCCGAGGCAAAGAAGAGGACATTCGTGAACGTATGTCAACTTATTCCGTGAAGTCGATCCGACGAAGCAAAATGTGTTCGATATGTGGTACTCTCAACTTAAGTCGAAGTAAGTTTGTTATGTTTTTGTTTATTAATTTCTTAACTGTTAAAATGATTATATATGAATCTCCAATTATTTATTCATTCCGGTTTCGCTTCGCCATTGGGAAGACAACAAAATCGGATGCCAAAGATTGGTTCGCAATAGTCCTCAGAAGTGAGGCTTGGCTTGCCGACGATGTGAGTGCGTAATTGTAATTATGTGAACTCACTATATTAATTGTTGATTAAATAATATTTAATTCGCTTATATTTTATGTTGTAGCATGTTGATCTTGCGATGGAGTTGTTGCGCGATCGGGCTAGTAGGTACCCGAAATCGTTCGGCTTTCCCGGGCGAGTGATCTTGTGTTGCGGCTTTAAAAACGCTGTCGACATTGAGTACTCAATGTTCGAAAACAACCCTACCTCGTACGTGTTTCCAGATTACATGTTGGACTACGTGGTAGGGGCAGAGCCCGTGTGTGGCCAGTCGTGGACGGGTTGTACACATATCTATATTCCGGTGATTGGGAACTCGCACATCATTGCTGTTGAGGTCGTGTTCGCTGAATCAAAAATGTATGTGTACGACTCCGAACATGGTTGTTTCACAGAGACCCAGCTCCAAGAAACTCTGATGCCCTTTACATTCATTGTTCCTCTAATGGCTAAGCGTGCTGGAATTCATGTCGATGATGTACTAGCCATTGAGAGGATAAAGGGGATTTCCAAACAAGGTGTCAGGTAAATTTTCTTATACTCGTATTCTAGTATTTAATTAAATTCTTAACTATATTCATTTATTTCACTAAAGTTTTTTTTAACTTACAGTGGAGATTGCGAGATTTTTGCAATAAAATATATTGAGTTCTTGAGCATCGGACGAGATGTCAAGATGATCAATCAAGAACATATACAGAAGTGGAGAATAAAGTTGGCTACTAATTTATTTACCTACAATTGTGATTCATAAGATTTAGAAATGTAAAAATATAGTTTTTATATGTAATTGTGTATATATATATATATATATATATATATATATATATATATATATATATATATATATATATTTATTTGTCAATTTCTTTATTACTGTCAATTTATTTATTATAGTTTTTATTTGTCAATTTCTTTAGTTGAATAAATTGTCTCACAAGTATAGATAACAATATATTTTTTTGAACAAAAAAATAGTATACATATATATATAAACCCTAAATCCCAAAATAGAAAACTATACCCTAAACTCCAAACCCCAAAATAGAAAACTATACCCTAAACCCTAAAATATTTTTTTTTCCCAAGAAACATTTATCATCTTTCATCGTATAATAAGCAATTCACGAACTTTATTAATATAGACAAAATAAAATAATTTATTATCAACAACACTACAATTAAAGTAAAAGTTTTAATAGTGATAAAATTAATAATTCAAGGGAATCTGACTAGTACAAGTTTGGCGAGTATGACCGACTGCGCCGCACCTGCCGCACTTTCGCGGTCTGGGAAACTCTCCAGTAGATGGTATTCTAGACGTACGTACACATCCAGGAGTACGTCTTCGAACATTCGGTGGCAGTAAATTATCAAGCGGGGCAAGTATTCGGGAAGTTCCCACTCACCCTCATTTGGTAGAGGAAATATAGTTTCAGCATATGCTTCTCTCCACAAAGCAGTGGTATAGTACTCAGTTGATAATGACTGTGGTGAAAAGCCTAGCAACTGCAACTGCATGAGCGCATGGAAAGCGCTCAAGCTGAAACTGTCTACACGTGCACATGTTGTCATTCAAGTACACAACATAACCAACATTACGTTTGCATACAACGTTGAATCTAAACTGATCCAGTGGCTCCACGACCAACCTTCTAGCCAGGTCTAATGTCTTGAAGAGTTTGGTTTCCATGGTTGGGGTGAGATAAGATGTGCATGATTGAGATTCCTTGCGTCTATCGTGAAACCAAACTTGTAACTTCTCCCTAATGTTCTCAATCATTGCCAGAATTAGTAACTCTCGATCCTTCTTAAATAATGCATTCAAAGACTCCACATTACTTGATGTTATCATATTGTATCGACGTCCTGAAAATTGACACCGTGCCCAATGTTGAATCCCCAATTTATCTATTAAGTACTCCGAGGCTTTCTTACTCTTGTTATCTATTTCGATCATAAACTTATTATAATCTTCAAAAGTGTAAGCCTCTGCCGCTCTCTTAAACAAGGAAACGATCCTAGTACCACGGTACGTCCTCTTCAAATTTTCTTGTATATGGTACATGCAATAACCGTGGTGTGCCTATGGAAAAACTTCATCTATACCATTTATGATAGAATTTCCGCGATCAGTTATAAAAGAAAGCTCATGGACATCTCCAATTACTTCCCTCAACTTTGAGAAAAACCAATTCATCGCTAGATCATTTTCGCTATCCACTATGCCGAACGCAAGAGGGTGTATTTGAATGTTGGCATCTTGACATGTAGCAATAATTAACTTCCCTTCATTTCTAGCTTTCAATGTTGTACCATATACTAGAATTAGAGGTCGCATCGATCTTCTAAATCCATTTATACATTGTCCAAGAGTCATGAAAAAATACTTGAAGCGATTGTCATCGTCAGCCTCAATAAAGAATATCGAACTAGGATTAGTTCTCAACATGTTATGACAATACCTGGCTAATTTCTCATAACTTTCCTCGGGTGAATCCATTAAATCCTCTAACGCACATTCTCTAGCCTTCCAGGCCTTCTGGTAGCTCATGGTCACCCCAAAATCTCTCTGCACATCGTTAATGATGTCTCTGGGTCTGTAAATAGTCCTTGGGTCATCAAACTTATGCATTATCTGTCGTCCTATAAACCATGAACGAGCTTGTCTGTGATCATTTCAACGAATGCCCACTTGACAAGTATGCTCTCGTGCATACTTGCGAACTACGAAGAATTGATTTGTGTCCATCCTCGTTGCTCGCAGACGCCAACTACAATTATCATCTACACAGACAATTGTGTAGGTACTCATGTCTGACTTCTTCACTTTAAACTCAAAATTGTGCTTAAGTGCAATATTGTGAACCGCTTCTTGGAGATCTTGCTTGGTATTAAATAATTGCTGGACTTCCAAATCTTCATCATCTAGAACCACACGTGAACAATTAGTCGATCGTGAACTTGGCCCAGCTGTGAGTTCTCAAAGTGCTCATGTTGACGTTTGGATAAATTAATCAGATCATTGTTTGTAAATGAAATGTCCTCCTGATTGTCTCCGACTACATCGTGACATCTATGGGTGATAAGAGGATCATGGAGTATAACAACTGTATCAGGAATAACATCATCATCCTCACGAACTATTTCTAATGTGTCCCAAATATCATTCACATTCTGATCCCCACCATCGAATTCTTCATTTTGATTATCGGGGGTATCCTTTCGTACTAAAATTACACAGAGAGGAATATTTTCCTTTTTATTCGCCTCAATTAACCATGTAATTTGTACATCAGAAGTAACAAACAAGGGTGGCAATGCAACAGTAGAATTAGAGTTATATAGAAATCCAAATTTCATATCATATTCAGATGGATTAACTTCGAGTTGATCTTGTAGTTTGTTGTACATGTCTGTTGGAGTTAACAAAATTACAGAAATGTTTTGATCACTTGTATATTTCCATGACCATCACATATTTTCATCAACCACGAATTCACCAAAATAAGAAACTGGTATGAAAGTCATATCTGCATTAATTAAAAATAATAAAATTTCAAAACAACAAGTTAAGAAAAATCAGAGTAACTGATAAAAAATAATTGTAAAAAAAATAGTTGTCGGACCGGAGCCTCGGTCCGGCCGAACCATGCTTCCGCAATATTTAACCATTCTACATTGTAAACTACCGCACGTAAATGAACAAGTAGGAAAATTAAACATTATTTAATTATTATAATTATATTTATTTTGATATTATTAATAAATTTGTTATTTGCATTATGAAATTATAATTACATATCTTATTTCTAATTATTATGAAATTATTAATTCATTTTTATTATGAAATTATGAAATTATAATTACATATCTTATTTGTAATTATTATTAACAAATTATGACATTATTTAGTAATGAAATTATTTTTGTAACATATGATAAATAATATTAAGAATAAAAAAATTATTTAGAATTTTATAATTTATTTATAATGTAAAAAAATTATTTAGAATAATTATTTTTGAAATTGGTCAGGTCGGACCCTGCAATGGTCCGGCCGGACCATTGACAGGCACTTTTTTTCCGGTCTAATGTTCAATTTTTCCGATTTTGTTACTAAATCGATAAAAATCACACTTCACCATATTAATTTTCATTGTTTAGTCTATATAATTATAGATCTATAATTATTATTAACTAAAAAAATTAACAATATATGAATTTTTCGTTAATTTTTGGTTACTGAAATTATAAATCTGTTGAATAAGTTTAACACAACGAGAATAAAATTAAATACAGCATAATAAATATTGCTAAATCAACTTATCGATAAGAAGTAGCGAATGAAATCCTTTAGTTGAGATTTGTATATTTTTTGCGAATTTTTTTTAGCACAAGCAGATAAAAAATGAGAGAATAATTTATCTGTGTATTGAGAACAAACAGATGAAAAAAACGAGAGAATAATGAAAAGTGAGAATTGTATTTTTTCGTTTTAATATAAATATGAAATATGAGATAAATGAAGGGTATAAGAGAAATATGATTATTAGGGGTATACACGTCATTTTAAAGCAAAAAGGGTATTGTAGTTAATTTTTGAAAAATTAGGGTATTTTGACTGATCTTGTAGATTGTAGATCGAGGGTTCCAGACATCTTCGAGTCGTCGCAGATTGTTCAGTCATTGCATATCGTTCTCTTTTTCCTCCGATGCATCTGCTACTCTGAGGCTTCACTGAAGGTATGGGTTCGTGCCTTTGATTTTCCTATTTCCTAGTCTGACTATAAACTCTTTGTTTCTAGATTATGGCTTAATGTTTTCCACAAATTGTGGAAAATTTGTTCTTTTCTTCATGTTCTTCAAATTATGGCGATTTGTTCACCGTGGGTTTCAATTTTTGGACTGTTTGAAAATTGTAATACATCCTATAAGTTTTGTGCCACATTTACCCTCGTCTATTGTTGTTTGTTATTTTCTTTCTTACCTAAACCTTTGTTATTTGAATTTCGATAATTGATTATATGGTCATTTATGAATGTGGTTTGATTTTTAGGTGTTTTTTGAGGGTAAATCTTGTTCAAAGACTGAAATTATCAACGGGTCCCCATTGCTTAATGCTCTTCTTAATGCGTATGGGGTACATTATATAAGCATAGCTAATAGGAATGATTTTTCTTTTCTTTTCCCTTTTTTTTCCGTTTGTGCCTTGCTGTGCTATTATTTGGTTGCCTTTTTCATTCTTGAGATTAAGAAGATTGCAAGATTGTATTCTTTGGGTATTTTTGAGTATTGAATTTCATTATTATGAAAGAATTAATTAGAACAACAATTCTTCTTTACATGTTTATTTAATACTATTATATATTTTAGGTACCCTATTTGACTTTAATCAAAGTAATGCATAATAATCAGCGTGTTGATTAAGTTCAATATTAGAATTTTGAATTTGAGATTATATGTATTCAGTTGTGGATTTAGTATATAATTACTTCTTCTGTTTTTGTTGAGAATGGCTTCTAATTTATAATTCAAGGTTGAGTTTTTACTTGGTAAACTTAAAGATTTCATTTCACTGCTTCAAGATCCGTTTTTTCCATTTAAGTGTGAAAACTTACTTGGAAAACAAAGTTTATTCTTTATTTATATCATCTTTGTACTTTTGTTGAAGTCTGTGCTTTTTTACCGTTGCTCTACTGGAACTAATTGGAGTAGGGGTCACTGCCGTAAGAATGCTCAGAGTGCGCAAGTAGGTTTATCTTAAATTGATTTGGGATTTCACTCTGAAGCCCTTAATAAACTCTGTATATCAATCTATACTTATCATATTGATTGTAGAGCTTCTAATGGTGCTTGAAAAGTAGAAATTTATACTTATGAATATGATGCTAGAAATGAGTGCAAGGATATGTAAAGTGATGTTGTGAAAACAATTTAATCAAGAAGACGAATTATAGATGGATAATTGGAAGGACATGTAATATGCTTTTCTTTCTTTTATTCTTTCTGTTTCACGTCTTTAGAATGCGCTTTCTTTTGAAGTCCTAGAATCTTCCGCTTGTATTCGAGGAAAATGTTTTGGACTCTGTTGTTATGTCATTGCGCCGTGATCCTAACAAGAAGTTTATATTTGCTAAAATGGTAGCTATTCTGTGGTTCATTTTTCATTTCTTTTTTATTAAATCAATGAGTTTCTGAAATTACTAAAGAATTGCATAGTTTTGAGTTTTTTTCTTCAATGAGGCTGAAATTTATGCAAGTTTGTTTTTATAGTTTTCCAAAAAGCTTTTTTTTTTTTTAGTACACGCTGGTTTTGTGTTTTTCGACTGTAGAATCTCTTTCCCTTCAGTATTTCAAATCTTGAATTCAATATCAATAAGGCTACTTTGTTTCTTTTTAAAGGTTCAATATGTCTGTAATTCTACAACAGAGCTCATTTTTTCTTTTTCACTCACTGTTGTTTATAGCTTTCTAAACCTTGTAAAAATAGTGATTATATTTGATCAACTCTTTTCCAGTAGTGAAATTCTATTAGATCTTTTTCCAAAAATCATATAAGAACCAAATGGAAGTGACAAAATTCTATGTCAAGTTCTGTTAATTTGGTGATTTTAGGTGGACTCTTTTGATTTATTGGTGATGGTTTGCTTGCAAGGCTAATAGAAAAACAAGGAATAGAGCATATGATATTCTTGGTGAGATTGGTCATGCCTGCGGAGATGAAGAGAGAGGTGGCAAAAAGGATAATTTATCCCAATTTTTTAACATGGTACACGATTTGTGATGCTAATGAATTTAAATTTATGTTTTCTGTTGAACATTAACATGCTTTTCATGGTCTATAGGTTGCAGGAAGCTTGGCTGGCGAGACCCCTCATATGATTAGTGCCTCGGTGAAGGGCCTAGCTCGCTTGGCTTATGAGTTATCTGCCCTTGTTTCTTCTGTGTACAATGTCCTCCCATCCATATTTCTCCTCTCGCGAAGAAAGAATAGAGAAATAATCAAGGTACATTTCAATTGTCGGCACTTCTTGCAAATTGAGTTTTTCAGAATTAAAAGGTGCTTTTTTGTTGTCATCTGATGCCTTTGCATTTTGAATATTTGACTTCCATTGCAGGCTAATTTAGGTTTGTTGAAGGTATTGGTGGCCAAATCACAATCTGAGAACTTGCAAAAGCACTTGCAAAACATGGTTGATGGCTTGCTAAATAGGCAAGATAGCACTAAGAACCATTTCAATGCAAAGGCAAGTGTTTGATTATTTAGGTCTGCTTATGATTTACGATCCTTGATGTTTTCACTCTGAAATCCTATACCTAAATGGAAACTTTCTGTTTCTGCTGCATATAAGTTGTTTGCTAAGACTGTCTGTTTTGTGTTAGGTCAACTCTTTAGTGTCTAGCAAATTTATTTATCTGGTCTATTTGTGTAGGTTAAACTACTCCTTGAAATGCTTGTAAAAAATTGTGGAATGGATGCTGTGAAGGAAGTCATGCCTGAAGAACATACAAAACTTCTAACCAACATTAGAAAGGTTTGCCACCTCTGGAAGTTATTTTGGTTTTCTTTTAATATTTTTTGTTAAAAGAATATAGTTTTAGTGATATAATTCATTCTATTAAATGCACCTGAAGGAGCTGAAAGGGAGGAAGCAAGTTACTAAATATGTTGATGCGAGATCTAGTCAATCGAAAGCAACATCATCTAGGTTTTTCCTCTTTCTTTTATGCACGTGAATTGTTTACGAATGGAGATTACAATACATAAATGTAGAATGGAACCACCTCGAAGAACATCATTTTTTTTAAAGCACCTCGAAGAACATCTTTGACTTTGCTTAAAAGTTTGTTTTCTAAAACTTCGAGTTTTGTTAGTTACGTAATTCTGAAATCCTGTTTGGCAAATAACTAGAAATTAAGTTTGACTTTTAAGCACACCCATACGAGCTGTATTTCTTGTCCTCGATAAAAGTAATAGAAGATGGTATTCTAAAAACAAAAAGTTGGGAATAACTTATCCATTTCTAGATCAGGACAGTAACTACTATCATATTTGTTGGTGCTTTTTAAATTTTTATATTTGACATTTATTCTACAATAATGTTTTTAAACCGGGCTTGGCTGGCAAGTCAGACCGGAGAAATCATGAGCCTGTTAAAAAAAACTGTCATTTAGTTCTTAAAATCGATTCACTACAAAACCCCAAAAACAACCAGTCTGCTGGATGGTCCAAATGTGAACCAGTCGACCAAGGACCGTTTGCTGGTTAGCTTTTTTGGAAAAAAACAAATATTGAAGTTCTTTTCAGGTCCTAACCTCTGAAGAAATAAAAAGTCCAGTAACAATAATGTATATATCTCCCATACTTGGCCGAATCCTTCTATAGTTTGTTTTTCAGCCTCTTCGTTTATTTTTTTTTTAAGATTTTTAAATTGATGTTTTAAGTTGCAATATTTAATAATTAGAAGGTAGAAGTGCTTTTTAAATAAGGGAATAATCCGGTGGGATAATGGGTTATTGTAATTTTAATTTATTATTTGAAGAAATAATAAAAAACCTAAAGTCCAAAATAAACTATTAATTTCTTGAATTCATTTTTTTTAACACAATTTTTCTCGTTTAATTTTATTATATTAACAAACTAAGATGCCATGACACTATTTAAGTGTTTAAATTACAAATGGTTGTCATTATTTGTTGTCTCTGTTAATATTTAAAGTGGACATGACAAATTAAATCCAATTTTTTTAATCATCAATTCTTTCTTAATATAACATTTAATTTCTTTTTTATATCCCAGTTATAGTGCGAAAACAATTTTTTGAGAGAAGATACTCAATCAACCAACACGGGCTGAGGTATTTTTTTCCTGATTCATTTATTATTAATTATTATTCAATTGTATATACAAACAACTATTTTTCGAATTCTTTAATAAATCGCACATATTTCAATTTCAAATTTCCCCACTCTTTTCACTTACATGTTCAATTGTGACTGCTATGTCAATAATTCTTATTTGAAACCTTTTGTCTTCCTTCAATGATTTTTTGTTCTGGGAATGAACCTGTTTTCATTATGCTGTTGGTTTGAGTTGATTACTAACTATTTGTTCCATTTGTTGATATAATGTTAGTTACTGTAAAGCATTCCATGTCAATGGCACTTTTCGTTGACAACTAAAAAATCAAACCATGATAAAGGATTAAATTTCAGACCCCAATCTTCAAATGTCCTTGAAAAATCTCTTTTTCTTAAAACTTTTATTTGGATGCTTGTTCTTTTCGTATAAGAAACTTTGCTTACGGATCTAGAGATTATGTACAGGACATGTGCTATGCTTGTTTATAATTGCTATGCTATCGCATCGAATACATTGATGAGGTTGCTTGCCGTAAGAAATTAATTTTTCTCTTCTAAATAATTTTATAACTTTTAAACTCTTAATGCAGTATGATAAATTTTTATTCATTTCACTGATTGCTCTATGTTTCAAGGATTTGTCAAATAACATTTTGTATGAAGACCTTTCTCAATATCTAAGCTTTACACGATTTGATTTCTTGTAAGTTATATTTTTTGCTACATTATTAATCTTTTTGTAAAGTGGGCTTTCGTATGAAGACTTGAAGTTTTGAGTAAATCATCTCAAATAGGAACTTGAAGAACAACCAGTTTACTGGTCCAATTCATTCTAATAATTGGCTTTGAATTAACTTCCTGGCAGGATTTGTCAAGTGCAATAAAGAGGAAGACGTTTTGCAGTTTAACATCATGAAACGTTGATTTAGTTGATAAAGATCGCAACAATGCAAGGGGATGTTCAGTTCTCAATTTCTCATCAAAGTGATAAGCTTCTCTATTTAACAAATATGTTGTCTACTTTTCCCTTATTCTTTATGTTGCGGTTTTGCATGTACTCTTATTTTTCAGCTTTGGCGGAGTTGTGATTTTCTTTTCTTTTTTAGGTGTGGCTAATTTAATATAAATGTATATGATTTACTTCGATTAAAATGATTCTTTCTCTAACTTTTTAACTTTCAATCTCATTCGAATCAACACGAATATGAAACGTCACGTGCAACGCACGTGTTTGTCTACTAGTACTTAAATAATCATGAGTGAAATAACATAAATATCTTATCTATTATTCATTCATATTCATATATTTATTCATTCGATCACCCTCATCCATACACCATAATATATATATATATATAGATACAAATGCAAGGAATCATACAATAAAAGATCAAAGATTCATTCATACAATTGTAGTGGTTATATACTTATATTACCGCTGCACCGCCATAATAATGTTTAACTATAATTTTGTCATTATGATGTGCATAAATTCTTGAAATGCCATTTAGGAAAAGTATTAACAAAACTAATAAGCAGATCAAATAACATGACAAACAGAATACAAAGGCGGTTAAATTCGATACCAGCTTCGTTCCAGTTAACGTCAAGGCCTAGATTTTGGACATTGATACCCAAGGAAGGTATTACCCTGCCCTGTTTGGTAGCCCTAAATTTTTTTTCTTTGGGAAACTATTTTTTTTTTAGATTTTAATCTAATTAAAAGTCAACATTTAATCTTAACTACATTTTTATGGGGTTTACAACTTTTCAACCACACATCTTATCAACTTTTATTAAAATTTACTAAAAAATTGATTTTTATTAATACCAAACAGGTCCTTTGTTGCAGCCGTTTCCTTTCATCATTAATCAAATTGTTCAAAATATCCATAAAACTTAAACGAGCAAATTGATATTTTTAAAGTTCAACGAGTAATTAAAATTTGAGATTAATATTCTCAAACGGGCACCATCTTATGAGAGAGAGAGTTATGGGCAAATTTCAAAGAAAATATTTTGAATTTGAAGAATAATATTCTCAAACAAATCATCGTCTTCTCTTATTATGTTAAAGGTCAATGAAATAATTAAGAGTTGGTTGCAGTTATTGTAATGCATCTCGTAACCATTGCTAATGAGTAAATCTGGGTTAGCTGGCATGGAAAAGGACTTGATCGCATTGAAAATGTTCGAGCTGTAAAAAAAATTATGCATATGTATACCCGTACAAAATCACTTTAAATTAAAATATGTTTTTATTTTGCACTTTACTCCCTTTCTTAGTTCATTTTCGTTTTTATACCTACTTAAAAAGTTGTAGAATGCATTTTGCCTTACTATTTGGGTTCACTACTACGTTATCTAGGACCAAGATCCTAATAGATTATAATGTTGGAATAATTGATCAATTATTTATAGTATGAATTAGGAAAGTATCCAATTGGTGTAATGGTTGGTCACAACTTTTCAAATATTTAGATTCATATTGAAAAGTCCTGATGTTTAGGATTGATGTAACTATTCAAAGATTGAAATATAAAAAGTCACCACCTTATGAATAGGTGCAATCTATATCATTAAAAATGAAAATGTATGATCGATCTAATGGTTTAAATTAGTTTTGTCGACACTTGAAAATCTATAAATAGGATTCTCTTAATTCCATTTTATTCACTTTCTCCAAATTCCGTCAAAATAATTTTCAAATTATTTTGAGTTTCATATTCGATATTTATTATTCAATATCAATTCCGTTCTTAAAAAGTATAATCAAGCGTTGGTTCGCCCGAAAAAATTAATAATGTACTATATTAATTTTGGAAGAAGCGTTGTATCTTGAGAGATGTACGTCCATTTGATCCTGTTAGCACCAGCACAGGGGCGAAATCCGTCTTAAGGAGATTTACATTCGCATACCTCGCTTCATTTTATCTCATTCTAATTTCTCCATGTTAGTAAATCGAAATTATATGTGCATATCATGATTTCGGTAAGTCAAATATATTCGATATTTTGCAAGTGTAAGTCGCTATTTGATCGTCTTTTCATGCACGTATTTTTTTCCGTTAAAAGAATATAATTATGCACAAATTTATCCAGCAATCTTAAGACGGAATTTTCTTTTTGTTGTGCATGCTATATTCTATTTTAGTACATGGATCGATATTAAATTTTGATTAGAAGCATTCTATGAGCCTCTATTAGTGGAAAGTATATGAGTTTTATTGCTTATGTTGTGTACATTGATACAATTTTGTTGTATCCTAATTATATACTCGTTTATCTTGTTGAAGATTATGTTACTATATGTTGGTAGAATTATCATTCATCTTAAATGATAATTTGATAATATTGTGAGATGGTACTTGTGCAAATTAGAAAATAATATTATATCATATTATATTATCTTATCATGTTACTTATAATTTCACAACAAATGTATTTACTCATTATGAGGTTTGCCTCTATAAAATGAAGAATGTGAATAGTGTTTATGAATATTAAAATTAGTTTGACCTAGATATTGTGGGGTCGAACAATTCATTTTTAACATAAACTTGGATCTATCCAAGTCTTTATGGGGATAGTAAGGTCTACAAGTCACATTCTTAAAATTACCTTTTGTGAAAATGTGGAAAGGTTGAAAGCCCTTTTATACAAAAGAATACAAGAATGATATATTAAAAGTCAAAAAGTGGTTATTATTGACCGTCATAAATATGAAAGTACATGAGCTTTCATTGATATTTCTAGCCATTTATATGTTGACTATAAGTGAGTGGATAAATATAAATAAAAACATGATAGAACTTTAAAAGAGATGATGAACTCTAAGTTTTAGCCTAACCTAGTATTGTGGGGGTATGATGATTGTTTGTATAACATTCTCAATTAAAGTTCGAATGCAACCTAAGATTTGTGGGGGGGGGGGGGGGGATGTCGTTTCTTTCTTCAAATTAGAATATTATGATATTCAAAAATATTTGAAATAATAAACTGCACTTCAATGAATGCCTTGTTAAAATTAATATGCGCATGATGTTGAAAATTGGATATCCAATATAAGGATTCAAAATTTACTAGTAAATATATTTTACTATTGATGGTGTAGTTTATTTTATGAAAATCCTTAATACAACTTAAGAATTGAAAGAAATTAGTGCTTTCAAATAAAGTTAGAAGGAAGCATGATGACTTCAATGATTTTTGGAAGGATTTTGAAATTGGTAAAATTTATGCCTGTTATATTATTTGATAGAGATTGATAGCTACAAATCATATGGCACAAAATGTCGTATATAACAGTAAGTCTCAAATTTACGCATAGACATATTATCATTTGGAAATTACTCTTAAATGAAACAATGCTGATTGTTTTATCAAATGATAACCTATCGGATCCGTTTATAAATGGATTATTTTGAGATTAGATTTTTCATCGAGGGAAATGGGTGTAAAACCTAAACTAATGGAAACCTAACCTAGCGACTGGAGATCCCACGAACTAGGTTCAAAGGAAAACTAGTTATGATTGACTCGATGAGAAGCACTTCAAAGTTTTTATTCCTTCCAATTTCTATGATGCATAAAGTGCTGCCTACAAAGAAAGTTAAGGATAAGCTTTGCTTTTAATGATAACTATATCTTGTAATTAGTACAAGTGGGGTATTGTAGGATACTCTTTATAAAATATCACCTATGTTAGTGCGAACGTGGCCGGTTTTTTGAGAATTTTACTTAGGCGAATTCTCTAAAGCACTCACAGAACTTAAGAAGTTCAGGGCCGAAATAATGAACACAATAGAGAACCAAGTTTGATATGAGAGATGATGTGTTTGATCTATTGTCTGTGCTTGCAATAACGGTTGACAGTTGGAAGTGAGTTCAAAACGTTGCGTTTACTGATTAGCCAAGTGAGTTCAATAGATTCTTACTATGGAAGGTTCAAAGCGAAAGCTACCTATCTTGATGCGTTATATTTCAAATTGTACTCTTCTTCATCTTTCTTGTTCTGAGTCGACTTCTTCCATTCATGTGGGGGATTGCTGAAATAATTGGTCAATTATTTATAGTATGAATTGAAAAAGTCTTCAATTGGTGTAATGATTGGTCACAACTTTTCAAATATTGAAAAGTCCTGATATTTAGGATTGGATGTGACTATTCAAAGTTTGAAATATGAAAAGTCATCACCTTCTGAATAGGTGCAATCTAGACCATTAAAAATGAAAATGTATGATCTAATGGTTTAAATTAGTTTTGCCAAGAGATGCAACATTTTGAAGAGACACTTGAAAATCTATAAATAAGACTATCCTAATTCCATTTTGTTCACTCCAAATAAATTTCATATAATTGATTTCTAATTCTTTCTTTCTCCAAATTCCGTCAAAATAATTTCCAAATTATTTTGAGTTTCGTATTCGATATTTATTATTCGATATCAATTCCGTTCTTGAAGAGTATAATCAAGCGTTGGTTTGACTGTCAAAATTAATAATGTGATATATTAATTTTGGAAGAAGCGTTGTATCTTGGGAGATGGACGTCCATTTGATCCTGTCAGCACCAGTGCAGGGGGCGAAATCTGTCTTAAGGAGATTTGCATTCGCATACCTCACTTCATTTTATCTCATTCTAATTTCTCCATGTTAGTAAGTCGAAATTATATGTGCATATCATGATTTCGATAAGTCAAATATATTCGATATTTTGCAAGTATAAGTCGTTATTTAATCGTCTTTGTATGTACGTATTTTTTTCGTTAAAAGAATATAATTATGCACTAATTTTATCCAACATATAAGAATTCATTCCAGTTACACAAATTTTAGTTGTGAATGCCTTAAAGCCTTAAACTAAGCCTGAGACCTTATTGGTTGTGCCAAACAATCAATTGGGCTAAAAAAATGAGCCGTTAGGCTGATTTTTGGAAATCAATTTTTGATAACTTTTCATAAATGGTTGACTTGATTTCATGTTAACATGGTGAGCCAATGAGAACATCTCTTGAAGCAAGAACAAAAATCACTAATGAAACTTTGATGGAAGACCCAAGTTACTTTAGAGGACTTCTTGTTGCTTTACAATACCCAACTCTTATGAAATTACTAGTGTTATACCCGTGCGATGCACGGTCATTTGTTACTCACATATATCAAATTTATATGTTAATATATGAAATAAATATTTAAAGAAAAATGAGAAACGAAGAAAGACAATTTGCATAACTATTCAATTTTAATGATTATTAACATAATTAATCTTTTCAAAATATAATTTCTAGATAATCACAAATTAATTTCATTTCATATTTATTTTAACATTACAAATTAAATATATGTGATCTTTTATTTAAATAAATGTAACAAATTACGAAATATGAAATGTTAATTTTAATTAAATTTTTCCAAACGTATATTGTAAATATATTTAGCTTTATGTAAATCATCTATGCATCTCAATTTATAAAAGTGACACGAATGTTTAACACACAAGACATAATACTCTATCACTTACCCATTTGGAATTGATTTTTCAAAAATCAATTTTCCTGAACATTCATACTCAATCACAAGTCACACATTCTTTAAAAAATCATCTTTACAAATTTTCATACTAATTTTTAACTACACATTATAAAAAAAAATCGCTTTTCACAAAATCAATTCTCAAAAAATCAAAATCAAATTATCAATTTTTGTAAATAGGATAATATCACATGAGATGTTAGACATATACATAGATAAGAGCCAAAAAAAAAAAAAATAATAAAAAAAATATGAACAAAAATTAAAAAAAAAAAATTTACATATCATTAAGAATAGAATTTAAATACGAAAAAATATTAAATAAATAGAGGTTCAATTAATCTAGTATCATCGAACAATATTGGATAAAACTTTCATTGTCCTCAAATGACTTCATAGCTTAATATGTAATCAATTGTAATTAGGATTGAAAATAAAAATCGAACCTATGCATCGCAATGATTTACATATCGCGTATGTTGGACAAAATAGTTCGAAGGTACAAAAAGTTCATAGTAGATGACAATCTGCCGTATGACATACCATTGAAAACATATTTTAATTCAATAAATCAAATATTACAAATTCATTTTTGAAAGTACCGTAATGTTAAAAATACAAAAAAAAGAATTGTTAAAAAATATAAGTTCGTCCATGCACATTCTAATATTAGATTGTGATTGTTTTTTATATTGTTTAGGTGAAAATCATTTTTATTCAATATTTTATAGTTTTGTAGTCATTATTTTCTACATTTTAATCAATTTTTAATTACGTTAAAAATTAAAGAGATGAAAATTTTAATTTTACCATTCGTAATATATAAATCATATCTTCAACATACTTATAACCCTTTTTTATGCTCACTTGATTTAAATAAAATGGATAATTTATTTGGACACGAAACACACAACATTTTAAATTTTAAATTCCAAAATTAAGAGTATTAAAGATATATTTGATGCTGTTTAAAAAAAAGTACATGTGATTTTGAGTGGTGATTTTTAGGAGAATATGTCGTAAAAAAACTAAGAATCTTTTTGTATTTTTGTGTAATATTATATTATTATTAAATGTGTGGTTGAGAAAAAAAAATAACCATGTGTGAGGAATAATAAACATCAAAACGATATTAAAATTGGTTTCCATGGAATAACATGAAATTTTGACAACTCTAACATAAAAATAAATAAATAAATAAATAAATAAAAAATAAACACAAAATCCAGCTACAAATCTTTCACGTTATACCAAACTATAACCATAAACTTTTGGACCATTTCTTCAACCAAGATCAAAACTTTGGTATACCTTATTCCGTTCATTTCACGCTAAATCACATCTAGTTAATATGATTTCGGATCGTTTGATCTGATGGAAGGCCCAAAAAACGCCATTGATTAGCAAGGTTATGGTTAGATCTTCACATTCAACCATGGAGAAAAATAAAAAAAGGAGCCGCACGTGACGCCGAAGGTATCCTTTGTTTCTTTCACAGAAAAATGGGAAAATCTAAATCTCTTGTATATTTTTTAACACCATAAAAAGATAATGTATACATATATTGACGTTTTTTTTAATCCAATTCAGCTAGTAAGTTTTTATTTCCATGTGATTTGTTTAAATAATGTAGTTTAAAATGCTTGAAAGCTTAAAATGGGGGAAAAAAAAATACTCATAAACAGTATTTGATATATGTATTTATGTATGTATATGTATCTCTGATGTGAAGTAAAAAATTTAAAAAAAGAGAAAAAAAAAATTGAGAAAGAAAAAACTACATCAGTGAATAATCATATTGCGGATTTTTTTAAAAATTACTTATTGTATATGATATAAATAAATGTATCTGTTATATTATCTGTGGAATTATTTTTTGCTTTTATGAATCTAAATAAATTGTAATTGGTTTTCATTATTGGAAAAAAAATTGATATTTAAATGCACGATTTCTGAAGTTTAATCAACATTATGTACTTGTTTTTCCTAATTTATTGAATCAGTAAAACTTGTGGTTATCTCATTAAATAAATTCATTCTCTTTGACTAAATAACGAAGAAGTGTAGATGCTAGATGGGAATACAGATATTAAAATGGTCCACAAATAACCAAGGGTCAATAACTACAACTAATGGGGAAGGAAGGCCATAATTGTACTGTGAAAAGCGTACCTCATGCACGGTTTCACGTTAAAAAAAGGCATTTACCTTATGAAAATGTATGTACCAAACAAATTAATGAATTTATATTAAATTACATTCTTTTAACAATTAATGTTTAATTTTATGGAAACTTACTATTTTAAAAACAAAAAAATGGATGAAAAAATAGCCAAGAATTGTTTTAACTTTTAAATAAAGATAATAGAATTTAAATTGATTAAAAAAATCATCAATTATTTAGTTTTTTACCAATATATATATATATATATATATATATATATATATATATATATATATATATATATATATATATATATATATATATATATATATATATAATTAAGGTAATAAGTGCGTTCATATTTATCTAAATTTTGCATTCATATTTGTCATTTATTCATTTTTGCATTCACACAGTTTAAATTTATGAAAATTTACTATTTATAAAAATAGAAAATGGGCGGGAAAATATTTTTAGGAACTACCATACTTTTATATATTATAAAGATGAGACCAAACCTCTCATACAATGTTAATTACATGTCTAAATTCATGCATGCTCTAACTCTGGTTCATTTAAAAACTGGAGGACTTGTCGTTGCTTGCTTTACAATATCTAACTCTTATGAAGTTATGAGACCAAACCTCTCATACAATGTTAATTACGTGTCTCAATTCATGCATATGCTCTAACTTTGGTTCATTTAAAAACGGTTCGACGTATCTTGAGACATGTCAAATGCACAATTGACATATGATTATATTTTACTTAAAATACTGGATCTTTATGCGTGAACGAATTGCACTTGGACTCCTAATCACTAAACATATCTCCCCAACAAATCAAGTAGCAGATTTCTTCACCAAACCAATGTCAAAGGCTACACCTCTGCCTCCATTCCTGGCAGAGTTTGAGAGAGGGTACTAGCAGCTGAGCAGCCCTCTCAGCTGCTCAGCATGATAGTCCCAGAAGCCCACCAAATTCATGATTTGTGAGATGGAGAGACAAGGATGATTGGAGAGATGATGTGATAAATTCCATAACCCCAAAACTTTCATAGAGATAAGAATGAGGAGAGGTGTAAGATGTTGAAGGGTAAGGAATCTCAAAGGCAATGAGTTTAATCCAAAATGGTAACTCAACAAGAAAAAGACACATCAATAGAAAATAGGATAAACATGGCCTTGAGAATCAGACTTTATGCTACAGATAAACACGGCCATGGAATTAGATTTCATGCTACCAGATCATGCAACCACTTCCAAGAATTACTCTTTATGAATAATTCTAGGGAGACATTTTTGAGTGATATTGTGTAAATAACTATCCTACTATTTATTTTTCACTATCCAATGTATGTACGCCATGTCACAATGTCACTTAAAAAAGTCAATAAAAATGTTTCCCTAAAATTATTTTTTATCTAATATGTGTAATTAGTTATTTCATTTTTCAATCCTTAAATAGCTATGTGTTTCACTTAGGGATATTTTTCAGACGGAACAAATCGGATTGGAAATAGGTGTTCCAAGTTCCGTTCCAAAAAATTTCGGAATCAAAATGTTGTTCTGAATTTTGTTTCAAAATTTTCGGAATACACAAACTTCATTTCAAACCGAAATTTGTAAATTTCAAAAATTTTCAATATGTAATATTTTATCAAGATTTATAATAATTTTAAGTATATGCAAAAAGAAATTCGGGGAATTAAATGTATAAAATTAAATGAGTTCAAAATTTCAACTATTAAAAACTATAATTAAAGTTATAAACTATAAAAGATAACAAAAAAAAATCTATAAATAGATTTAACATGAGTTTTTCAATCACAATCCAATAAAAGAAAAACTAACATGAAAAACAATGCTACAATTCTTATGAATTTTAATAATATAACTCAATGTATATCTAACATTTTTGCTTCAAAAATTTATTTTCTAGTAAACAAATAGTGTCATGTTCCAGAGTCTAAACATGATGATCACACAAATCGTGAATAAGTAAAATAAACTTTGAGATATCACAACTGACAACAACTTTTGAACTTTTACTATAATCAGAATTTTTTATTTATTTTTTATTATATCTGATGTGTAAAATACTTTTCACCACCAATTTATCCAACTTAAATCTTATGCTAAAATTGAAGTGCTACTCTCTCTCTCTCTCTTTTTTACTTAGTGAAAGTATTACCCGTCCGTTATATGATAAATCTAATGTTAATTTTATTATTAATTGTTCAATAAATTATTTATTAGATTTTATATTATTAATTGTAATGCAAATACAAAAATTTCTAGAATTTATTTGGGAAAAATCAGAAATTTTGAATCGAAATATGTTCAGAATACATCGGAAATTTTTATATCGGAATTTCGGAAATTTTGGAATTTCGAAACTCATTTTAATTTCAATTCAATTTTTTCTAAAATTTTTGGAGTTCAAAAGTTTCGAATTTCAGACAAGTCGGAATCGATTTTTCAATGCAACTTGAGGTCCTAATTTCATTATTTTTTGCGAAATAATTCCAAATATTTAAATTTTGACATTTACACCTTCAGAATCACCAAATGTTGCGAAAATAGTCTCTACTGACAGAGTTTGTTAATTCCCATCGTTAAAAACAGGTAAACAATACAAATAATCCCTAATCTTTGAATTTCTTGTGATAATAATCCTTAACATATTAAACTCTTGTTTGACGTATTAGTTTGTAACCTATAAATATTTGGCGTATTTATTCTCAAATATATTAAACCCTTGTTTGAGATCAATTATTTCAAATAATGTGGTTTGTAATTGTAATTTTTTGAACAATTTGTGATTAAAAGGTAAAAAAAAAATTTGGATTTATGTTTAGATTATTTTATTGATACAAGGTGTGGTTGAAATAAAATGTTTTAAAAGAAATAAAATTTATTCTGTATTTCTAAAATGCACAATAAAATCTTTAACAAAATTCACCACATTAATAATTCAACTGATTGATAAAAAACAAAAATTCATGAAACATAAACAAACTAATACATTGGACACCATTTTAAGAATTGAATAACAAATATGTTTTTACCAGTTCTACTTTTGATATTGATTTTTGAGAACCAATCGATTTAGATTTCGTTTTCAAAATTTCATTTTTTTAAAAACTCATTTTCAACCACATATTCTACCTATAAAATAATCTCACGTAATTTTTTTTTTTAAAAAAAAATCTTACTTTTTTGGCCACAAATTCTCCAAATTTACTATTCATAAACAATTCTTTTTTTTTTTTTTTTTTGCCACACATTCGAATTTTTATTTTTGACCAACGGGTTGAACTATTAATGTAGTAAATTGTTGTTAGTCTTTTATTTTGTACTTTAGAAATTCAGGATAAACTTTATTTTTTTAAAACTCGTTTTCAACAACACGTTCTTGTTTACCTAAAAGGCACCTTGTAAAATATTGCAAGTGTACGAGTCGTAACAAGTAATATAGCATATGTTCGATAAATGTAAGATTTTGGATTATAAACCAATTTGTAATCTACACAATTTTCAAATCAATATTTAATCACACATCTTTTCTGTCTCTAATTTTTAACCACGTTATCTTACCTCCAAAAATGAAAAAACTTGTTAATAATCACACCAAGATTTCCAAAGAGGGGCATGGTGGACAAAAGATTATTGTTCCCACGAGAAATGTAATTAAGTATCGAAATGTATCAGTTATAACTTTATTTGAACAATAGAATGATGATTTTGTAAATTAACCCTCTGATTTGATCACTCCAGCCCTTGAACATCTGAATCTTCTCAATTAAGTCCTTTCATTTCTTGATTTCTTCAATTGACCCCTTTAACTTTTGATTTCTTCCACTTTAGCACCAATTTGAATCTCGATTGACCTCACCAACTTTCAAGTTATCCAATTTAGCTCCAATTGATATTCATTTATCATTTATTTACCTCAATTGCTTCATTCACTTGACTTTGGGATTAAAACTGAAATAACAACAAATAAAAAGAAATCTATAGCATTAATTCTTCAAACGAAAATAATTTATCATACTTTATGCATATAAATAAGTGAATAAAATACACTCATCACTTCTATTAATAAATAATCTACACATAAATTAAAAAAAAAAACTTACTTTTTAACCACAAATTCTTCAAAAATTACAATTACAAATCATAATATTTGAAATAACTAGTCTCAAACATGAGCTTAATATATTAGAGACTAAATACGTTAAACGTTTGTAAATTACAAACTAAATATTTCAAACATGTGCTTAAATGTCAATTTACATTGGGACAATTTTCGCAAGAAACGTACAGATTATGGATCATTTGGGTTGTTCCCCCCCCCCCTCCCCCCCAAAAAAAAAAACATGTAAAAGGTCATTTTCGGTATTTGCATGACATGTTGGCTTTCGCATTCCACATTTTTCAGATGCTTGGGGTATTGTTCGAATTTTTTAGCCAAGACCGTCAAACCCAAAAAGGTGAATTGGTTTTCCTTTTCAAAGTAGTTCCATCAAAAGGTGCATAATGCCTTTTTTATTATTTTTTTTATCTTAGTAAAACATAGGAAAAATTTGCATGACATGTTGGCTTTCGCATTCCACATTTTTCAGATGCTTGGGAGTATTGTTCGATTTTTTTAGCCAAGACCGTCAAACCCAAAAAGGTGAATGTTTTTCTTTTTCAAAGTAGTTCCATCAAAAGGTGCTTAATGCCTTTTTTATTATTTTTTTATCTTAGTAAAACATAGGAAAAAGAAAAGAAAAACTCATCCTCTCCTCTCAAACAATGCCTAACATGCACATAATTATGTAATTCCATTTTCAATTTTATTGGAAAATAGACGTCTAACCTTCAATCTTTCTAACAAGTTAATCGTCATAAATATAATTAATATTTTTAGTTTTAATCCAAAATCATATTAATATTAAGAATTACACACAAATTTCATATCTAATTAACGTCACAGGAATTTTGATATTCGAGAAATAATTGAGCAAACAAGAAAATAAATACGAACACAGAAATTTACGCGGTTCGATAACTTGCCTACGTTCACGAACCTTCGCCAAAACTTTTCACTATATAATAAATTGTTACAATTATATAAAATTTGTACTCACCAATCCCCGAGTATTGTAGGAAAAATAACCAAGTTTTACCACATTTACTAATTTTTACTTCTTTGTATAACCCACAAAGAACTCAAGAAAAATCAAGATGCTACACTATATTTTTCCTCACAATATTATCTAGTCAATGTGTAATTAATTAGTTCCTCAATACACATATTTATAGGTAAACATAACTCAAAAACGTATATTACTTGTACCCCAAGATATTTCTTTGTTGAAATAGAATAATCAGAATAAGGAAAGAAATTAATGTCAAATGATTATCTTCATTTTCTTTTCATCTTTAACTCGGTCTCCAAGTTAACCACTTTAACAAGAAAATCAATTGTAAAAAATATTTTTTGGTCAAAACCCAACAATTTCCATCTTGACACAAAAATTATTCCAAGCTAAAAAATTCAAATTCAATTATTGGGTAAACAGACAAGCATTTAACACTTTGACGATCTCATACTCTACCATATGAGCATAACCAGCATTCATAATTATCAACGAACTCCAAGATTTTCATCGGATCATGTCCAAATAAACCCTACTGAAAAATTATGGTGCAACCCCTAAGTTTAATTTTCCTTGGGAGCTTATCAGCCATCACATCAATTTCACCATACACCATGCATTAATGCCAAACCAATGCTCGTGTACAAACACATGTATCCGCTAGCAAGAACACATCATTTATCATGGTAACCGACTTCTTGCCATAAGGAAATCTCATCTTACTAAAGTACATCATCACTAACCTCCACTAGGAGGGTCGCATTGTCCACCTCCCAGCAGTTAGCCAACTCTGCTCCACCTTTTGGAGAATTTCTTCTCACATGACTAGATTTTCCACAATTCCAACACATTACCTTCTTCTTCATAGAGTAACATCTCTTCCACTTTTCAGTAAGAAGCAAAGCGTTTTCAGATGAATTGTCACTTCAACCTAATCAATTTAACTTCTGAAAATTCCACTGTTTCCTTCCCATACATCAAAATCAGCAAGATATATTCAAACGTGGATGGAAGAGACCAGATGAACCTTATCCTCATCATCAATCTTAACTCTAATTGATTCCAATTCAGAAACAATCACATTGAGAACAATAAGATGGTTTAAGATTTTCATACCTACATTCATTCTCAAAGAATGAAACCGCTCATTCAGATACAAGTTATTTGACGAGCTCTTCATCTGATACAACTCTTCCAATTTTTCCCACAGTTCTTTCACAGCAAATATCCCATAAATACTTGCAAGAACATTGTTAGCTAAACAAAGTTGTAACATGTTAGCAGCCTTCAAATTCAAATCATCTCAATCTTCACCACTCGTACTGGATTCAGTTTCTTTGTCAGAACTTGAGGTTGGTTTTTCCTTCAAAGCTTTCTGCAGTCTCGTGTGAATCAATACATTCATGACTTGTACTTATCACAAACCAAAACTGATCTTCCAGTAAAAATTCTCCACGTTGTGCTTTCCAAACATATTTTCTTTTGCTCCAAAAAATCTTCGAACCACCTGATGTTCTGTTAATTAGACGTTGATTTCCTCGTCGACGGCGCCGCCGTTAAGAATTATACACAAATTCCCTCTCTATTTAACCCCACAGGAATTTTGATGTTTAATAAATAATTGAGCCAACAAGAAAATAAATACGAACATTAAAATTTACGTGGTTTGACAACTTGCCTACGTCCCGGACCTTCGCCAAAACTTTTCACTATTTAATAAATTGTTACAATTATATAGAATTTGTACTCACCAAACCCCTCAAGTATTGTAAGAAAAATAACCAAGGTTTACTACATCTATTAATTTCTACTTCTTTGTACAACCCACAAATAATTCAAGAAAAATCAAGATGTTAAACTACATTTTTTCTCACAATTCTCTAGTGAATGTGTAATTAATTGGCTCATCAATACACATATTTATAGGTAAACATGACCAAAAAACGTGTATTACTTGTGTCCCAAGATATTTCCTTGTTGAAGTAGAATAATCAGAATAAGGAAAAAAATTCATACCAAAAGATTATCTTCCTTTTCTTTTCATCTTTAACTTGATCTTAAAGTTAACTACTTTAATAAGAAAATCAATTGTTCATGATATTTTTGGATCAAAATTCAACAATTAATAGAAGTGAAAACTTCCGTCTAGTGGCAACAAAAGCAAGAATTCCTCCAACATAATCAGTGGACTTGCCTAGGCACAAGGATACTACATTGGACCACTAATGTCTTTTCCAACGAAAGAGAATCAAAATTGGAGTAGCATTTGAATTTTAGAGGCTGGTTATACTATTGTTGAGAATTCTATTTTTTCTTTCAACTTATCTTGATTGATTAAGCTATGTCACTTCTCTGAAAAAAATACCAAATGCGCTTTGGAGTCGTTCACAATTAAACACGTCTATCTAATAATGATTATCTCTTTTGAATTTTAAAATTTGTCCTAGTTTTTAAAAGTTGACTCCATTGATTAATTTTATCGCTCGATGAGTTCTAATTGTTCCATAAGTTAAGCATCGATATATGCATCTATTCAAAATACAAATGAAAACTTTAATTCAAACTCAATAAAGAAAGAGAAATTAAACACACTTACACACGTTAGACATCGATAATTATCGTCGATATCATCTTGTTAGTAATGACTATTGTCTTTTCTAACCGGTTGTGGGGTATGAGTTCACACTCGACCATTTGATAACTTGACATTATGTCAAGGATGAGGATTACAATGGTCATCTTATACATCCAACAACAACTATTACCGAATACACACACACACACACACATATATATATATATATATATATATATATATATATATATATATATATATATATATTTTTTTTTTTTATTTTATTTAATAAAATAAAAGAATTTCGTGCCAATAAAGAAACAATAATTGTGACAATTAACATGCAAAAACAATGAACTCTTAAGAATATTATCAAATCTTACCACAAAAATTCATTATATTAACTTCTACAGAAAGCTTCTCCTGCCTGTGACGGTAAATTCATTATATTAACCTGTTGTGTTTGGCAAACATGTTTTTTTCCTACACAATTCTCCAAATCACTTTTTAACCGCACACATTTTCTCTTTTCATTTTTCAACCACACATTTTACCTAGAAAACATAAAAAAAATATTTTTTTAAAAAAAACTTTTAACAAACATATGATTTCTACATATTAAAAAAAAAATTATTCTACTTATACTAACTCTGGTTGACAAACTGGATTACTCCCCCTCACATGAAGGGAGGTCCACGAGTAATCCAGTTTGTCAATCGATTTGTACATGTAGCAAAGCTCTTAAAAAAATATGTTTATAAACAAAACTTGATATATTGCTCAATATTCGAAACTCGAAGCTCGATGGCATCTACAAAAATGCATATTCTCTCTCTATCAAAAGTGTCTTTCAAACTAGAAAAAATTCCCGGAATACCCTCGTCCTTAAATGTGAGGTGAGAAATGATTTCACACAAAATTATAACAGCCTTTATGGAAAACTATAAAGTTGATAGCTGAAATTGAATAAAATATTGATCAATTCTTTGATGAGAAGCACTTTGTTTATAATCATAACAATTGTTGCTCAACAGACGTTTAGTAAGTGCTTAATGTTTGATAAAGTGGAATGAATACGACGTCATGACGATCCATTGAGCCAATTAATAACAAGCAAAAGCTACTATTACTCGACAACATTGTTCCCATCACATTTGAGGGTCTCAAAATGCTGCACCCAAATTTTCCAAGAAAAAAGCCAAGTGCATAAAAATTGTCCTAGGTTTAATTCAAAATTTCCCTTCATGATTTTTTCAGTCTGTTGGAACCCATTGTTCCAACCCAATCCCCATCAATCAGTCAATCAGATTATCCAAGATTCCAATACGTGTCGAAATCTCACAAGGGCTCCAATAGTTTTATGATCAATACGTGTCGCCTTCCTGTTGAAAGTTGCATGGTTAAACTTTTAAATCTAAGGCAAATATTATTGGTCAACGAATTTACTCCATGTTTGAGCTTATTAGAATGAAATGTGTTCTGAAATACTAATTTTTAAAAGAATGGATTGTTAAAATTAAAAAAAATTTGAATTTACATGTAATATTATTTTATACAAAAAATATGTAGTTGAAAATATTTTAAAAAAAATATATTTTTTGGATAATGAAGCTATGGCAGCATGGCTTAATACCCTCCAATTTACAAATTGGAAATTGCATGTGAAATTTGATCTTATATGCACAATCTTTTGTTGTGAAAGCCATCTATTGTGTCAAAAAAATGTATTAATTCTTTTAATTTAATCACAATTTTTTTTTTAAAAAAAAAAAAAAACTCTTCTAGGCATTATATTAATCCGTTTGACAAATCAAATAAATTGATTTATAAGCCAATTTATAAATTACACAATTCTCCAACCCTCCAAATAGGGGTCTGCGTTGGGTGGTTCGGTTTCGGTATTTCTAGAACCGGAACCGAATCATACTTTTTCAATTCTTGTAAAATGGAATCATTCGGTTCCATTGAATCGTAAGAACCAAACCATTCGATTTTGGTTAGGTTTCGGTTCTACAATAATAATAATTTTTCGAGAACCTTATCGAGGATCATCCGGCATCGGGAAGTGAGTCAATAACCTGAAATAAACTTTTGCCGAATATACCAAGATCAAGGATTTCAAAAATCCTTTTACCCCATAGAAAGTATATGATTCTTCATGAAACAAAAGATATTCATAAACAAAAATGGGAAACTGCCTAGAAAGTTTTTCAAGCATGGCAATACAGTAAACTTGTGGGATGAATCATGAGTTTTAAATGCATTATTATTAATTATTTTATATTTGTATTTAAATATTTAATTAACTCTATCGTGATCATTTACAACTTTGCTTATTAAAAAGTTAGTCTCATTCGATTTTCATTTACTAAGAATTTCGGTCCAAATTTGAAGTTAAATGTTACAATGAGGTAGAGACGTAACAAATTTCATAAAAAGTAATTAATCATTTTCACTTTACCAAAACAAATTACAAATTCTTTTGATTTTTAGGATAACAAATTAAGACCATAAAAAAAAAATAATGATCAAAGACCGGTTATAACTTCGATTTTTCGGTTCTAAAGGCGGAACCGAGAACCGAACTAAAAAATGGTTCTCGATTCCAAAATTGATTTCTTATTTTATATTTTTAAAACCATACGGTTCCGATTTTTTCGATTCATTTCCGGTTTGATCATATTAGTTCCTCTTTTTTTGCCCACCCCTACCTCCCAACCTTCCCAAGTCATATCCATTCTCTTTTTATTGTTCACCTGGGTGTTTGTTAAAAGTTTGGTGTATAAAAACATATTTTTTATATTTTCAAGATAAAATATGTGGTTGAAAAGTATAAAGAGAAAATGTGTGTGGTTAAAAATTAATTTGAAAAAATTATATTGTTTAAAAACATATTTTTAAACACTTTACCAAACATAGGCTTAATTTTAATAAATACAAATCACAAGAGGATTTGTTTGGTGAAAGAATAAAAAAATTACTTTTTTTGTTCTCTTTCAAGCAACAAATTAAGATGCTATACTTAAGCCTTCGTTTGGTAACTTGTTCGTAAATAAGTTTATAAAAAACAAATTTCCTTAAATAATTTTTTAATCACACACAAATCTCTATATCATTTTTCAATCATATATTTTACTTCGAAAACATAATATTTTTTATTTATATCAGGGCTAAATGTTTTTCTTCATTTTAACCCATTTCTTCCTGACGTCTTATTTCATCAAATATGTTTCTTCACTGTTAAAGAAAGGATGAAAGGACTTTCTAGTATGTGATGCATCACATTTATTTGTTTCTAATTATTACTAGACTAGATTTTGAAATTATGTCGATTATTTTTTTGTCGTAAAAACATAGGTCAAACTATTTAAAATCTAAGCATGACCAACTCGACCATTAATTCAATGTGGGAAAGTACAACGTAGATTATCGTTAACAACTTGTTTATAAATAAATTTATAAAAAAAAATTATGAATACAATTTTTAACTTCACATATTATTCTAAATAACTTTTCAGTCACATATTTTATCTCGAAAATACCATATTATTTACTTATAAAACAAAATTTTTTAATCAAACATAGTGAAAATGATGAAAGACCGATTATAAGATTAGATTGAATATTTAACCTAATTACACCTATTAAGTGAAAACAAACTAAAAGGAAGCCATTTTCGTTTGTCGATTAAAAGATGGGCAACTAAAAAAGATTCAATAATTAAACCCTGTTTGAAATTTATTATTTCAAATTATGTGATTTGCTTGTCCATTAAAAAAGATGAGCAACTAAAAAAGATTCAGTAATTAAACCCTGTTTGAGATTTATTATTCCAAATTATGTGATTTGCAATAGTAAATTTTTGAAAAATGTGTGATTAAATGTAGATTTTTTTTGAATTTATGTATAAATTATTTTATTGATAAAATATGTGATTGAAAATAAATTTTAAGAAAAGAGATTTTAAATAATGAGTATCATACATGGGCTAAACGTACTCACGTATGCTTGTATTTTAAAAGTAGTACAGTGCATTAGTCCATGTTGTAATGAACCGTGGACGAAATAAAATGAGAAATATGATCGATCTATTGGGCCGAGACATCATTACATAAGCTAACAAACTAGTTTCTGATCGGTTAAGCAATGATGACCAATTATAATTCAATTTATAATTTACACAATTTTTTAAATTATTTTTTAACTACACACATTTTATCTTTTTACTTTTTAACTATAAATTTTGTCTAGAAAATATAAATAAATCAAATTTATAATCTGTTGGAGCCGCCGAACCGACCCTAAAATGTAAGCTAGTCAATTAAAATTGCAAGAAATGAAATTACAAGATATGAACAAAACATGCCACCAATGACCCAATATCAGACAAGACAACCCAATTCAGAGCAAAGTGTAATCAATTAGACTTGGGAGTGACCTTGTGTTCGGAAACTCTTGATTATGATAGTTGTCGAACACACACGTCACTGCTTGTTGCAAACTTGCAATGAGTACTTGAAGGCCTTGGGGCTAGAGTTGGACGTGGGCCAAGGGAAATTAGTTCGGCGCTTTGGGACTCAAAAAAATAAGGATTCATATTTTGTATTTTTTTTAAGTGTAAAAGTCCATCCAACCTTCTTTTTATTTGGGACTTTTAGTATAAAATGTCCAATTTTTTCAAGATATATTATATGTTTTGGGCACTAAAAAGTAAAAATCACAAGTACGACTCTGCATGGGACTCGGCAAAATTCAGTCCTTTCCATAAGCAGGGCGGCTCAAGAAATTTTACAGGACTAAAAAACAATAATAATAAACAAATAGAGCAAATAATCACTGAAAATTCCGTGACTTCCGTCTGTGATTATCAATGGTATTATTATTATTACAAGTGATATGACATGAATTAATATTAATATTTGTGGGTAATTTTAGCTCTATGTGACAAATTATTTAAAAATATGTTTTTAAACAACACAATTCTTCAAATAACTTTTTAACATATATTTTCTCTCTTCACTTTTCAACCACATATTTTATCTCGAAAACATAAAAAAAAAATATTTTTAAACATGAAATTTTAACAAAGAGAGCCTTAAACAGAATTGCTGACACTAATCATCGGCTAGTATCAACACACCTTCATCAACAATTACTTATGGCAATATCATCTTCAGTAGTTGGGGTAGCGACAAAGTTCCGACGCCATTGATTATCATTGACACACTGCCATCCTTGATGATCGATGGCAATGATATCGATGATTCACCTATGATGTGATCTCTTATTCCCAATATAAAATTTAATTTTTATATTTCTAATTTTTATCACTTGTTAGTATTAGAATTTTACTGGTGAATTAAATTTATCAAAAGATTTCTTTTTCCTTTTTTTTTTTAAGGGCAAGTTTGTAACTTAAAAAAAAAGATAAAATATAAGTTGTGGAAATTATATCCCCATACTTTTAAAATTCACAATTCGAAAAAAATGTTTACAAAGCTTTTTGTACAACAATCAGGTCCTAATTCATTTTAAAATATCAATTAATAAAATTATAGCCAACAAACCCAATACCCTACCTACCTGCCCACACTCCCCCCAAATCCAAGTCGGATTTAACGTTTCAATCATTTATTGAATCAGAGAAGGAAGCTACCGTCGGTACAGATGGTGGCAAAGGAGATTCTCGGTGACATACGTACCACCAACATATTCCACTCCTCCGACGGCGAACCATCTACACATCAACCACGACGAGTTTGCCACTGCAATTGCGCTGGGACGCCGAGATCGGCACTGCGTAGGGGTGACGATGGTGATGTAGGTGTGTGGTGTGAGATCACCATGGCAATATGATCTCGGATCTCATAATTTTTATCTTTCTTCCATTCTATCTACAAATCTATAATTTAGGGGGTGATGGTGGTGGCGTAGTGTTTTTATTGTTGTCCGTGGTGGCTGGTGGTGCAGTGTGTTTACAGTCGTATGGTGGCTAGTGGTGAAATATGTTAACACTGAACAATTGTGGTGCAGTGGGTTTACGATTGTGTGATAATTTGAAGTAGTGGCGGTGGGCCGATGGTGGTGGGTGGTGACTGTGACAATCACATGTCGCACTTTAAGGTCACAAGTCATATTTCAAAGGTCAAAAATTAATTTCAATATATCACAAATCCAAGAGAACTGGTTACACCTAATAGTTCATGACACATGTTACATTTCATATCTTATGTCACATGTCACAGTTCATGTGTTGTGGGTCACAAGTAACACATGTCACAAGTTATATTTCATAGGTCACACATTAATTTCAACATGTTACCAATCCAATAGAACTGGTCATACTTAATAGTTTAGGTCACATGTCACAATTTATACCTTAAGTCAAATGTTGCACTTTAAGGTCACATATAAAAGTTCATGTATCACAAGTAACATATGTCATATTCCACATGTCACATATCAATTCAACAAGTCACAAATCCAAGAAAACTAGTCACATATCATGTCTCTGTGTGTATATGTGTGCGATTGTGGAAGTGACATTTATTATTGGTGATGATGGTGTGTTGTTGTTGTGGTGGGGTTGGTTGTGCATCAGAGCTTGTGATGTTATGACAATGGTGATAATGTATCTTAGGCGGTGGCGGCGGCCGCGGCGGTGGTGACGATGATGGTGATTAGGCGTCGACATGATTGGGTGATATTGGTATGGAAGATTGAGACGAGACTAGGTGGGGGTGGGCTGGAGTGGATACTTCTAGTTTATATAATACTTATAGTCCCTTTGTTTGTAATTAAAATCTGAATTTTAATCTAAGTCAAAGTTAACAACTAATTTCAACCACAAATTGTGTAGGTCTAACAGCTTTTTCACCACACATTTCATCAACTTTTATTAAAATTTACAAAAAATCTGATTTTATTCTGCATCAAAGAAGGGCATAATTGTTTATTAATACTTGATTGATGAATGTTTAAACTATTTGACTACTATTTTCTTTAATTTTGAAATGTGGTATACTAACCACTGTGCTGTTCCCTTTTCAGTTTTTGATTATTGGTTTTTTGGTAACTAACAAACAAGCTAAAAGTCTATTAATTTTCTTAACAAATAAATGGAAAAAAAAAAAAAAGAAAAAAAGGTTAGAAGATCAAACGATTCATTAAGAAAAGAAAAATTTTAAGGAGAAAATACGTAAATTCAATTTTTTCTGGCCATGTCAAATATGTGGCCATAAGCATTCGTTTGATAAACAAAATAAATTGATTTATAAACTAATTTATAAATTACACAATTTTTAAACTATTTTTAAATTACACAATTTTCAAATCACTTTTTAATAATACACATTTTCTCTTTTCAATTTTTAACCACTATTTTTTATATCAAAATTATAAATAAATTGGTTTATAAACCAAACAATATTGCTAAAGAACGGCTAAGTAGCCTTATAATACTCGAGATGAGTAAGCACATCTTTGAGATTCTAGTCCCCACCATAAGTGCATCGTTCCTAACCACCATCCTTATTCCCACCAACCGGCCTCGGTCACTTATGATAGTTGCCTCCATGTTTAGCTTCGACAAGCCGACCTCCAGAGACAGCCTACCCCACTCCCTTCGGGAGCAGAGCACCCCATCTACTACAGCGACAAGAGCTTCCACCTCCCTGTCCTTGCTTCATGCCAATTCTATTCATTTACCCACAACACCCACACCAGTCACCCAATTCTATCCCTCGCCTCCTTAGGACATTGATGAAAAAAGTTATGATACATGTACAACTTATTTTTACGACTTTTAACTTACAATTCTGATTGACAAAATGCTGTTAATTCACGCATCATATCATTTTCAAAATCAATACATCACATCATGAGTGGTAAGTAAGCCTCTGTTTGACTAGATTTAAACTGGAATTGAAATTATTTGGTTGATTTATTTATGTTTTCTAGATAAGTTGCGATGTTAAAATTGGAGAGAGAAAATATGAATGATTAAAAAGTAGTATGAAAATTTGTGTAATAATTTTTATGTTTTTTTTATCTTGTAATGAAATAAATTATAAATTAATTTGTAAAAGAACGGAAATAATTGTACAACCATAGCCACCAACAAAGCCCGTCTCCCTCAACCCCACTCGAGGACTAAAGAGGGCCATAGGCACACCAAAATTCTTTTATAAAGATAAAGCAAAAAAATCAATACAATGTACATGATGACACACTTTAGGCTAGAAAAATGAATAAAATATACCTTGGCAAATCAAAAGAGAATAACTTCTTCTTCTTCTTCTTTTTTTTTTTTTTGAGGAAAGTTCTTCTTAAACACAAAAGAATAATATGCTATATCCATAAACTAATCTACGTTGGTGGCCAAGCTTCAATATTACAAAAACAGTTCAATACATTAGAAAAATCTTTTTTTTTTTTCCCTTAAAAAAAATAATATTTTGTATATGGGCATGCCAATCCACAAAAGCACGTAATTTTCATAAATAAATTACGGTTAGACGTGATTATAAACCTTTATTTACCCTAACCTAATAATTAATAAGGTCGAATAATATTAATTAAAAACTCAATTTTATAACTACAGTTGACAAATAAACCAGGGAAAAAAATATAATAACAAGCATATTTCGAAAGCCATGTCATTTTATTGAACTTTTTATCTAAATTCTCATTCTTGGTGAGGTTATCTTTACACAACATGCATGACCTTGTTATATATAGGTAACCCCTTCAAGAATTTTCTGAACATGCTTTGCTTTAACATTTTCTTTTATTTATTCTTCCATACTTTGAAGCTCTTCTTAAGAGGAAAAATAGTTTTCCACATGGGAAGAGGAAAAGTAGAACTGAAAAGAATTGAGAATCCCTCAAGCAGACAAGTTACCTTCTCAAAGAGAAGAAATGGATTGCTGAAGAAAGCTTTTGAGTTGTCAGTACTGTGTGATGCTGAGGTTGCTCTTATCATTTTTTCTCCCTCTGGAAAGGTTTTCCAATTTTCCAGTCATGAGTAAGTTGTTTCATTCATTTTCAATTGTCTACAATAGATATTGAAATACGGCGTCGATTCGAACTTGGATTCATTTATTTAAATTTAGTTTAATTTCAACACGCTTTATCATATATATATATATATTTTAATCAAAGGGTGTCTTAGTCTACGCTTGAAATTTTCAAATTTTCAGTGCATGATCAACTGTATAAAGTCATGCAATTTGTGTCACATGGTTTATGGTTTGCAGCATACAAAGGACAATTGCAAAGTACAAAACTGAAGTAGGATTACCTAATTCAGATGATCAAGGCATCAGAACCATGGAGGTAGCAATTAGTTAAGACATCTAGTGCATGTTTGGTATAGTGTACTCGCCCTCACAGGATTTTGAGAAAGATTTCTGTTTTTATAAAAGAATTATTTTTGTTTATAAACAACACACCTCAAAATCATAAATAAACAAGTTTATAAGCCAAACAATTCTACCAAACGGGATTTTTTTTTTTTTGTATTAATTTAATCAAGTGTTGTTCAGTCCAGCATACGAGACAAGCCACTATAGCCCTTTCTCGTGCCTTGCAAAACTTAAATTGACAAGAAAAAAAAAAATTCACTGGTTTACAGGTCTGGAGAAATAAGATCGATGACTTAAAGAAAACAATCCAAGATTTGGAAGCAAGAGAAATGTGGGTATTCTTTGCAATTGTCAACCAATGGTACAGATTACAATTGCCATTTCTTCGTCATTTTGATCCGCTTAATTCTATTTTGTAGGCATTTAGCTGGAGAAAATCTTTCGGCTCTAGGCATGAAAGACTTGAAACAATTAGAACGCCAATTAAGAATAGGGGAAGAGCGCATTCGCTCAAAGAAGGTAACAAATTTGAACATGTTTCCGTCTTAATAAAAATCGCGTGTTGTGATTGTTGAATCGCTGATCTGATTATTCGTATTATGTGAATTCATAGAGGCACATCATTTCAGAAGAAATCAACTATCTGAAGAGAAAGGTAAGGTTCTTAATTTGATCCTAATTGTATATGATACACTGCACCAATTGATCAAACTTTACACGAATGAGGAAATCCGTTAGATTATTAGCAGATAAAATCACAATATGATCAACGCAGTTTTTCTTTTTTACATAAAACATTACACCAACGAACTAATGGAAAAAAGTACACGAAATACGCACCAGAATCACCTTTTATGCTCTTTTTTCCGCAGTATTTCAAGAATTAAAGAATTATCCATATTTACATACTCAAATTAGTATAAAATGGTTGAAACGAAATATATTTGTGTCTTGAATGCAGCAACGAGACCTACAAGAAGAGAACCTTCATCTGCAAAAGAAAGTAAGCTACTGCAATTAAAAAAAAAAAAAAAACTGCTCCTTTTCAATGTGATGAGATGTTTATTCGATTGTTCCGTATTTTAGGTCAAATTATATGAACTTCACCGAGCCAATACAAGTTCAAGCGCGCTAGTACTGGATGCAACACTATAACATCCGAGACCGAGTTCAAAATCTAAATTTGAACAGTTCAAGAAACACGAGTCGTGATCACCAGTGTTAGTACTGCCGGTTGGAATAAAGTATTCGCAGCATTTTTTCTGTTTGATTAGGATTGAATAGAATAGAATCCCTTCAAGTATCAACAGTAGAAGGTTGCTCAGATTTGATCTATCAATGCATTTAGTAGGAGTGTGATGCATTAATTACGAGAAATTGTCGGTTGTGTTGTCATGCACATTGTACTAGTATCAATATTTTCCAAATTATAAGGAGATTATGCCCATGTTTGGTAAATATAAAAATCAGAGTTTTAGTAAATTTTAATAGAAATTAAAGAAATAAGTGGTTGAAAAGTGATGAATCCCATAAAATATGTGGTTTAAATAAATTGTTGATTTTGACTTAAATTAAAATTTTGATAATAATTTATACCAAACAGGGGCTCCTGTTTGGTATTGATAAAAATCAGATTAGATGTTGATTTTAAATCAAATTAAAAACTAAAACAGTAGTGCCAGGGGCGGATGTATGAAGGGGCCAGTTAGTGCCGTCCACTTTGGCCCATTTACTTACAAGTTCACATACAAGCTCAATGTCTGAATATCCGGAAACCTAAACTTTCTTTAAGGCTGCGTTTGATAGTCTGAGTGAAATTTGAGTGGAAAGAAAATGAATTTCAGGGAATTGAATTTAAGAGAACTCGTTTTCCTGACAATTGTCAATTAAGTGCGTTTGATTGGATTATTTTCTACCTAGAAAGTAGAAATTGTTGTAATTTTCCAAGTAATTATGTTTGATTGAGTTAATTTTTCATGAAAATTGTAACTTTTTCCAAGTTCTGTTGTTTGATAGTCATTATTTTTCCAAGAAATTATCACAAATTCCATGGAAAAATTTGGGGAGAAAAATTGAAAAATAACTATTCGTAATTTACAGGCCCAACTTATAAAATTTCACCTTGAACATAGTCTAACCTATATAAAGACCAAAACAATAAACATGACAAATGTGAAGATAAATGATTCAAATTACAAATAAGTTAGTCTCCATTGTTTTCATTACAAACAGGATCAAACCCATACGTAAGACATGAGGACAAGGACAACATTTTTTCCTCCAACATGCAACACAAAAGATGGTAAACATATACAACAACAAAAGGAGACATACTAGTTACAAATCCGACATGAACCTCAGTTAGACGGACCCCATTTTTTCAGCGGACATATTTGACAAAAAAACAAGTATGTCATATGTCAAAAGTCACCTAAAACATACTACCTATTACATATTTACGTCACTCATAATGTTTAATCTAGGGTAATGGAGGAGGATCACGACCAAGTTGCTCATACACCAAAGCACGCATGATTGTTGCATTAGTCAAGCTCATAAATACATTTTCCAAATCACCGTCTAATCGAAAAGCTTTCATAACTTTCATGTTGTCAACCAAATCGAGATCCATGGCTTCCAGCTTTTCGGTAATCAACTGCCAGTTAATGTGATCCAGTGTATCTACTGCTGCTTGCATTTGTAAAGCTTGAGCAATTGATTTCGATGACTCGGCTATGGTCAATAAGGAACCATGAAGTTCATCAACAGGTTGTGCGCGTTTACGCCGAACTTTGATGGTCCCTTCTTCTGCTTTTTCGTTTATGTGAGGGATTTGGGCTTGGATCAGTATCCTCATTTAGAGTGTCAAACTCGTTAACACTTTCTTCAACTGGTATTAAACAGAATACAAATTAGATTATTGCCAGTATATTGCAATATGAATAACATATATTTTTTATTAATAAAAGACTATTACCTTGTATCGGGGAGAAATTATCAAAGTCTGATACAGCCCGATCTCCTGTAGTCGTGTCGTGTCCAAAAATAGCCTCCATTTCATCATAATAACGACACAGTTTGGTCCTCCACTTTCCAAACTCAGGTTTTCCCTACCAGAATATAGAAAACAGCTCATATTCGTGCACAATACAGTGTAAGAAATCATTGGACTGACTAGATAAAATATTATGGATGACAATCATACCTTGACAAGCTCATCCCAAGCTAGTGAATCGACAGTGATCCGTCCAGTTTCAGCATCCCATCCAAAGCCACTAATACTTAATAGCTGGCTGATTTCGGCATATTCCCTCTTCAAAGTCTTCAATCATGCCCTTACATTCTTCTCTGACACGACCACTCCGCACCCCTTTGTTACGTGATAAGTGCTATATTAACGTTTATTTTATACACTTATATCCTTGAAAATGCCATAATATGATTCTATCTAAGTATTATTAATGCATTTTATGTTTTATATTGTATAGGATCACAAAGAAAGAGAAAAGAAGGAAAAATGACCAAAATGCGCTTAAAATCGAAGATTGAGGACCTTTGGTGCAAATACGTTACGGCCGTAATACATATATTCACGGCCGTAAACGTTTTCATATCGTTGTGCAAAAATCAGCAGAAACCCCTTTACGGCCGTAAGTGGATATGTTACGGCCGTAACTTCAATTTTTGGGAAATATGCAGAAACTCATTTACGGCCGTAAATGAAATGTCACGGCCGTAAGTCTCCAGTCAAAATTTCCATATTTTAATTCTTTCCATAATTTTGGGATTTCTTGAGCCCAAAGCTAGGACACGAAATTGAGGCTATAAAAAGGGAATTTCATGACAAGAAAAAGAGACTTTTATTATTTTTGAAAGAGGCTACACATTGAGGAAAATTGAGAGAAAAATATAGAGCATTCTTGGGAGATTTTCAAGTGCAAGAATATCAACAACAATGGAATCCATGAAGCAACTTGAAGAATCTACCACAATCATGCTATGCTAAATTTCATATCTTGTTCAAAGGGGAAGTTGTGTCAATTTAATTATGTTATTTTCTTTTCCTACAAATTAGTAGCGTGAATTTATTCCTTTATTTCAATTGTTGGATTATTATGTTTTGAATGTTCAATTGAGTTTATTGATTAATAGTTTAATTTGGCCAATTGGATTATTGATCTTTGGATTCATGAATATGCTATGTTTAGATTCTTGATCCGTAATTGTCATTGAATCTTTACTTTAGTAGCAAATAAATCTCGTGCAGGTTTAGTAATAATTCAACTTGGATTGTTTAATTCGAGCTTGTGTAATTAAAGATCCAATTCAATCTATTCTTCTAAATTTTCATACTAGTCGTGCATTAAATCCTAAGAGCTTGTTTAAGACTGTCCATGGCTAGAATTGGTTCAAAGAGCTTATTTTGAATCAATACACATAAGGAAGAATTTAGATAATCAGAGCTTGTTGATTATTTATGATTGATAATTGAATTAGGAATAGAAACACGTTACAAGGAAAGGTATAACATTAATTAAGGACACAACCGAACCCGAGAACAAGATTTCTTCCCATATTATTTCTCTAGTCATATTGAATTGTTTATTTTTATGCATAGTTTTCATTCAAGCAATTTCACACAACAAAACCCCCATTTCATTCTAATTGATCGAACAACAAAAATTAGTTTCCGTTCCTCGTGGGATCGACCCTTACTCTCGCTACTACATTATTAATTAATATTTAGCAAGTAAGGAATTATTTATTATTTTGGTGTATCGCGACACGCATCATTACGCTTTCACCTACTTTTGATACCTGAAATGAGGTGAACCCGTTGTCACTTCTTTTGTGGCTAGATAATACTTGATGAACTAGTGCATTAATCATAATTCCATTCATTTCACCATTCCAACGTACATGTCGAGTCTTAGTATTAGGATCAACCTGGGTAGTGATCGTATCTATGTCCTCCGTGTTTGAAGCATCAGTTGGTCTTCGTACTTGCGATGGGATTGCAAAGCTTTGTCGTTGATGTACCATCAATTATCTGTACTATCTAACAAACAGAAATTCAAATGAGAAGCGTTACATCCATTGATTAAAATAAGTATATTATCAGTAATACCAAAGGAAATCAACAATTGCACTTATGAATAAAAACAAACTGAAATAGTAGCATGACATTAGCGTCTATCTTACTGTTGCAAGTGATTACACAAATGCAATGTCTTCATAATTAAAATACAATTAACAATGCTTGTTGTATTAGATAATATTCAGGTACAGGAAATTTAACATTATGTTTAATCGAAATCAATGTCAGCGTCGGCATTAGGATTATGATTAGCCCACATTGATTGTGCAATTTCATCCCTATTATTTGACCACGCTGCTTCAGCAGTGAAGGATATATGAGATTTGGAGTCGCTTCTTCAGGAACATCAACTGGAGTAGGGTTAACCTCATCGTCGCTACTATCCGCGTCCTCCTCGCAGACATCCTCTGCATCATCAATCCTTAGGAAGTTGTGAATAGCACAACAAGCGAGGACTATCTTTGATTGTGTGCTAATGTCGTGAAATGGTTGATCAAATAAACAAATCTTTTCTTAAGCATACCTATTGTTCTCTCGATCACATTGCGTAGAGATGAATGCCGAAAATTGAAGAGTTCCTTACTATTTTTTGGGCTTTGAGCCTCGATATCCCTACGATGGTAACGGGTTCGACGATAGGGAGAAAGAAATCCCGGAACCAAAGGAAATCCAGCGTCAGCAAAGTAGAATTTACCTATGAAATGATTAATTTACGCACTTGTGAATTTCAATTAAAATACATCATCAAAATGCTATGCAAATTAATACAAAACTCACCCATAGAAATTGTTAGCTTATGTTCTTCATGTAGAATTGCGCTTCTTAATAAGCGACCATCGTGTGAGGATCCCTCCCAACCGGTAAGCACATATGTAAATTTCATATCAAATGTGCAAGCCACCAACACGTTTTGAGAAATTACTTGCTTCCTATTGCGGTATCTAGCTTGTACCTCTACAGGGACATTTGCAGCAATATGTGTACCGTCTATTGCCCCTACAGCATCCTAAAATAAAAAAGGGAAAGTGTATTAAGTACTATGTTTTATATATATGTAGCTTCTATAACATATAATGAAGTAGCTATGAACACCGAACCTGGAAATACGAGTACATAGTACCATTGCTTCACATTATCCTTCTCATATGGTGAATTATTGATAGTGGCATTGGTCACGACTTCTCTATAAAGTCCTAGACAAGCATGTAATACTCTATGGAAGTAATAGCTCACTGTATGTCCAGATCTGAAGAAAGTAAAACTTTGAGCGCGATTACATTGGTCATACCCGACAGTGTTGAGGAAAATAACCACTTGTTCCTCCACTCGGACTGATCTACTATCAACCAATCCGAAGGTTCGTAGACGAGCACATAATCTTTGAAATGGACCTATTTTCATCCTAAGAAGGTCACGGCATATTCTGTCGCTTGTACTAAACATTCATGTAAATGTCATTTCTCTCTTAATATCCCAATTTCTATGAGGAGCCCTAGGAATATGTTGGGCACGACGTCTAATACCAAAGGAAATCACAATTGCTTGAATCACCGTAGTCCAAAATAAGCCCACGCGTTGTAATTGGCGCCGACGTTGCCTCTTCTGTGTATCCATGGCACTCACTACCAAGTAATATCAAATACTTAAAGAAAACATAGACAAATTAGCACATATAGGTAGTTCGCTGGTTTTAGGGGAAGAAGGATTCCTCTTGTATATAGTAAAGTAATTTGTTTAATTTCAATCGCCACCTCCTTTAAAAAGTGAGTCATAAGTTTTTGCTCAGCAAGATAATCCACAAAATAATCTCCATAGACTGTAGATTAATAGGAGACATTGAGGACAATTTTCATTTGCCAAAGACTAATGAAGTCAGAAATCAATTCAAAATATAACCATGGTAAAAAAATGAGGACGGATTCTTGAAAACAATACAAAAAAAATATTGAATTACAATTACTTAGAGTAGCCCCATTCCCGATCTGAAGATATTCCTACTCACTTGATGAACTATGAAACTTTTACTTCAACAATCAAAATCTTCAAACACGGGCCAAAAATAAGACATTATACATTCTCGTTTACATAACTTTTAAACTTTCCCTTCTAACTCCTCTGTCCTACATATATTTGATACAAAATATAGATCTAGTACAGTAATTATAACCAAACTATGCACCTAACAGCAAGGCCGACCTTTAGAATACAAGGCAACTAATTATTTGAGGCCCTTAAATAACAGTAATTTGGTAGTTATGGCTGTAGTTGGAGGGCTCATGGTCCCAGCAGGAAGGCAACATAATTCATGTACAACAGCATAGAATATATTACCTTAAGATCAGATACACAGGTGACTGAATTACTAATCTATCTACATTATTGATAAGCTTTACTAAAAATAAGCAAATTCCCAACAAAAATCAAAAAATAAGTCAAACATGAGCCAACTATATGTTTCTTTCACAAATTTTATTGTAAACTTGACGCAGGAAAGGTGGAAAAATGAATTGAATATCGTTTCGATGGATTAATGGTTGTAGATATCATTCTACAAGACGCGAATAACAAACAATTGAGGGGAAAATCAAGCAATAATATTTGTTAATAATTCTAAAAGATGCTAAAAGCCTTAATATAGGCATTAAAAAGATATATGAAAAGGGAAAATATCAAAAGGTTCCAAAAATAGTGCAAAAATAAGATGAAAAATACTGAAAATAATGATTTGAGTCATTTGACTACTTAAACGAAGGAATTTGGCTAAAATCCCGAGATCTTGGGCCCAGCCCCGAGTCCAATTTTTCGGGCCGTTTTCAATCAACCTACCAAATTTCAGCCAATTCTGAGATCATCACAACAAATGACCAAAATACCCTTAATCACGGATTAGAAACATCATTTGCCTCGTCCTACATCAATACTAGTTTTTTGTATAAATTTTATATATCTATCTCTTCACAGTATTGCTTGCATACCCTAGCCTCTCATACAGATATATATACATAATACACACATTATATACATATAATGGTTAGACAAATACATTATACATACATACATACATACATACATACATACATACATACATATATATATTCACAGGATCAACTTCCAAAATCACTCCCATGTAGAGTCATGCCATGATGTCTAGTAATAATTTTACTGCATTCTGAAAATTTAAAAAACTCACTCTCAATTTCTTTTGCAGAAATAACTTACATATAACATTGGTTTTCTCACTTGTTACATGATCATTCAATCACTCCACAAATTTAGCACCCAAAATGGACTGCTGTCAAGTGTAGAGAATGTTTTAGGATCACTAATGCCATCAAATAAATGCAAACAAATTTAAAACTAACTCAACATTTTATTTTGTTTATTTATTTTATCATTCCTAAAATTGCAATATTACAGACATCACATTGAATTCTCTGAATAATAAAAAATTGGAATGCCCATGATATCATGTACCATAGTTTCAGTTTTAAATCTAATTTCAAATTTCTTAAACATGAAAACTAGCATCCATGGTGAAGCAATAAAGTACGATTCCAGCACAAACTCCTTTTTATCTCTCTCAAATCTATTTAAAACCAAAGTCATATTAGTCCAGAGCCAGAACCCAGATTCATTATAAATACAAATAACATGATAGAACAACCCATAATGAAAATTTCAAAAACTCACTCTCAATTTCTTTTCCAATCAAGCAACTATACACGATACAACAAACCCATATTGAAAACTTTATGAACCAATCAAGCAAATACTAATTTATCCATAAAAGGGTGCACTCTTCCTCCTTCAGTCCTTCATAAACAAGTATTCATGTTCAAATTCCACAATTTTAACTACCAGCAACACAGTGCAGCGGGAAAATCATACAAGAAGATAAGAAAAATTAATGGATGAAGTGGACTGCAGAATGTGATAGATGAAGGAAAATCTTATTTTCATTCCAGTTTCGAAATTCTGAGTGTAGTTATATAAAAAATCTTTATTTTGCTTCAACATACCAAACCCAGATATCACATTGAAACTTTCACAACTCCCACACTAAAATCCCCAAAAAAATTCATCAACAGCAGCACATAAGAACGATGCAGGCAGTGATGTTGAAAAAAATATATATTCACAACAAGGCAAAAGGCTGTACCAATGACCGTGTCGTCTTCTTCGGTGCGTCGTCTTCTTCAGTACGTCATCCCGTCGTCTTCTAGCTCGCCTTATACCGGTGGAATTTTGCTTGGAACCACAGTTATGACATTTGTATACATTTCGAGAGAGATGAGGAGGGTTTTCAGAGTGAGATTTTGACAAGAAAATAAAATCACGGCAAGAAAAGGACTGAAAAGGAGAAATGATTTCCATAGAAAATTTTGCCTATCAAACATTATTAAAGATGGAAAATTGATTGAAAAATATCATTTTCCCTAAGGTGAATCAAACGTAGCCTAAGACTCCATTTGATAGCCTAGAATTTCCATGAAAAATGTGAAATTCCATCCTATTTTCCATACTTTAGGTTGTTTCGTTGTCAAGTTTTTCCATGGAAATCAATTTCCACTCTCGCAGTCCACGCGCTCCACTTCCTTGAATTTGAGGAATTCATTTTCCAGCCCAGATAGGAGGTTTTATTTTATAGATAAAATCTTGTACCATGTTCGTCACGTATAATCCTTTTTATTGTTGTTAATTGATTTTTTTTCAATAATTAACATTATTATTATTATCAAGTACAAATGTGTTCAAAAATAAAAATATGTCAATCAAACAACAAAAATTGAAAAAAAATTCACATTTTCTACCTAGAAAATTAAACCAATCAAACACATTAAACTTCAAATTCTTAGGAACTCAATTCCCTGGAATTCATTTTCTTTTCACCCAAATTTCACTATCGCTATCAAACGCAACCTAATGCTCAGCTCTTTCATTGATGGCGCAACCGCATAGTTCCACTTGTCGCTGACGACTTGCACAACTCCATGCTTCCAACCCAGCTCTGCCACTGTCATTGTTTTCAAGTTCAGCCCCTGTTTGACGTTAACGATTCCAGTTCGAACCAATCTGATGAGAATCATGGCGGGCTTGACGAAGCAAATTAATTATCATAGCCAAACAAATTTTGAAGGGCATGTTCGAAGAGTTCAGGGTCAATTATGAACTATTTTGAAAGAAGATTCAAGGCCAAACAAAGTGATCAAGTAAAGAGACGAGCCAAGAATCAGTGGAAGATAAAAAATCACAAGGTTATGAAAATCCAATCACGCGGCCACATGGTTGAAACGGGTTGTGGCCGCGTGACATTTGTTGATTTAGCAAAACCAAGAAATGAACGTCTGCGCGGCCACGCGCTTGACCTGGACCCATATTTCGTTATATTTTTTGTTTTTTTTTTTTTGAGATTTCTTTATTATCTCAATTTTTGTACTATAAATAGATTTATCTCTTCAAACCCTAGGAGTTTAGAATGGAAGAATATGAAGCCACTTTGAAAAACATTTATGACGTAAAATTCCTCATTTTAATCTTGTTTCTCTTTTGAGAAATTATGCTTAACTTCATGTGAATTTTATGAATCTTGTATTGTTAGAAGAATCTATTAACTTGTTTATTTATATCAATTGGATTAATGTTTATTTTACCATTTTAACTTTTTTGGTTGATATTGAATTGTTGTGAGAATTTTTGATTCAAACACCAAAGAGGTTCGCATCACAATCGCTTGGTCCACTTCAACTCTGTCAATCCGCCTCTATTTTGGTAAGTTTGTAAGTAATAATAGAAAAAAGAAATAGATAATTTTTCGAATTTGAATAGGTATTCAATTTCAGATTGCTTATTCCAAATTCCTCAAAAGATTATAATTTTTCTCAGTTTTCTGGCCTTTTTGGCTCATGGAGAGAGTTGTGTCTTGCGATGCCAAAATGAAGAATATTGTGAAGTTGGAAGCAACTAGTTTGGGTTTACTTGGTGTCATTCCTGATAAATGATAATCGTGCTTAGTTGTTTTTATGTTTAGTGCTAGAGGTGTGTGACGTGTCTTTCATTTATCTTGCTTTTATGTTTAGTTGTTTTATTATTTTATTTGGTAATATGAATATCTCAGAACTAGATAAATGACAAATGATAATTGTCTAATGTTTAATTGTTATATATATCTAGAATGACATATTTGATAGAATTGATAATGATGTTATTATACGTCATTTTTAAAGTATGAAAACGAGTCGGGATCAAGTGTAATAGTCAATCAAATTATATTTTGATTATGCCCTTATTTGGTTTTCATTAAAAAAAATTCATTTTTCTATAGTATTTAATCTCAACTATCCATTAAAAGTCAAGCCTACAATATTTGATTTTTTAATTAAATTTCAACCATCCATTCTTCTAAAAATCAATATCCATTTAAAAAAAAAAACTCATTTTAACTAGAATCAAACGCACTCTATATATATCGGGATTTTGATGTATTACTATTTATGACTATCCTTACATTAGATTCGGTATTCAATATCGTCAATTTCAATCCTCTTGATTCACAAAAATTTTGGGCCCTCCCCCCATCCACCTCCTAGTTTTTGCCCGAACAATGTATAATTTTTCGCTCCGCCATTGAGTAATCCTACCAAACAAGGGCATAGTTTCTTCCAAACATTATTATAATATAATAAAGAATATGTAGCGCTATAATCAAACCAAAGTACTTATGTTTTTAAATTATTACGTAGTTCTCATAAAAACAAAATTTTGAACCTCGTCCAAGTTGATAGTTGAAAAGCAAAAGCTGTCTTCATAAACCTAGACATGTGAAGACACATATCTATTTGGTCTTTAAAGCAATTATTAAAATTTTATAAACTAATTTATAAATAATATAATTTTTCAAATTAATTTTTAATTATTAACCATAAACATTTTCTGTCTTCACTTTTCAATCACATATCTTATCTCAAAAATATAAATAAATAAATTTATAATTATTACAGTGTTATCGAACAGAGTCTAAAGATCGGATGCTTCCTAAAAACAGATTTTGTAACTATAGCAAAATGTCAAGAATCTGCGTTCACTTTGGCGTTTTCCATTTTCTATTTTTGAAAACGCGGAAAACACGTTCTCTTGCGCCGTTTTCGAAAAAAAATTTCGAAAATGTTTTCAAAATTTGTAAAGGAAATGGAAAACGTGAAAATCCGCATTTTCCGAAATTTATGCCTATTAAGTGGAAAATTGGGAAAACGCGCGTTTTCCACTTTTAAAAAAAAAAATTAAAATAATCAAAAAATTTTGAAATTTGTCAAAATTTTTCATTTTTAATTACATTATTGGTCCCTAATTTTCAAAACTTGTCATTTTAATCCTCAAATTTTGAAATTTCTTTCGAAAATACCCTAATTTATTTGCAACTTAAGTCCCGTAACTTCAGATTTTGTTGCACATTAGTTCACAAATTTTCCTTTTCTTTCAATTTAGTCCTTCTTGTATTTGCTTTATAGGTCATTGTCTTCAAACATGTATAACTTTTGATGTACAATTCCGAATTGCACTCTGTTTTTTGCATCGAACTCCAAATTCTACCATCTTTCTGATGATGCATTGTGTGCTTAATTATTAAACATTTCTTTTTTATTTTTGTATTGTAGACACTTATTTTGTAAGGACATTATTAATTAACGTAAATTGATTTTTGCAAATTTTATTGAAACTTAAATTTTAAACGTTATGAATGCTTACTGGAAGGATATTTATATATAAAGTATTAAATGGAATGATTACTTTAGAAGAACAACATGAATTTTTGAATTTTTTTGGTATAACCAAATTGTGTGATAGGGGTTATTTCATTTATTTTTGTTGTACAACTCAAATATGACATCTTTATTTCATTTATATTCACAAGCAATATAATTACAAGAATACAGAAATAATTTTCTTTAAAATTTTAAACAGAACGTATTTTTCAACTTTTCATTTTCAAAGACAGTTTTCAGAAATAACAAACCAAACGCGTTTTCAACAATTTCGAAAAAGGTCACAGAAAATGGAAAACGGAAAATATTTTCAAAAATGAAAACAGGAAATTGAAATACAAAGAGAACGCGGCCTAACTTGCTACTGAGACAATATTTTGGGGACGAGTTGTGTAATTGGGAAAGAAATGGAAGCATTTGGTGCGACGTCACCTTATTCTCGTTGGGAATCCAGTCACAAACGACTTTACTATAAAAAAATATAAAATCGTTCATCAACCGTTACTGCGCTCCGAGCTTCGTTTCCGTTTTGTTCCCACTCATATTTGACTTAGGTTTTCTCATAACTCTCTCTCTAAGAGGAGCGAAGGCGAGGAATTGACGTCCGAAGTTAGGAATGGACGGCGAGGAATTGACGGAGCACGAAACCGCCTCTATGATCGCCAAATTCGTGTATGGGGTGCTGATGCTCAACGAAGGTACCAATTTATACACACCTGTGTATGTGTAGAAATTGATTATTTATAGGATTTATAGTTTAATAGAAATGAATTTTTATTCATGTTTGATTATTTGGTAATATTTTCAGGCTGAGCAAGTTCCATATACTCGTCACTCGTCAGTGGACTCAAAGGAACTGTTGTTGAGGTATTTTTATTGTAATATGCCGTGTGGTTGTGCATTTACTTTTGAGGAGATCGAACGAGCCGCTCGCCGGCTCGTCAAAAAAAAAAAAAAAAGTTATTAATCATTTATTTAATACATAACTTATTACTTATATTTATAACTTATAAATATAAGTGTATAAGTAACTAATTAAGAATTTATATCAATAATATTAAATATTATATTCAAGATTTCAAATATTTTAACTATCGATTCGATTGTCGACTAAATCAACTTAAGACGGTAGAGGGATTTTTTTTTTTTTTTTTAAAAAAAGACGGTTTTATTTATATTGTATAAAAAAAAAAAAAAAACGAGCTCAACGAGCCGAGCTCAGCTTGGGTCAAACGAGCCGAGCCTGGGCTCGTCCGTTTGACGAGCCGAGCAACCCGAGCTATGGGCCGAGCCGGCTCGACTCGGCCCATTGCCACCTCTAGGTTATATCAGGGTCGACCCAGAGATTTTGTTCAGTGTAGGTGGAGGGGGACCTTCGGGGTTTTTTTTTTAACGAATAGGGCCAAAGCCTTAGGCGCGAACTAGCAGGGGCGGTGTAATCACAATTTTGAATATCAGCTTTCACATTTCACGTTTGAAACTTTGGGTAAGAATTTAGTGTAAATTACAAATTTAGTTAAATTAAAATTGGGCCAATTATTTGATCCATTTCAATTGTTCTTTTAAATTAAATGGACTTCAAATTTTATAGGGTTGATAGAAAAAATGCAAAATTGGTCCATTTAAAAAAAAAAAAAAAATTTTAAATGGGCTGACCCAGTGCAGGCATATGCCTGCACTGGACACTACATGGTCCGCCACTGGGTTATATACACAATACATTTTCAAGGAGCGGGTAGGTTCAGTCAGGGTGGAGGGACGGGGGGGGGGGGGGCGTTAGGTGGGTCTGCTTAGGGCTCATGGAGGTAAGTCATATAATAGAATGGGATAATCCTTGGGAAAATTACACCAAATCATACCTTTAGATCTTAAATTTTTAAAATCAGGTAATTATAAATTATTTTATTAAATCAGGTATTAATTTACAGAACCAAAATTGAAACTGATCTCTTCGTTCGTCTCTCTTTCTTCTCTCTCTTCATGCCATGGAAGCTGTTATGAACAATTAATCCAGACTTGGCATAATTCCACGAACCAATCTCTTCACTGAATCCTTGGAATGCTTCTAACCGTTGAGAATTGCATGGTATAAATTATGAGATAGATGAACAGGATTAATTATATTCCATGAACCATCCGTAAAATCCAAATTGAGGAATGAGAAAGATACCCTATTAATCCAGACTTGAGCTTCCACCATTTCTACCATCACCAATTTCCCCAACTTCTTCCAAGTCTTCATCATCATTAGAGGGAAGGAATCAAAATCTGCAAATAGAATGGACGTCAAACAAAAATCTATGATTCAAGACCCACAAGAAAATGTCCACTAAAAAACATGATTTGTCCTCTGATGCCCTTCCTCCACCTATGTACCTAGCTAACGGAGTCTTCTTCACCACCTCTTTCTCCGTCGTCTACTATCTACTCCTCCGATGGAGTGAAAAGATCTGAAACTCTGCCCCTTTACACGTCCTCACCCTCTAAGAAATTGGTGTTGTAGTTGTCTTTCTTGTCTCCTTCATCTATCTCTTAGGTTTCTTTAGCATAAGCTTTGTACAGTAAACAGGGACGGTCACCCCCACTGAGTTTTAAAAAAAATGGATTACCAATGGAGTTAATTAACATGAATCCACTGAACAGTTAGATCAGTGGAGTTAAGCTTTGTACAGTAAACAGGGACGGTCACCCCCATTGAGTTTTAAAAAAAATGGATTACCAATGGAGTTAATTAACATGAATCCACTGAACGGTGCCAACACGGAAACAAAATAAGCATTTTTCCTCAATTTGGGATGATTTATGGCTAGATCTGAAGGAAGTAACTAAACTAATTACAATTGTAACTAATTACAAATTGAAATAAAGTTACAATTGTAATTAATTACAAAATTGAAATAAAGTTACAATTATTTTTTCAACGGTGATTATGACGATGACTGATTACAAATTAAGTGGCAGTGGTGGTGATGTTAATTAATTGTAATTGTAGTTAAATTTACAATTGTAACTAATTATAAATTGAAATAAAGTTACAATTGTATTTTTCGACGGTGGTTGAGATGATGACTGATTACAAATTAGGTGGTGATCGGTGGTAGTGGTGTTAATTAATTACAATTGTAGTTATATTTTAAATTGTAACTAATTACAAATTGAAATAAAATTACAATTGTATTTCAAACGGTGGTTGTGACGGTGGCTGATTAAAAATTAGGTAGTGATCAGTGGTGGTGGTGGTGGTGGTAATTAATTGTAATTGTAGTTAAATTTACAATTGTAACTAATTACAAATTGAAATAAAGTTACAATTGTAACTAATTGAAATAAAGTTAAAACTATAATTAATTACAAACTATAATTCATTACAATTTGTAACTAATTCAATTAATTTTAAAAGAAAAACAAAATTTTGAGTGACTTAATATACAATTAAGTTACAATAGTAATTAATTAGTTACATTTGTAATTTATTATAAAATTGAAATTAAGTTACATCTTAATTAATTACAAACTGTAATTAATTACAATTTGTAACTAATTCAATTAATTTTAAATGAAAAATAAAATTTCGAGTAACTTGTAAATATATAATTAAGTTAGAATTGTAATTAAAAAACTGTATTTATTACTAATTAATTTACAATTGTAACTAATTACAAAATTGGAGTAAAGTTATAATTATTAATTAAATGTAAACAACAATTCATTACAAAATGTAATTGAGTTTCAATTGTAGTTGTAATTAAGGTAATCTAAATCAATTAATTTTAGCAATAAAAGTTGTCATGTTTTCAGAATACGTTAGTTACAATTGTAATTATTTACAAAATTGAAATAAAGTTATAATTGTAATTATTTACAAAAATAAAATAAAGTTATAATTGTAGTTGTAATTGTAATTACTGTGAATGTATCAAATTCAATTAATTTTAGCAAAAAAATCAATTACGTTTTACGAATTCATTAGTTGCAATTGTAATTGATTACATTATTGAAATAAAGTTACAATTGTAATTAATTATAATCTGTAAATAATTACATAATGTAACATAATTACATAATGTAACCGTGGTTTTGTATTTCTGTTAGATTATCAAAACAAAGGACATGTTTTGAAGATTTAAAAAGGAGGGCAATAAATGCAATTTTGATCGGGGACTTAAGTTACAAATTCTGCTTCAAGGGCTGAACTTCACCATCTTCATTCTTGAAGGGCTTGTGTTGCAATATTGCCAAAGGAAGAGAGGATGACTGCGATACTTTCTGTAGCAAAGATTTGGGGTGCATAAGGGGCACCTTCACGTAATGTCGCTGCGCATCAGCAACTTTGCGGACAGCAGCAGGTCTTCGAGAGTTGCTACTGCGTGAAAAACACTGCAACACCTCGATGTAGTAACGTAGCCATTTACCTATTGCAGCAGAAGAGGAGCTGCTTCAACATGGTGACCGACTACGGTGGTCTAGGAGTGGTCAAGAGATCCAACCGAGAATTAGTGAGGAAAATATCAAACTGACAAACAAGTCTCTAGATGTAGTTACGTAGTAGCCACTTACCTATGAAGGTGGAGCTCCTACAACACAGCAACCAATGACGGTGGTCTTGGAGTCGTCCAAAGATCCAGTTGAACTCTGTGGGGAAGTCATCAAATACAAGTGCCAAACAAGTGCTAATTTTTGTAGGGTAGACCTGATTTTTATAATATGTTTTGTATTTTTTGTAATATCTTTTAAAATACATGATATTAAAATATAGATCATTTCAAGTTGTGTATTTGTCTACTTAACCCATAATCCTTCAGGGCTAAGGGTGGGCTTCAGCACGGTCTTCAAGCCTGAACACGTATGGCTTCTACTTTAACTGATGTTTGATGAATAGTATGCCAAGTGGGCTGCTTGCGCCTTGCTGACCTGTTATTGCTTTCCTTGATAATTGTTTGTATGTCTTTATGGACACTGCTCAAAGTATATGTATGGGTGTTCCTCAAGGTTGAGAAATTATTTTATATAGCTAGTGGTGCATATATGAAATCATTAAATTTATTTATTTATTTATTTTAGTTCTGCAAGAATATCGTGCTAGCTGGAGTAGGTAGTGTGACGTTGATTGATGATCGTGTAGTGACTGAGGAATTGTTGGCGGCCAATTTTTTGATTCCTAGCAATGAGAATGTGTGTGCTGGGAAATGTCTTGCCGAGCTTTGTTGTGAATCCTTGAAGGATTTCAATCATATGGTTCATGTTTCTGTTCGGAAAGGTTGGCTGCTAGTCTTAAGCTATTTGCTGTCTTACGTTTGAATTTAGCTGACTTATGAGTTATGAGAGAGAGGGAAAAAAATTGAAATATAGGGCAGAATATTTGTGCACGCCTTTCAGAATGGTTGGCTTATTTTATTAATCATAGCCCTCTGCCCAAGTTTAATTATATTGGCTACTTGAGTAAGAGTGTAGCTATCGGTTATGTTCGAGCCGTTCACCCCAGCTTGTATGAATTCATGCCAGGGGCATGCAAATATTTCATTATTGTGCATTTTTTCTCGCAGTTTTGATTTCTTATTGTTAATATGTGTTTTTTATTATAAGGAGAAGGATATGAATTTTCTAGTAAGTAGAGAGCAGTTGTTTGGACTGGATTTTCCTTGGTTGCACTATTTCTTAATGTCCAATAAGGGAAACATGCTGCTTAAATTTGTGCATGATTTTGTTTAAATTTTATTTAATAGTTGTATTTCCTAGCTTTTAGTCTGATTAAATGCGCCCCTAGTTTCTCTTGGTGATCCATCTTGCTTGTTTAGTAAACAACATGATTCTTTATGGATATTGGAGTGAGTTGTGCTATATGAGTGTTCTATATATTTATCTTTATAAGCATTGTCATCCATTGGAATAATGCTTCATGTTGATTCTACATGTCAGATCGGAACCAATGTTGAAATGCTTATAAGAGTAAATTATTGTTGCAGGTGATTTGTCAAGCTTCAGTGTTGATTTCCTTGAGAAGTTTGACATCGTAGTTGTCAGTTTTTGCTCGCTTTCAACATAAGTACTGTCACTCTTTCTTAGATACATAACATTAGAATTTTGTGTGATTACTTTGCAAACTAATCTACATTGCACATATGACATACCTCATGCACATTTTTACTTGTGTATTTCTTTAGACAGTTATCTTTGAAGGCTTCCTTTTACTTTTCCTTTTAAATGCTTCTGCTGCAGAAATTAGTCAATGAGAAGTGTTGTAAAGTGTCAAAACGTATTGCATTTTATACAGTTGATTGCAGAGACTCCAGTCGCGAAATATTTGTTGACTTGCAGAAATACCTTTACTCCAAGGTTATACACTTGTACTCGATGTCTGAAGTATTACTATTATATATATCCACTGGATCATTTGTTTTATTTGACCACATTTTGTTCAGCCCCAGATTTTGTTCCGTTAACAAACTGCTTATATGTGATATTGGAATTGTTTTCGTAGGTTCAAATTTCATAGAAAATTGATTTTGTAGAGTTTGAACAGCTTTTTAACCTTTCTCTCCCCAACTCCATTCAGAAAGAAGAAGATGAAATGGTGGAGTATCTTTTAGAATACTCGAGTTTTGAGGTATGAAATGACAGTACTTAGTTAGGAACTTTAATCTCTTCTATGACTTTGCATTTTCTTATTTACTTGTGAATGTATTTCTTCTGCTTAAAATGTCAAACAGCGATTCACTGGAATTTTGTCAAAGAGAGCATTAGGACAACTAAATTTTATTATTTTACTGAACTATAATCCAAAAAAAAAAAAAAAATCTTAATTTCTTTTCATGGATTTATGGGTTTCAAATTTTTCGTGTTGTCATATCTTTGTTATACTTGGGTGTTGGGTTGGCCCCAGGTTGAAACTCGCACAATTTCCTCAATTGTGTTGCTGCAACTGCATTTTTTGATAGATGACATCTGACCGGTCTCATTATAAAACTAATAATTATTGTCAACAGATGGGAGGAATTGGTACCTAATAAGCATTGAAATTCTTTAACTACATGAACATGAATAAATTTATGTAAAATTTTCAATCATAAAATTTAAGCTTGTTTAGATTAAAATAATGGATTTTGGCGGGGGCAGGTATTTGTGTTTGGCTGTGATTTTTTTAAGAATCTAATGTTATTTTAGAGAAGAAATTACATCTTGATTTATATTTCTTCGACTTTATACAATTTCGAATCTTTAGAGTTGATTATGTGTTAACAATACAGAGTACTAAGATAAGATGAAATTATTTAATTCCAATTCATTGAAGAAGAAAATAGCTGCGATATTTAATTTTATTTTCCGATAGATAATGGGACAGCAAGAAAATATACAAGTACTTACAAATGAATTTATTAAGCCATCAGATTCAAACTAGAACCATAATGATCTATTTGTTGGTGCTCCTGGAACACATAAATCGCTGAATTTTTTACCTCTGATATTATTGTATTTTCACGTTAATCATATGTGAATACGATAAAAATTAAAAATGTATTCATTTCTCACAAAAAAGTATGTAAGCAAGAAAGCAGAAGATTATAAATTATTACAGCGAGGGAGAGGGTGGAGACAGAAATGGAGTTCATCAGCTCTGCCCACCTGAGCAAGTCCACCACATGTCCTGAACTCCTGATGCATCATATCTGAAAGTAAAGCTTTTGAACTTTGATGTTGAGAGGGTCTATATGAATTGTTGTGGGCGTGTGATTGATCAGACCTCAGCTATAGTTTTGGAGCATTGCCTGACTTTTGCCTCCTTCAGAAACTAATTTTAAGAATCTAAGACTGGAAATCTCTAGTAATGTGAACTTGATCACATCAAATTCAATACTTGCTTTCAGATGCACAAAACACCTACATACTGCATACACACTTGTGAATTATGATATTCTCTGTTTGCTATTTGTGGTTAAAGTTGTATTTCACTTTTTTTCTTGAAGGAAGCTATAGCTATTCCATGGAGATCTCTACCCAGGAGGGTGTCTAAATTGCACTTAGCTGTGAGAGGTATTTTGGCCTATTTGTTTGTTGAGATGGAGTCTTTAGGATGTTTAGTTAGCGGTAATTATTTTTTCCCCTTTAAATGTATTTTAAGATTGGAAATCCGGATAGCCTAAAGGCCCTAAGCTGTGTGTAATGGAACTTCATAGAAGTTGTAAAAGTTGTTTGTATAAGTGTTAGTTTCCTTCATGCTAGCCAAATATCGCCGATCAGAAAGGTTGCAACTTACAAGTACTATCCTAACTCTTACATAAAATCAATTAGAAATTGCTATTTTAACGGTCAGCCAGACAGCAATAGCATCTAGTGGGATCAGCTATTCTTTAACTTTTTTGCTTCCTTGCAAAAAAAGTAAATCACTGAGTGGTAGTTGTTTGCAAGTTCATCTATGGTGGATGATATTCAATTTTGTTACAGGCATCAAAATATTCATTTTTGTTACTTTTAACATGCTTGCACTTGTACCTTGAGATCTGTGCTTATGCTAAATGTGTATTTATTAACAAAACTGTTCTGGAGATTGTGATATTTACTATTGGAGTATATTTTATAGTGATAGAAAGGTTTGAAGAGCTTGAATCTCGCAATCCTGGAGAAACTTCAATTGCAGACCTTCCGAATATTCAAAAGTTGAGGAATGAACTTTGCGAGGCACATGTATGACTCCTGAAAATTATTTATGCTGTTATGCATCCTTTCATGCTTTTCCTTCTCTTATAATTTCATCCCTACCTATGCAGTCATTGAGCGAATCTATGATTCCGGATGCTCTTCTATAGAGATTATTAGCAACAAGTACAACAGAATCTCCTCCTGTTTGTGCCATCATTGGGGGAATTCTTGGACAGGTGGTGATGTGCTTCAAAATTATTTAAATCTTGACAGTACTTGATAGAGCTAAATTGTTTCTCCTCCATTGACATTTTTGGGCTTTTTCGTGGCTGTAGGAAGTTATTAAGGCAATATTTGCCAAAGGAGATCCTCTAAAAAATTTCTTTTTCTTTGATTTGATGGATGGGAAGGGCATAATAGAGGATATATCTATAGTTAAAGCAGAAAGCTAGGCTCAAGACTCCTTTTCTCCTTAAGTGGAACAGAGTAATAGCGGTACTTTTTTCGTGGAAAAACTGGTCTTTGTTGAATTTATAATTGACCCTTAGGTTGAGTGTACTCTTGACTCCTGCTTCCCCAGTTGAATTTGTCATGGCACGACTGTACTTCTGGTAAAAGGATTATTTAGTATCTTTTGACAGTTAGCCATATTTAAAAACTTGTCTGAATGGAATTACCATCTTCACAGTTTCAAGAACATGGTGATGGCCTGATGGGTGCAGTAGGTAATCAATTGCTAAGGGGTACTGTTAATTGAAGGCCCAATATTTCTTAGCATCTCTCTGTGTTATATAAGTAATCTACGCGTGATTAATTTGCCCCACGCGCGCGCACAAACAAATTTTTTATTACAGTAGATGAGTATTCGGGTTAATGTTTTATACTTTATTTGTTTATATATTTTGCAGTAGTAGCTAGCTTTTATCAGAGCTTTAGGTGGTTCCCAGCTGAGTTGGTATCGCTGGAATGATGCTTCAGGATGGAGTGGTTGGTGCAGGGTGGGGTGTATATTTTCACTGGCTAAATAGAGTCCACTATAGGAGGGATTTCAAGTGAAGAACAGATGCAGCATTCCTGGCTGCAGAGGTGGTTCTGGGGATTAGGGCCATTATTCGGGACTATGCTGGAATAGAGGTGGGAGCAATGGTGAGGCGGGGGGCTGGTGACAGTGGAGGATGGAAAAGGCAGTGGTCATACACGAAGGGTCTCCTGTTTGTGCTGAGTAGTGGCTTTTGGCTTGGTTGTTTGTAGAGTGGTTCTTGCGCCGGTTCAAAGTAAGTCTTCTAGTTTTTTTTTTTCTTTTGCACTGAATGAATGTCTGACATTGTTGAGTTATTCTTGTATGTTTATTTCGTTTTGGCTCAAAAGGAAAAATAAAATAATATTCAGATATTGAGGTTTTATAATATCAAAGATAATCATAATAAGGTAGCATAATTCATCATGGTTGAATTGTTCCTTTATATTATACACTATTAAAACATTGAACATTTTGGCTTTGCTGCTACTTCATGATCAGGAGTCATCAATTCAAGTACATAGATTTGAAAAACCTCAGTAATATGCAAAGAACAAGTGCAGTTTAAATATCATATAGCAACCGCTGGAATTCAAAATATACTGATTATCATAGGAAGGTTCTATCCAACAAATTTTGAGAACGAAAGAGATTTGGAAATTCTTGAGGATGATATTAGGAAAGACGACGATGATGATTTATTCTTGGAGAGTATCACAGACAGAGATAATATTGATGATGAGCTTGAAGTAGGTGTGGGCGTGGTTTCATATGGTTCTGGCTACCAAGGAATCGAACCAAACCAAGAACTGAAGGTTCTTTTGAATGTTCTTCTTGTAAGAGAAGAATCGAACTTGAATCGAACAATTCGGTTTTTTTTGTTCTGATTCCAATTTCCTAAACTAAAATTTTTAAACTAAGCGCCTGTTCGGCGGCTAAAGTGATAAAAAAAAAATGGTTTTTTTGTTGTTTTTTAGGTAGATGAATGGTTAAAAAGTGGATAGAGAAAATATGTAGGGTTAGAGATTGATTTGGGGAATTGTGTAGTTTAAAAAGCAAAAAAAACTTCTTTACCGATGGAGGCTAAAGCGATGAAGCGATGGTAGATTCTGGCTGATAAGAGTCGTAAGACGGTAAAATTATCGACCTTGATAAAGATGTGAATACAACAGCCATATTTGTCTTTCACATCAAAATATTCACTCACTTCCAGATAATAACGTATCTCCTCACTCGCTTGTATGTGCTTCTCGTAAAAAAATTTCAATTTTTGGTCTTATTTCTCTACTTTTTTAGAGAACACTATCACAAGTCTAGCAAATTCTTGAAAATAAGATAACAACTGATTGTAAGATGGAGAGTGGAGATTTATTGTTTGTTGATTCTTGAAAAACTTACGGTTGAAGGCTTGAAGCTGAACGATAGAACCATTGAAAGAAAAATAATTTTTAATATTTTGTTTATTACTTGTGTTTTCTTATTATTGTATTTTGAATGAGTCAATAGTTGTTGGATAATTAATAATGACCAATAGACTAGATAACATGCATTAAGATTAAGAAATGATATATTTTATTTTTTTTAAATTTATATTTAAAAAAAAAATCGTGTTTTGTTCTATCGGTTCTGGTTCTGAACCAAGAACCAAAACCGAATAATTCTTACTTTTTAGAAATAGAACCATTTAAAATTTTGAAATGACCGAACTGGAACCAGACCGAACCGTTGGTTCTAGTTCTTTTGTAGCTTGAAGTGCACAACCATAACTCTAATGAAGGTAGCACCTTTAATAATAAATGATGAAGACTTTCACTTTGATGATTGAAATCGTGTTTGAAAAGTTTTATTTTGCAATTGAAATCATGTTTGTATTATTATTTTGATAAGAAAAGTCTTCTGTGGACTGTTTATATTTTATAAGTAGTTGAAAACTTGGATTTAATTTTTATTGTTTTAAATTAATTATTGACTTATAGTTGTTAAATTGATATTAGAACTTTTATTTAACAATTTTAAATATTTTTTAGATAAAATATATTTCTAAAATCATTATTTCGTATAATCTTACGATCCTATCCACAAAATTCCTCCATCAATTCGATCCTAAAATATGAACCTTAAAACTTTTATTACAAGACTTATAAATTGAACAAATGATTCATTTAGTTCAAACAAAAGTTTCAATCCCACCATTGATATTATATCGTTTATATATTCTTGAATTGAATTAACTCTTATTGTTTAAACTAATTTCCCCTAACTGCTAATTATGATCTCACCTAATCACAATAATGTGAGTAAGAGATGTTTTTTCTTGTTAACATTATAGTTATGATAGATGTGCTTTCTGAATTATATCATTTCCCCTTTTTTATGCATATATTATTATATTAATATAAGTTGATGGATTACCTGACAAACTTATTTTAGAAAATATAAAATAATTATATACAAATTAACCCATATGAACATATTCATTGAGAATAACTTTGGTTGTAATTCTATAATTGATATTATTGAGTATAACTAAAAAACAAATCTTAGTACTTGGGTGTCATGTAATGGAGCAGCCATTATTGGTATAGTGAAATGTCGTAAGCAATATACATGTTAAGATAGACTACGTATCTTATTCAGTCTACTATGGCACTTGTTACACGAGATAGTATTTTTGTAGAAAAATGTATTTGGGATCTTTATATATATATATAGATGGTAAAAGTGCAGTGATTTGCATCTCAATGAAAACGTTTTGGATTTTATTGATGAATAGGCTAATGAGTTTTTTGTCCACGGACTTGACTATGTGTTTACTATTTAGCATGATTCATATCTAATTGCAACAACTTTTTGTAATTGTTGTTTTATTTACATATGTTTTCACGTTTCCCACATTATAGACGCCAATCGGATTCATTTTAACAACTTAAATATTGTGGGCTGGGAATTGACGAAGACCTTGTTGCATTGCTTGATAGGCAATCACCGACATGCTTTAAATATTTATAATCTATTATTAATGTGTCTTTTCTACTTTGCTTCTGAGGTATATCAACATCATGCCAAATACACTTGAGACATATATAAATTTACTCTTCATTACGATTAACTTCTTTTGTTGGCATTCCTCTGTCTTCTTGAAAAGTAAAAAATCCCGACTTGAGTGAGGCCTTACGAGCGATGGATCAAAATATTAATTATTCTTTCAAAATTCAAGTCATTGAGTCTGATTATTAGGCGTCAATTTGATGCCAAATATTATAGCGAATTATGTAACATGTTTCTATGTTGTCGAAAGTGACAATTGATGAATTGACCATGGTTTTGTTTAATCTTTTTGATTTCTAGAATGCATTATCTACACAGGTGTGCTACATTCATCTTCATGGATGATTTAGAAATGCCTCAAATGCCATTGTACTTAGGAAAATGTTTCTACAATACCATTATACTTTAAATCATTCTTGGAATGTCATTAAACTTTTAAAAGTATATTCCCAATGCCACTCCATCCACTTTTGTTAGAAAAGTTAACGGAAGTTACAATTTGGCATGCTAATTTATACAGATGACATGCAATATTTTCTACATCAACAAAAATGAGATGATCTGGCAAGTTTAAAAAAAAAAAATTATTAGGATGAAAAAAAAAATAGAATAACTAATATTTATGGCAGTTATATTTGCACAACATTGTTTTTACATCTACACCACATTTTAATTGCAAGAATGATCCTCGATATTTGCTTATTTTTGCTCTTATGTTCTCAATTTTTTATCATCTTATTATTCATTACCTTCAATTAATTAAAATATTTTGTCTCTAGATTCTAATCACGATATCTATTCAAATATTCAGCTAACGTGCATTGAAAATGTATGCAAACATTTTGTTTACCTTTTTATTAGTTATTTATTTTGATTATTTAAAAATACATGAGATAAATAAATTTTTTTGGCTCTCATTAAAAAAATATTTTGAACGAAAAATCATTTCTATAAATAAGATGTGAAAATTTTTATGTAAAATACATGTCACATTGGCTCAATTTTGTTGATGTAGAAAATATTACATGCCATCAGTATAAATTAAGATGTTAGATTGTAATTTTCATTAACTTTTGTAATAAAAGTGAATGAAGTGGCATTGGGGATATAGTTTTGAAACTTTAATGGCATTTTAGGGGTGATTTAAAGTGCAGTGGCATTTCAGAAACATTTGTCCAAGTATAATGGCATTTGAGACATTTAACTCGTACTACGTTCATCTTCATGGATGATTTAGAAATTATCAAAATTGTAGGAGTGAAACACGCTGATGTCAACGTGAATAGTGCGGCCTGGGGATATTTTGGAAGAAACTTGGCATATAAAGTTATCGTGGCTTTGAATTCCTAGCAACGATCTTTTACAGTTGGATTTTTAGCTACTGTATGTAATGCTAACAAGCATCTTTTTTTTTTTTTTTTTAAAAACAAGAAAAGATTATTTTTGCCTTGGGATTGTGATATTAAATTTAAATTATTTCCTTCTTAGGATTGAATTTTTCATGAATTATGCTAGATTTCTCTCTGCATTCACCCCGGCCCCGGGGTGAGCTCCGAGGACGAGGAAAGTGCAACATTGCCCGTTTTTCATTAAACATATATCATTCAACAACAAATTCCCCTTATTTTTTTTTTTTTGGCAAGATGTATATTTAAATGTTATATGTAAGTGAACTTGATTTTGATACAATGGAGTCACTTGTACTGACTCAATCCAAAATATAAATTAAATATAAATATGAGCATAGCTCATGTAACAATTTAATACAACAAAAAAATTATACATATGCAACGTGTTTTCATTTGCCAATCTCTAAATCCTTGTATTTTCCACTAAACTATATTTATAAATATTCAATAGAAATATATCTAGCAGTACTATTATTAAATCATCACGCGCGACACCTGTGTGACATATTAGTTTAGTCAAGTGAATATTTTTGGTAATTTAATTGTGAAAATATAATTTATGAAGATTATTAACTTTTGACGACAAAGTCAATAAATACGAGTATAGTTTTAAAGAATAATAAGTGATTAAGTTCTATATTACATCAATCACTTCAATAATTCGAATTTAACTCAAATTAGTTGTTACATTTATGTCATATTAGAGTGAAATAACGATTGGCACGCACAACTTTTCTAAGATTATTCGAATTCAACCCAAATTCAATCAACCTAATTCTTTATTGAACACAGAAAAAGAATTGTCATACACAATTTTTTCTCAAATTATTCAGATTTCAATCAAGTTCGGTTCCAATTGAACTAGGATAAATTTAAACTTAAAATGGTATTAAGAGCTTCTTTGATAAAAGTAAAACTTTTATCACAATTTTTCAAACTCAATCTCAATCATTCATTCTTAATCAAATCCACCATTTTTGACATTTCAAACATTTTTAAACTACACATCTATCAAAAAATAAAAAAAATTATAAAAATCAAAACTTTTCACATTATCAAATACACTCTAAGTATATCTATATATTTTTTTAATCAAATTACTCAAATTTAACTAAAGTGTGTGTTTGAATTTATAAATTTTTGGGAAAAGAAGAGGTTTTGGAAAATCGTGTGGTTAGAAAGTGGTTTAAAAAATAAAAAGTTGTGTGCTTGACTTTTTTGAATGATTGAGATTAATTACTGTAGAAAAAAATAATAAATAAGAATTATAAAATCAAACACGGGCAAAATATGCAAAATCTTTACTCCTATATTACTTGTTTTGTAATCAGATTTTTGATTTGCTATGCACCGCGAACCAACACGCTTATATATTAATATAACAAATGGGTCGTCAATAGGTAGGAATGAGGAATCTGACTCACATTCTCAACGAGAGAAAACACGCACTGAAGGTGCATCTGCGTTTTCTACGAGTGTTTGCTTTCCATTTCGTCCTGTCCATTTGATACATGGGGGAGGTCATTTTTTTACATTTTCTGAACCAAATTTCCTATTTTTTTATTTTTTATTTTTTGCTTGTTTTAGTTTTACATTTACACTCGGGGAGTTTTGATATTTACAGGAAGAGAAGAAACCAGAAGAAGCCAAGAAGGCTGAGGAGGAAAAGGTGGTGAAAAAGGATGAACCTACCAAAGATGAGAAACCAACCGACGGAAATAAAGAAGGAAACAAAGTTGAGGAAGCGCCGCCGCCAGAAATTATCCTGAAAGTCTACATGCATTGTGAAGGGTGTGCCAAAAAAGTCCGCAGATGCCTTAAGGGCTTTGATGGTAATCAGATCCTTATAATTTTTCTAATCTTTTTCATTTTTTAAAATTTTAAAAACGAGATTTTTTTATTTAATCTTGATCCCACCTCCCAGTTACCATAAATGTGCAGAATTATTTCATTTTTTGGTTTTTGTTTATTTTTTAGGAGTGGAAGATGTTATGACAGATTGTAGAACTGGTAGGGTGATTGTGAAAGGTGAAAAGGCTGATCCAGTTAAGGTTCTTGAGAGGGCTCAGAGGAAGAGCCACCGGCAAGTGGATCTTCTCTTTCCGCCACCGCCACCGCCACCGCCATTACCGGCGGCTGAAGAGCCAAAGAAACCTGAGGAAAAGGAGGTCGTCAAAACTGAAGAGAAAGCAGAGGTGGTTAATTTTTTCATAATTTTTCTATTTATTTCCCCATCAATTTTCAATATTTTTGCTTTAATTCGTGTATTTTTTTTTTTTGTTACAGCCTCCCGTGATTGCTGTTGTTCTAAGAGTCTATATGCATTGCGAGGCTTGTGCTCAAGAAATCAGAAAGCGGATTCAGAGAATGAAAGGTGAATTTTTTCTTTCATTTCTTGAGATAAAAATGGCATTTTATCTTTCCTTTTCTTTTCGACATTATGCACTGATAACCAAGAATTTGAATGTAGGAGTGGAAAGTGCAGAGCCAGACCTAAAGAACTCAGAAGTGACAGTAAAAGGGGCTTTTGAACCGGAAAAGCTCGTCGATTATGTGTACAAGAGGACCGGAAAACAGGCTGCGATCGTGAAGGTTGAGCCGGAGAAGAAAGAGGAAGAAAAAAGTAATGGAAATAAAAAAGAGAAGAAACCGGCCGAGGAAGGCGAAAAAGAGGGCGGAGGTGGAGGCGGTGAAGAACCACCAGCTAAAAAGGATGCAGAAATTGAGGAACCCAAATTGGAGTTGAAAAGGAATGAGCTGTACCAATACTACCCTCAGAACCATCAAGTTTATCCCCAAAGGATTATTCAAGACATGTATTCATATCCTCCACAGATCTTCAGTGATGAGAATCCAAATGCATGTTCTGTTCTGTAAATGTTGGAGAAGATGAAGGGTAACATAGGGAATACATGTGGTGAGGGTAACTGTCCTATCCTATGGCCATTTCTCTCTAGACATCTTGTGTGCTCTTCATATGGCAATGTCTGAAGTCTCTCAATCCTCTATTTAGTAAATGGCATAATTGATCTCTATCTTTCACACTTCTTGAAAACTATGTTCTTATATTTGATTTTTTGGCAAATTTATCCTTACCTTCAATTTTTTTTCTAAAAATGTCATTCCCATCTAATTCCAACCAAAAATCTGTTAATTGACCCAAAAATCATCTATTGACTATTTTAATGAAGGACAAACAAATCATTTCCTATTATCTAATTTAAAATGATGTAAAAAAAAAAAAAAAAAGATTTGAGAGTACTGTTCATCTTCTCCCTCACTCCATTCCCACTCGCTCAATTTCTTTTGCAAATGAACAATATCAAAGTTTTGAGCGGGTAGAAATAGAGTGGAGTGGCTAATTCCGAAACTTAGACTAATTTTCCCAAACCAAGACTCATAAATGAAAAGGGAAGCAACAATTCATTACTAAAAACTGAATTGTTTTCTCAAAGCCAAGTTTATCTCCAAAAAACACTTAGAACAATTAGTAAGTAATGCAAATAACAATTTTGTTCTGTCAAATTTCTACAAACTTCTATCAAACGAGAACGAGGCAGATTTTAATCGACAACTAACTATTCATGCGATCTAGTGAAGGCTTCTAAATTAAACCTAATATTTGGGACGGTGCAGACTTCTTATCACAAGTAACAACATTAATGAACAGGAAATTTCTTGGTATTTCATTATAAAGAAGTTTTTCTTTTCATTTAATTATTGCGCAAATAATTAATTGAAGCAGGCATCCCAGATTTGTAGTATCATCACAAGTTTACATCCTAAGCCTTATGAATTGGGGACCAATACTGATGCTAGAAAGACCCTTAAGAGGAAACAGTATTGTCCAAATTTATGGAGCCATTTCTTTAACAAAGTGATTATGCATTTTATGAGATTGCATCTGCAAAAGAAATCTCGAAATCTGGTGGGAATGGAGCGGGGGAGAAGATGAACAGTGTAAAATTTTTTTGGTTTTTGCTTTTCTTTTACATCATTTTAAATTAGATAATAGGAAATGACTTGTTTGTCCTTCATTAAAATAGTCAATAAGTCATTTTTGGGTTAACTAACGGATTTTTGGATGGAATTAGACTGCAAAAATGTTTTTAGCAAAAAAGGGGTGAAGGTAAGGGTAAATTTGCCAAAAAATCAAACGTTGAGACGAATTCGGCAAGAAGTATGAAAGGTAGGGACCAATTGCGCTAATTACCCTCATCTATTTTAATCAAGTCTATCATTTTTTACTTTTCAAATATTTTTTAATCACAAATAAATAGCACAAAACGTCCCTATCGTTTACACTCATTGTGCAAATCATCCATATAGTTTCAAATTTGGCATTTACGCCTTAATTTCAACATTTTCTTGCGGAGTTCTTCTTTGCCGTCTTATTTCGTCAAGTTTTTCCGTCAAATATGTGTAATTTGTGCAAAACGTCTCTATCATTTGCTTTCATTGCACAAATAGTCCATATCGTTTCAATATTAACATTTGGACCCTCAATGACCTTTCTTTGCGTCAAAGGTCATTACATTTTATTTTTCATTAAAATATTGTAAAATAGATAATTTATTATTCTAATAAAATAAAATAAAATAAATAGATAATAATAATAATAATAATAATAATAATAATAATAATAATAATAATAATAATAATAACAACAATAACAACAGTCAAAGTTTAAAATTTTTTAAATAGTGCAAAACAATCACACTCGAAATTAATTTAAAGTGTATTTAACATAAACAAATTAAAAAAAAAAAAAAAAATCTTTTACTATTGGCTAGATTTGAAGTAGAATAGTATGATGTGATTGGATTATGATCTTGAATGAACTTTACAATAGAAGAAGAAATCTCATTATCGTACATCATTTTGTGAGGCAAAAGAAATTTGAACAAAATCAAAGCAACTAATATATATGTGTATGAAATCAACAAAAAGTTAATAGAAACAAGAATAATTAAAAATAATTAAATCCCAAAATATTCTTGTAATTATTGGGAAAGGTGAAATATTTTTTTGTGGTAATTACTTTTTAAATTATGTTAAATGGGACTCGTTTGCACTATTTTAAAAAATTAGGATTTGGACTATAATTATTTCTTATATCATCATCATCATCATCAATACTACTACTACTACTACTACTACTACTACTACTTTCTTTTCTATTTATTTTATTTTATTAGAATGATAAATTATCTATTTCACAATGTTTTAATGAGAAAATAAAATGTAAGGACCTTTAGCGCAAAGAATGATCATTGAGGGTCTCAATGCTAATATTGAAACGATTATTTGTGCAATGAGGCAAACGATAGGGAAGTTTTGCACAAATTATACATATTTGATGGAAAAACTTGATGGAAAAAGATGGCAATGACGAATTCTGCAAGAAAATGTTAAAATGAGGGCGTAAATATCAAATTTGAAATGATATGGATGATTTGCACAATGAGTGCAAACAATAGGGATATTTTGCGCCATTTACCCTTTAACCACACATTCTCTCCAAAAAATATATTCAAAACCACATTATTCACAAAATAAAGTGAGCCAAACACACGCTAAATATCCAACTCGCAATCTCAACAACTTTCAACTGGTTTTAACTTTTTGATCAATGAAAATTAAATATGGAAAAAAAAATAGAGTAAATATATTTCTAAAAGTTAATTAGTTTCAATTGCACGTTTCATAGGTCACGCAATTTTTCAACTACGTATTCTATCAACTTATTTTTATCAAAAATTATGAAAAATCTAATTTTAATTTCTACTAGGGGCTATAGTTGATTAACTCGAAAGTAATTAAACTCAAAAAAGTTAAAAATTAAAGTAAGTTTAACTTGCAACCAAATATGTTGACACTTGAAAAAAAAAGGGGTAAAAAGTTAATTTTTTTTAATACTTTTTTTTTTTTTTTGAAAAATTAATAAATTGTACTTCATGCTTTAATTTTAAAGCTGAGGTATTTCCCCAAAAAAATTGTACTTCATTTTGTGCATTTATTTGAGCTCAAAAATTAAGCAATTGATTTGTTATTTTATAAATTTTCTACTTAATTCGTTGTAAATTATATTTATTTCAACTTGAAGCAATTAGAAGGATTTTAGATTGATTCGTAATTGATTGGAAATTGTGAGAAATAATTTGCAAACATTGAAAGATGAAATATTTGAGTGTTGAAACTAGTACATTAAGAAAATGTATCAAACACATTGTAATGAGATGCTTTAAAGTGCTAATGAAGATGTGAAGTAAATGATTAAGCATCGAAAGCTTGAAGAACAAACAAGAAACCTATTTGTGGCGCATGCAAAGAAATTAGAGCATAGCATGGACTATAGAGATCTCCATGGAGCCCCCCAATAATTGAATTGTGAGTTCAACGCAAAAAATGGATCGCATTTTGGAGTTGTAGATCAAAAATTATGTGGTTTGAAAAAAAATGCAGTCGAATCACATGAACTAGATGACCGCGAAGAGTAAAATTCAGGCAGTCACCTGGAGGTTCAAAACTTAACCAGAGGCTGAAAGCTAAGCCTGGGCGACCACCTAACTTTGTACTGGGCAGCAGCCTAGGAAAAATTCTAGACGGATTTTTCTGGCTTTTCAAAATTTTATTTCAAGTGGGTTCCTTTTTGGGCCTGCTACTTTTACCTTATTTTACGCATCTTTGTAGAGACATATAAATGGAGGAATGAACTCCACATTGAGGGGATTCAATAATTGACTCAATAGGAAGAATGTAAGGCAATTTACATCAAGATTTCATATGATAAAGATTGAAACAGAGATTCAATTCAAGATTTTGTATTTTCGGGTCATGAATTCAACATCTTTAATTAATTTTATTTCCATTAACATGTTAGGTTAAATTCTAAATTGTGCTAAGGCTTGGATGGAATTTTTGTTACTTTCTTGTAATTGTTGTCAATTTACTGACCCAAAATTCATAAGAAATAATAAAAGTGGATTGTAGGCCTTGGAACTATATTCAAGTATATAATCAAAACATCCATTCAAAACGACTTACAATTAGTTTAATTTTCTTTTTTAAAAAATTTATTTGCAAAGTTTACTTTTATTTTACAAAAAATCAAGCTGAACATTTATTTTTTATTAAGGTTAAACGCTTAGAAAATAATTTATCACAATTTCTAAATTGACTCATAAATCACTTTATTATTTGTTCAATCTATACACTTACATTAGAATAATCATGCTAACAATATAGATGCCCGTGTTATTTGTGTTTTCATTTGAACTTATGCTTGATCACATGGAATTCATATTCTTACACAATTTTGATTAGGAATTGTCCATTTGTACAGAAAACTCGCAATCTTTCATATGAAAAAACACATCTTTTCATTTAAATTAATTCTAAATTATTTCAAAATATTCTAAATAATATTCCAATATTGTCACATATTTAATCGATTTAATTTAAATTAATTTCTCATTCATCAACTAACTGTTTCACTTAAATAATCACAAAAAATTGGTCAAAACCAAATTTATTTACAAGGTTTCAACAATTCTCAACAATATAACGTGTCTTTGTTTCAACAACCGTGAAAGCATTATAAAACATATTCTAGAGTGAAGAAATTCAAACACTGAGTTTAAGGACGTAGTTATCCGATAAAAAGACCTAACTATCATATACCTAGTGGAGTGAAAGACACATGATGATGAGTATGAACCCATATATTTTTGAGGAAATTACACCATGTACCTTGATTATTTAAAAAATATGGGTATTACTTTTCAAATTTTTTTATTCATAAAATACTGACTTAAGCTAGTAGATTTGATAGAAGAAAAACTCTCATATTCCACCATTTATGCCCAATTAATAGCCTTTTCATATTTATGATTCCTCTTTCAAGCATTTTGCACATCTCAAATCTTCAAAATTTTCTTCCTTCTTTTCCATCCTAATCTTCAAATCACAACCAGATTTTTTTTTTTCATAATTATCATGTTGAAGTCGAAACCCTAATTAGTAGACGAAGGAGGTATGGAAGCAGTATCAATCGAGTCTGCTGATGTTATTGCTCTGCCGTATGTCATTCCTTACTAGTTGGAATTCGTAAGACAGGCTTTTCTGTTAGATCTCCTACGCACTCAGAACCTCTTTTCTCATCCTCACCCGGCATTGTTTTCTAGATTGGTTTTTTTATTCATGTAATTATATACTTAAATTCGATGTTATTGTCAATTCTCTTGGTTGGCTCTGTATAGATTTCTGATTGTTGCTGCAGTAAGAACAAATTAGTGGGCAGATAGGTAAACCAAGTCAAACAGATTTTTTTCTCTTGCTCTACATCTCTGAGGAATGATAAAGATCATGTCTTCGAATGAAGTGATAAATTTCAACTTCCCATGATCATTCAGTTTGTTTTTGTAAGTTCTTGATCGTGAAAAAAGTATTTATTTCTTGATGTTGGCAATTTATTTCGTTTAAAAAGCATCATCAAGAGCAACATATGTTTATCCCAAAATCTAAATCATTGATAGAGAAGATAAAGGGACAGATGTTTGCCGATATTGACCAAATATTTGAGTATCATGGGATTCTTAATGGAATGCAAGGATGTTGTGGTGGTATTTTATACCACATTACAATTTTCATGTGTAATATAAGAAATTGTACCCGCATAAAATATATATATTGAACAACATAACATTTTGAGCAAGATCCTTATACAGAGGCTCCAGTCAAGAATCGACTCTATGTAAATCCCCACAACATCGTCTTATATGTTCACAAACAACAATGAATCATTGGTGGATAATGATTCCTCTGGTGGAAACAAGTAGGCGTGATATCTCGCCTCCTTAACACCTCAATTATGAAAAGATCAATTGAAGAAGGTGCATGTGTGTTTTGGTTATTGAAACAATTTGGATGCAACTTCTAGATTAGTGAGAAGGGAGCACTTGGACCTTATAATTTCTTATGCTTCATCGGATATGCATGGTTGCAGCTGTACTAATGGATAGATGTGGTTGAGCATGATAAATGATATGTTATTACATGTAATGTAATGTAAACTTATTTGGAGGTTTCGCAAAATTCTAATGGCCTGTGGGAAGAAATTCATCACTTAATGGGTGGTCACTACTCAAAATTGAATTGCAAGACTAAGCAACATATCCAGTTCTCTAGGCATCAAGGACATAGCATCAAGAATCGTCCTTGAACTGAGATGTCAGACTAAAGTGTACATAATTTAGTATCAATAGAATCAATAGATAGAAGGAATAGATTTCTTGTCATTCTTCTATGTATATATAAATGATTTTGGTATCGATGCAAATATGTATTAACTGAAAAATCGTTGCCCTTTACTTTGATAGTTGATTCAATATTTAATTAATTTTAGCATATATTTGGAAAAAATTTAAAATCCATTGAAAAATATATAATTCATGACTTCGTCAAGATTACATATCAAACTAATATTTCTAAATTGATATCGTTTAAGGCAATGTGAAATTAATTATTTGTTGTTTGTAGATTACATGATGCATCTTTTGAATAATTTATAGAGAATAGATTCTCCTTATACAAGACAACTTGTAATATGCAGCCATAAAATAAATGAATTTTCATTCCATAGCCATAATAATATACACCAACACTATGCAAATTAATGGAGGGCGTAATCAATGGACACTGTTTTAATTTAGTTAATAAAAATAAGAGTAATTAGAGAAGTCAGTAATTTTGATCTACTTTTAAATATTATGTATTATGTTTAATATATAACTAGTTATCTAGTATTTCTTAAATTATTTTAAAATATCTGGTTATTTGTGAATTTTTCCGTATATTTTTTAAGAAAACCTAGATGGATCGTTCTAATGTTGACAGCAATTAATGGGTACTCAAAATTCAACTGAGATAGTAGTGTATTTGAAACTGAAGGCTAAGTTATTCCATTATTTGAATCTTCATAAAAGAAAACAACAATCTCAAATCTTAACCATTGGCTCAAAATTGTTTCCTTTTTCCACTGACTCTTTACTAAATAAATACAAATGCCTTCCACAAGAATATAGTTTCAACATCCCAACTCTACATGAAAACATATGTCACATATACCCAACAAATTAACCCAACCCCCACACCCAAGGAAAAAAATTGAAAAAAAAAAAAAAACAAATTAATATGAACACAACAAATAAATTGATCAGATCATATGATTTTGTTTGAACTGCCATACTGATCTTGCTCGGACGATCTCTGCGTTATCGTCTTCCATACGAAGCAAATGTCTGCATTTGAAATCTTCTTTTGCAGTATTGTTTTCAGCTGTTTTTGCTTTCATGCTCGTTAAGGATTCAAGAACATTGGACTGACGGCATTCACGTCGATACTCTAAAGTCATGCTTGTTAGATGACAATCTTCCAGTACATTTATTGGCACACTCTGCACAAAAATGTCGAAATATATATTAAAGGAACGTTACCAATGCGAACATATAGGAATGTGCGACTTGACTCGATGTTCCTCGATACTGTCTCGTACTGTCCATCAATGTTTACTAAACATGTCGAAATTGTATTTAAATATTCTGAATGACATACCTCCAAAATCCATCCTATGTATTTCACATTGTTAACATGCTGGTTAGCATCCATATCACTCCATCGAGGCTGGAATAAAAATTCAATAAGTTGGGGGAAAAAAAAAAAATTAAAAAATGTATCGAATTATATGTACAATAATTACTTACAGCCAAACCGGTTCGGATTTTTTCTGCAGATTCATCAGTGACCTTTTCAATCTTTTCACTGTCAATATCTTCTGTTGCAATTGCTGTTCTATTGAGGTAAAAAGGCTGGACTTCTTTTTTCACTTCGTCTGGGATTTTACACAATCTTCTTGTTTCTCTATTCATTATCACCCATGTACTGCAGAGGAAAACAGTAGTGATCGATATATTACGGCACGTTTTTGGTAGGAAAAATTAGATAGCAATCAATAGTATTTATGGAAGAAATAATAAATGCCCATGATATTTAGTAAATTTTGATAAAAGTTGATAGAGAAGTGTAGTTAAAAAGTTGTGAATCCCACAAAATGTGTGGTTAAAATTAATTGTTACTTTGAGTTATGAGGTGAATGAACCTTGTTGCTCTTGTTATGATCTTTCGAGTATTATAGTCTCGGATGATCCAGTCGCGGCGCATTCCATTTTTCCCGGCTGCATCTACCCATGTATCTATCTCTACAACATCGCCCCTGAAATAATATTTTGACATGGATCAGACTAGGAAAAGATCATAGAAGAAACCTCTTGGACGTTAAAGGTCTAAAACTTGAGCAGGTAAAGAAAAAGAATACAAACCAGGAGCTGTATTTATCGACCCGAACATGTATTCGTGTGACGACCCAAATCAATTTCCTCAGGCTCATCTCTCGGGTTACACCGAATCCATTGCCAGAAACACCAGAGCTCGCCACATGATTCAGGGCTGTCTCCTGTTGTGCATGTTACTTCAGGACAACAATAAACTCCCAATAAATTCAGGTTGAGAAGAAAGAAAAACCAACCTGAAGGAGATTCATAAGTGTTTCCATTGTAGCAGTTTTGTCTGGTCCAATTTCATAAGACCTTATAACAAATGATTGTCTGTAAACGAACCTTTCCTCCACAAACCTGCCAAGAAGGTATTCATGATTTGGCTCATCTACGCTGCTATCTTTAATTAAATCGGCGGCGTTCGTTTGGCCTAAAAATGGCATCCCCTCAACATGAACCCCGTTGACTTTCTTCCCGTTTACCGTTTCGACGTTTTTGTAACCTCTTATATTTGCATTCACCTTCCAGCTTCTTCTTCTGCTACTACAGCCATTGATTCTTGGAGCACAGAAGCTCACTTTTTGCCAAGGATTAATGCCAAAAAAACCCTTCTTTTTCTGGTCTGAAAAACTGTACAAATCTTCCCAATAAGGGAGGGCAGCATTTTGCATCAGTGCCATTATTGCCAATGGTAAAATTTCATTAATTTGTTTGCATAAAAGAGAACAAATTTAAGCTAACGTTGCGTTACTTGTGGACAGGAGTAGCTTATTTTAATAGCAGTAGGCAAACTACCTGTTGACAATGATGGCAAAAGTGAAACACAAAGTTTAGAAGAAATGGAAATTTGTATTAAAACTAATTAACGTGTGAATAACGAGGAGGAAATGAGGTTTTGTAGGTGAACCACTTCATCGAGTGGGGGAGAAAATGGAGACTTCTCCATCCATTCATACACGGAAAAGTGGAGACTCGTGTGGTTAAGTTCTGAATGGTCATCATATCATTGTGGATAATGTAAATTTCTTGTTCGTAAAAATGTCTTAGACGAATAGACGGTGTGGTAGATATAAAATAATATGACCTGCTAGGTTTGTTAAGAATTTAATTGAAACGTACTCGTAAATTGGGACCCCAAAAAAATTAAAAAATAAAAACCGTTGGCAGATAATAATAAAATTATTGAAGGGAAATTTATGGAATTATCCGACTGTAATGAATAGTAATTGAGAAATACATAATATTTATACTAATTATAATATTACATAATTTCATTCCCAATTTTTGGAAAAATATAGAATTTTAGGGGAGATTTTTTTTTTTTTATTAATTTAATTAATTATGAGAACCATATATTTAGGAGAGAAAATAGCACAAATGATTCACAACCTTTAGATTTCTTGCGAAAATAATTTCAAAGGTTTAGATTTTGACATTTATACAATTAAAATTACCAAACGTTATGAGAATGATCCATACCATCATTTTCAGTTAGTTTCCACCATTATAAAATGTTAAATGGCTCAAATGGTTACTAACATTTAAGTTTCTTGCAATAATAGTCTCTAACAAATTAAGCTCATGTTTGACATATTTAGTTTTTAGCATACAAATGTTTGGTGTATTTAGTTCGCAACATATTAAGCCCCTGTTTAAGACCAGTTATTTCAAATAATGTGGTTTGTCTCTAACAAATTAAGCTCATGTTAGGCTTATTTAGTTTGTAACATACAAACATTTCGCGTATTTAGTTCCTAACATATTAAGTCCCGTCTAAGACCAGTTATTTCAAATAATATGATTTGTAATTGTAATTTTTTGAATAATTTGTGGCTAAAAAGTAAGATTTTTTTTTTATTTATGTGCAAATTATTTTATTGATAGAACATGTGTTCGAAAATGAGTTTAAAAAAATAAAGTTTATCATTCTAGATTTCACAATAAAATATTTAATAAAAACTCATTGCATTAACAGTTTAACCTATTAGTTAAAAATAAATAAAAAATCATGGAACACAAATAAACAAATACATTAGACATCATTTTAGGAACTAAATAACAAATATATTTTTACCAGTTCTACTTTCGATTTGAAAAAAATTAAACACATTTTCATCCACACGTACATTCTATTAATAAAATAATATATACACATAAATTATAAAAAAATACTTACTTTTTAACCACAAAGTCTCCATTCTTTTCAAATCGATCAATTCTCAAAATTGAAAATCGAAAATTGAAATCGAAAGTAGAATGATAAAAAATATTTGTTATTCAATTCCTAAAATGTCGTCCAATGTATTTGTTTGCTTATGTTCCATGATTTTTTTTTAAAAAAAAAACTGTTGGTGCCGTTCTCTTTGTGTTTCGATTTTGAATTTTGAGTTTTGGATTTTATTTTGAATTTTGGATTTTGGTTGTTTGTTTTGGGATTGCTGAAAATATGTTCTCTTTATGATTTTGGAGAACTGTTTTCAAAAATAGAAAACTGAAAAATGCGTTTACTTTGTAATTTTCTGATATATTTATTTTGTGATAATTTATATGTAAAAAATGGTTGATTTGTTGAATTACATTAATTTTAATGTCAATAAATTAGTTAGTTCACCATGTTAATAAATTCATCATTAATATTGTTTTAACTAAACAAAAATCCAACCTCATACCAACAAAATCTTAACATGGATTTATATATAACGGCAAAATAACATAAGAGTTTCAAGTGAACGAATTGTCTCACATTTACAAAAATAAAATAAAATAAAATAAAAAATTTACAAAAAAATAAAATAAAATCTTAACATGGATCTATATATAATGGAAAAATAAGATAAGAACTTCAAGTGAATGAAATATCTCACATTTACAACAAAATAAAAAATAAAAAAATCTTAACATGGATCTATATATAATGACAAAATAATATAAGAACTTCAAGTGAATGAAGTGTCTCATATTTACAAAAAAAAAAAAAACTTAACATGGATCTATATATAATGGTAAAATAACATAAGAACTTCAAGTGAATGAATTGTCTCACATTTACAAAAAAAAAAAAAAAAAAAAAAAAAAAAAAAAAAAAAAAAATCTTAATATGGATCTATATATAATGGTAAAATAACATAAAAGCTTCAAGTGAAGAAAGTGTCTCACATTTACAAAAATAAAAAAATAAAAAAAAAAATATAATCTTAACATGGATCTATATATAATGGCAAAATAACATAAGAATTTCAAGTAAATGAAGTGTCTCACATTTACCAAAAAAGTTCAAAACGCGCGTTTTAGACTTTTTAACACAAAATATCCAAAACGCAATAAACTTGTTTTGAGTTTCCTTTGTATTTTTTTTTCTTCGGAAAACGAATTTCTGAAAATGGGCAAAGTGAACGCACTTTCGATATTTCTGAAAATCGAAAACTCAAAACGGTCTGAAAACAGTAAAAAGAACATAGCCTTAATGTGTTGAATTTTTTTGTTACATATTTTATTGTGCACTTTAGAAATTCAAAATAAACTTTGTTTTTTTAAAACTCATTTTCCACCACACATTCTATCAATAAAATAATTTACACATAAATTCAAAAAAAAAAAAATATTACTTTTTAACCACAAATGCTTCAAAAAATTACAACTGCAAACTACATTATTTGAAATAACTGGTCTCAAACAGGGGCTTAATATATTAGAAACTAAATAGGCCAAACGTTTGTATGTTACAAACTAAATAAGCCAAACATGAGCTTAATATTTTAGGGACTATTATCAAAAAAGAAACTCAAATGTTATGGACCATATGTACTATATAAACTTTTTTTATCGATGGAAACTAACGAAATCTGACGGTATGGACCATTCTAGCAACGTTTGGTGATTCTGAGGGTATAAACACCAAAATCTAAACGTTGCGGATTATTTTTGCAAGGAATCCAAAGGTTGAGGACCATTTGTGCTGCTTACCCTATTTAGGAATATTGGAGAGAGAATGTAATTAATAAATAATTTAATTAATTGTGTTAAACTTAATTTTAGGGGTGTGATTTACATTTAAAATAGACAAATAATTATCAAAGTTAATTAATTAAATAAAAACATTACTATAGGAGACTTTACAAATTTGAAATCATTAAGGAGCATTACAGATGTAATAATGATATGTATTTTAACACTAAATAAGACATTACAAATCTTGTTGTGACTTAGGACTGTCATATAGTCCTATTGGTATAAATCATAATTCATAATGGAATAATATTGCATTACACAGATTGTGATGGTAGGTAATAAAATATCACATTGTACATTGATGCCATGTAACCTTAATTATAGAACACATTACATACCTTGTAACTAAATGTTGTAATATAAGCATGTTGATGAGAATCATAGCTGGTTTGACGAGACAAATTAATTATCTAAGCCAAAAAAAATTTGAAGTGCGTGTTTGAAGAACTCCGAGTCAATTGTGGGCTATTTTGGAAGAATATTCAAGGTTAAACAAAGTGATTAAGTCAAAAAAGGAGACAAAAATCAAGTTTTAGATATAATCAAGTTATAGATTCAACCAAAGTTTTGATATAGATAAAGTTCTAATTTGAGGTTCACTAATTCTGAAAGAATTGTATCCCTTTTCGTCTAGTTTCCAACGCATTTTGAATAACCTCAATCGGATAATGTGATCAAAAGTTATGATCAAAGTACTGAAGATGGTGTGTGCAGAAATTTGGACTCTAGCGCGATCGCGAGCCAAATCAAGGGCGTGATCGCGTTTCAGAGATAGAAGCTTTTGGTGATCTCCATGCGAACGCGATTTTTTCCCTTGCGCGATCGCACAGTGGATTTGGAATTCAGTTTTCTCGAGATTTCATTTTAAATCTGAACCCTTTTATTTCTCTTTTTTCTTGTACTATAAATAGACACTTTAAAACCCTAGAACAATAAACTTGGATGTTGAATGAAGCCCACTCTTCTTTGGATGAGGTAAAAACCCCTTTCTAGTTGTAATCTTCATAGAAGTTCTTCAACTTTAACTTGAGTATATTATTCTTGTGTTTGTTGTTAATTTCCAAACATCTTGAAATTTACTTTATTCTCTCCATTGGGTTAGGGTTTACTTAGAATTTTGGTTAGGGTGAGCTTGAATCAAGATTTATCACTTTCTTACCATTTTTAGCTTTCTTATGTTGATATTAAATTGTTGTGAGAATTTTTTGTCCAAACATTAAAGGGGTTCGCATCATTTGGTTTCAGAGTCTGGATCTAAAATTTGTATATCTATCCTTTAATTTCTTGCTATTGTTTGTTGTTCATCATATCACCAAAAAAAATCATGTTCTTGAGCATCATTGAATTCTTACATATTGGGTATATTGATTGTTGAGTTTGTTGTGAATTTCCATTAGTCATACACTACAATTCTACACTATCCAAAAATGTGTACACAAAGTGTTTGATAAAATGCTTCAATGAATACTACACTATAAATTCCTTTGTGTTCAACATCTATGCCTTATCAAATACTTGTAGTTGTTCATTCTCATTGTTGAAATTGTATTTTTAACATCTTATCCCACATATCACTTGTCATCTTGGGTATAGCAAACAAAAAAATTTCACTTGCTATTATATCCATTCATTCCTATATCTCTTATTTGATTGTGATTTCTTTTGACTTCACAAGAATTATGCTTCTTGATTTAGTTGATTACCTTCCTTGGAGAGCTTGAGAAAGGAAATTTTGAGTTGAAAAAGGCAAGAGTGGTGAACTTATTATTAGGTAAAAGCCTAAATTGAGTGAAACACAAGTGAAAATATTACTTATGAGGACACTACCACACTTGCACAACATGTCAAATTTCAATACTCAAAGTGAGAAAAATTCCAATGCTCAAACTCAAAACTTGCGAGACATGTTGCAAACTCTTTCAACCAATTTTACTACGAAAGTAGAAGAAACTGAAGGAAGATTGAAAAGAAGGTTGGGTAGATTGGAGGCAAGGAGGGAAATCTCAATACCAAGGAGTAATAGAAAATTTAGGGATGAGTTTGATGATGATAGGGTATGGCATAAAAGTGGAACATGGGTAGGAGTAGAGGATAGCGATGTGATAGGGAATTTGATAAGGGGCTTAATCGAGGTCATTTAAGGCGGCACAAGGTTAGGGATGGAACGTATGCGAATGTTGGTAGTGTAAAAATGAAGATTCCATCATACCATGAGTGTAATGACTCGGGTCCCACTTAACGGGCTGTCCCGACCGTTAGATAACGGCGTACTGTCCCCACTGTACCAACACGAGTCTCTTCAGCATGCTTTGTCCTCACTCACACGCTCCCCTAGAAAACTTCCCAGGAGGTCACCCATCCTAGAATTTCTCCAAGCCAAACATGCTTAATTGTGAAGTTTCTAACGATGGACTTCCGGGAAAGAAGTTGCACTTTGTTAGTATGAGTAATACCTATTATTTCTTTTAAACTTTCTTAATCGGGGTATTACAATCACTCCTTGTTAGACTTGCAACGTCATTGTCCCGCTTAACCCATCTGAGGATCTGTTGCCAGGCATTAGGATTCTAGAGGTGGCTCTCGCCCTATGGCGTAGCACTTAGTTCCCGATTTCCGACTGGCGGCCGGCTCTGATACCATTTGTAACGACTCGAGTCCCACTTAATGGGCTATCCTGGCCGTTAGATAACGACGTACTGTCCGCACTGTACTAACACTAGTCTCTTCAGCATGCTTTGTCTTCACTCACACGCTCCCCGAGAAAACTTCCCATGAAGTCACCCTTCCCAGAATTTCTCCAAGCCAAGCACGCTTAACTATGGAGTTTCTAACGATAGATTTACGGAAAAGAAGGTGCACCTTGTTAGTATGAGTAGTACCTATAGTTTCTTTTGAGCTTTCTTAGTTAGGGTATTACAATGAGAGGGGTTCTACGAAGAAGGTGGAGAAGGAGAGTGATCCAACGTTGGACCTTAAGGAGCTAATGAAAAATTTTGAAAAAGATTTATTGCATGGGAGTGTGAAAAAGTTGAAAGAAAGGCGGTAGTTGAGTTGCAAGAAGTGCCCCAAGATAAGGAAGTTGAGAAGAAGGAGGGAGAGCTAAAAATTGAATCAGTTGATAAATCTCCAAATTTTGATGCAGAAGATCAAGATATTGATGAGGGGGTGCATGAGCTTACCAATGTAGAGGAGATTGTTGAGAGTAAAAATGTGGGAGAGTTGATTGAGAATAATAATGTGAAGTAGGTGGTTGAAAATAAAAATTTACGAGTGGTGATTGAAAGAGGTGATGGGAAGAGTCTTGTTGTTGAACCTGATGGAGTGGTGATGATTTATCACGAATACCAGGATCCATACCTTGTATTTGGAGAAACTAATGATTCCCACCCTATTTTGCTTAAATCTATTTTGCAAGTTAATCGCATTTCGATCTTTGGACCACACCACATATATCCAAAGGAGTTCATGATTCGATCATTCCACATATCCAAAGTTGCAAAGTACTATTGGTTGAACGTGAGGCATGAAAGCAAGGATTTCCATTTTGATCCAGGAGGTGCAATGAAACATCATGATCAAACTGATGATTCGGGACAAATCATTTTGAAGAAGGAGGGTCTGATGAGAATCATAGCGGGCTTGGCGAGACAAATTAATTATCCAAGCTAAATTTTTTTTGAAGTGCATGTTTGAAGAGCTTCGGATTAATTATGGGCTATTTTGAAAGAATATTCAAGGTTAAACAAAGTGATTAAGCCAAAAGAGGAGTCAATAATCAAGTTATGGTTTCAATTAAAGTTTTGACAATTTTCGAATTTGAGGTTCACTATATCTGGAAGAATTGTAGACCTTTTTGTCTAGTTTCTAACACATTTTGAATCACCTCAATTGTACATTGGGATCAAAAGTTATGACTAAAATACGAAAGATAGTACGTGCAGAATTATGGACTCTCGCGCGACCGTGAGCCAAAACAAGGGCGCGATCACTCGTGTGTTTCAGACACAGAAGCTGTTGGCAATCTCCACGCGATCGCGAGATTTTCCCTTGCGTGATTCATTCTAAATCTTAACCCTTTTATTTCTCTCTTTTCTTGTACTATAAATAGGCACTTTAAAACCCTAGAACAATAAACTTGGATGTTGAATTAAGCTCTTGAGAGGCTCCTCTTTGTGTGAGGTAAAAACCGCTTTCTACTTGTAATCTTCACGAAAGTTCTTCAACTTTAACTTGAGTATATTATTCTTGTATTTATTGTTGATTTTCAAACATCTTGAAATTTGTTTTATTCTCTCAATTGGGCTAGAGTTTACTTCCTTAGAATTTTGGTTAGGGTGAGCTTAGGTCAAGATTTATCACTTTCTTACCATTTTTAGTTTTCTTGAATTGATATTAAATTGTTATGAGAATTTTTGGTCCAAACACCAAAGAGGTTTGCATGACATGTAGTGTTAAAAGGAATTACACTTCATTACACGTATTTTAATACTCAATAACTAAGTATTACATAGTACATTACATATTGTATATGTTATAGATAATGTATAACCATATAATAATATAATATCATATGAATTATACTTTATTACACATATTGAAATGCTGATAATCACTTAATTCGTATCATTTAGTAATGAAATACAATTATGATCATTATCATATCCATGGTGCTCAGTAATCATTTCAAATTTGTAATGTCTCTTGTAATAATATTTTTATTAACTTAACACATCCTTGATACTCAGTAATCCATTCAAATTTGTAATGTCTCATATAATAATATTTTTGTTAACTTCCATAATTATTAGTCTATTTTGAATGATTCATTTTAATCCACATAAAAGGGGGGGGGGGGGGGGGGGGGCATAAAGAACAAATCTTTAATTCATGGCAATTGAATCAATTTTTAGCCTATGTTTGATTCTCACTGTTGGGAAAAATGAATTTTGAATAGTAATTGATGAGATGTTGTGTGAATGAAAATGATAGAAAAGTTTTGATTTATGCGTAGAACATTTTATTGTCACAAATTATGGATAAAATTGAGTACGGTAGAAAAAAAAAAGTTAAAAATAATGAATCAATCATAGACACATTAAAAATTTGTCTTTTCTATAAACCAGATGGAAGCATCTCCAACTACCATTTTATGTTGTGGATATTAAAATCAAATTTTATTAAATTTTGGTAAAAGTTGATAAAATATATGATTAAAAATTGTTAAAAGCCCATAACATGATTAAAATTAACTGATAACCTCAACTTAGATTAAAATTGATTTTTTATCACAATCAACCAGCGCATAGTACAGAGGATTTTAAATTTAAAAAGTAACATTTTTGACACATTCAAACAAACTCTCCCTCTCCATATACACACTTTGAAAAAAGTAATAATGTCAAATGTAAGATGTTCCAATATTTAATAATGTTAATTTTGTTAAAATCTCTTGTTTCATTGTAAAAATTCTTAATCGTCTTCTTCTAATTGAATTTTTTTGTCCAATGAATAAAAATCAGTGTTTAGAAAATCGAAATCGGTTCAAACCGAAAAGGTTACTGGTCAAGGCAGAAAAGGTTCGACCGGGTCGGACTGGGGTCAAATCAGTTTCAATTAAAATATAAAAAATTATTCCATAAATTACAATTTTTCTAAAAAATAAGTTATTTTACAAATAAATTAATATTTACTCATTTAGAAAATTAAATTATACATAAAAGTAGCTTAAAACAATTAAAAAAAAAATTGAAAATTGAGTTTTCTGACCGATTTTCGAAGAGGACCGGACCAGTTTTTTCGGTCGATCCGGTCCGATTTTCTAAACCTTGATAAAAACAAAACATATAACTTTTTATATCTTTTTATATAAAAATAAAATATAATCAAGAGACTTTACAAAAAAATAATTCGAGGGAGAAAATGAAATCGAAAATCTTAAATAAAAAATAAATGTAAAATAATGGGAGAATGTTTATTTAAAATATATAGTCATTTTACAATAGAGAAAATAGATTGTAATGAGTTTTGCACAAGAAATGTTGATCAGAGGTAACAAATGGGATGTTTTGTGCAATAGAAGGACCAACTCTGCAAGAAAGTGTTGAAATAACGAAGCCAATTTCAAGTTTGAAATGTTAGTAGCTATTTATCAATGTTTTCAGATCAGACTTGCCAATGAACTAGTCGAGAGATCGGGTAAATGGTTAGGGGTTTACACAAGTATTAAAATAATATTAAAAATAATCATAAAATTATATTAAAAAAAACCTTGATCTTTGACCAGTTTGACCCGACCGGATTCTAGGAGTCACCGGCTCGAGTTTTGGCCCGGGTCACCAATTTCCTTGTCAACCCAACTTGGCCAGGTTTTACAACATTGCTATTTACACAAGGAAGATAAATAAGTATGAAAATAATACTCATGGATCTAATACCCGTTGGAGACCCGACGCAAACGGCTGGGGATTACTCGAGTTTGTGAGTCAAGTATGTAGTTAAATTTAGAACGTAGGTATGGTCAGGTGTGAGTTTTTCTAAAAATTCATACCCGATCGCATACCCGTTTGTTGCATTAACAAAAAATTTAGCCTTTAAAAAGCACAAATATAAGTCACAATTTACAAACATATTTTTCTTATTCTTTCAAACATTATCGTACTTCATCACCAAAAAAAATTTCCGTTCTCTTTTTCTCAAGTTTGTCACGTTTTCCTTCAATATTTTTAGTTCTTTCATCTAATTTGCTATTAGTATGATTTCTTTAAATATGCTAATTATTTCTCATTAGTTTGTCATGTTTGCCTAGAAATAGCAATGGGCCGAACCGAGCCGGCTAGGCCCATTAAGCTCGCAGCTCGGCTCGTTACTCAGGGTCAAGCTCGTGGCTCGCGAGCCGAGCCGGCTTGCGGCTCGTACATAATTTTTTTTTCTTTTTTTCATTTTTTCATTAAAATTAATATTTTATTTAAAAAAAAAAACGTGTCCAAGAGCCGAGCTCGTGGGCTCGGCTCGTGGCTCGTGTTTCACGAGCCGTCAATGTAAAACGAGCCGAGCCGAGCTCGGCTCATTTTAGGATTTGCTTGTTTGGCTCGTGAACGATCCCATGAGTTCGACGAGCCGAGCCGCTCGTGGCTCGTGATTTGACGAGCCGAGCCGACGAGCCGCTCGGCCCGTTTGCCATCTCTGTGTTTGCCTTCAATTCTCTTAATAAAAAAAATTACAAAAAAAAAAAAAGAAAAAAGAAAATAAAATGAGTTTTAATGCTTATGAAATTATACTTGCTTCCGACCGGCACCCAACCCACTTCAGTGAGGTGCGTATGTGAGTCGAGTATGGAAGCTAAAAAATCCTAATGAGTAGTGTATAGATTTGTTAAACTCAACTCATACTCGACCCATTATCAATTTATCATTCCTACATTTAAAAAAAAAAAAAAATTGATGGTAAGAAAAGACAATTGTATTTGTACACAGAGAGGAACAACCTTAGGCCTTGCTTGGTAATCATTAAAAAAAAAAAAAAAAAAAAAAAACCTCAATTTTTATAGCACTTACTTTTAAGCACATTAATACAATAGATTATTTTTCACTCGTAAATTCAAAATTTTTCCTGACTTTTTAACCATACATTCTAAAAATCAGTATTCAAAAATTATTTTTCCCAATTAATGATGGTGGTCAAAGAGACTTAGCCCCCTATTTGGTGTAGAGTTTTTGTAGCTTTTTGAAGAATATGATTTAAAATTATTTGAAAAGTCGAAAGTTGTGAGTTAAACTAAGAATGGATGGTTGAGATTGCGTATTTGTAATATTTGTTTTTAAATAATGGTGCTCAAACATGGGCTTAATGATCGAGTCCAGATCTATTGTTTTAAAATAGTGTCCCCTTAACTATCCGTCCAATTAAAATTGTATACATATACATGCTATCTAGCAAACATATTTTAAATCTACAAAAAAAATTACATTCAAAAGTCACGTCATGTGTACAATATTAATTGGATGAACATATATGGGGAATCAGAGCTGTATATGTGATTTTGGAGGCCTGAGACGAACACTTTATTCTTGAATGAATGGGCCCTGGGCTTTATGGTGCCCCGGGAAAAAAAAATTGGGGTAGGCTGAAAAACAATAATAAAATTCAAATTCACACAAGACACATGTACTAAATGATATGCAAATTCATCGTAAAATTGCAAGTAGTAAAAAAATTCAAGAGTATTAACTAATATAAAACAACGAACAAAATATGATGATCAAGAAAATTTTTAAAACTCTACAAGCATCCCTTATTCTCCAATCAAAAAAAAAAAAAAAAAAAAAACACCTAACTTTCACCAAGCATACAAAACTTTTTCCTAATGAATATAAAGTTCATTAGGATAATCCAACATTCATCTTTGGACAGGTAAACTTAGATTCTTAGGTGACGTTCTGTTTGTATTTTATTTTGTATTTTTATTTTCGAAAATGTTTTGTATTTTCTATTTTCAATTTTGTTTTTAAATTTGCTAAAAACGCATTTGGTTTGTCATTTCTGAAAATTAATTTTGAAAATGAAAAGCTGGAAAACACGTTATGTTTTAAATTTTGCAGAATACTCTATTTTTAATTAATTTGCTTGTAAAATACTAACGACTTAAACTTACTTCCTTTCACAATACACAGAAAACATGGTTACATGCAACACACTAATGTGAGCATTAAGAGTCTATATTAACACGGCTTGATCAGGTTTGAGATTTGAGGAAGCTCTAGTTCTATTAAAATCCAGAAAATGCAAGTTCTTTCAAAACCACCAGAGTCCATTTATCAAGGTATTTTTTGAAATATAACAACAAGAATTTTCACTTAATTTTTTTTGTAATGTCGATATTGAATTCAATAAAACTTTATTTAAGCTTATTTCTAATATATATATATATATATATATATATATATATATATATATATATATATATATATATTAAGTTTAGTCCCAAGTTAGGATACTTCTTTAAAAAAAAAAAAAATCTCAAAACGTGTTTTCCACGTTTTGAATATTTTTTGCTGAAATACATACAAAACGTTCAAAACGAGGTTTGGGCGTTTTGTGTACAATTTTTTTTTTATTTTCCAAAATGCGTTTTCGAAAATGGTAAAGAGAATGCGTTTTTAATATTTTTGAAAATAAAATTAAAAAACGACCTCAAAACAGGAAAGAAAACATGGCCTTACATTCTTTCATCTATGCATGGATGTTGGAACTTTAAAATTAAGAAAGCAAATAGAATATTATTGAAAGAACAATTGGATTACAGCGTTATGACAGGAAACAAAACAAGGTGCAACATAAATATTTTCCGTCTCATTTATCAATCCTCTTTATTTCTTTCATGAAATCCACATACCAAACAGATGCTAATAGTAAATTCTAATATTTACCAAATGAAAGTACAAACAAATTACCTAAATCCAATATTGTGAGACAAAAAAGATACTTGTACTTCAATTAACAATTCCCAGCATGTATAAAAACTAGTGAAATATTATTATCAAATCACCAGAAACTCAAACTTCCGCACAAGTTCTAGGAATTTAGCTTTAAAAAAAAAAAATCCAACCGCCACAAGAAAACGACGCCAATGCTGTCATCAGGGAGCCGAACCCTATGTTGAAATCCGAAAATCACTACATTTTTTTACATTTTCTTTACTGTTCGGACGGTCCAATTTCCATCAATCCATCTTAATTCCTCAAATTTCAAGAAATAAATTTGGGAAATCGAAATAAGAGGGAACTATGTTGAAAATCGAAAACCCAATAATCTAATTGACTAATCCAAGATTCAATTTTAATCACATACATGATTTATATGAAGAATATGAAGCCTAACAATACCCAAAAAGAAATGAATATCGAGAAAAAAAAAAGAAGAGGAAAACCTACCTGAAGTCGAAGCCGTTTGCGGTTTGGATTTGGGAGAAAATCACTCACCGGCGCTGCAGCGCGCCAGTTAAAAGAATCCAGGAGGCAGGAGATGATGGATCGTTGTCGGAGTCACTATGAGGTGAGGAAGCTGGAAGGCGGAAGCGTTGTGTAGGAGTCGGAGCGATCTTCAGAACTGAGGAGTGACGAGGGTGGGCTTCTATTCTGATTTCACAGAATTGAGTTATGTTATTGACCAATTTTGTGGGTTGGGCCTATTTTTGGGTTGAAGAAAGGGAGGGAAAAAATAATTGGGCCCAAATAATATAGGTCCGTGTGCCCTGAGGCGGTGGCCTCATGAACCTCTAGGCAGGTCCGGCCCTGAGGGGAATAGATCTAAACATGCAGGAACTTATGGATTTTATCATTCCTAATTACGATAGGGTAAAAGTACTATTTTTCCATGTAAAAATTAAGTTGTAGAAAAGATATAGACAAGGACCTTGCTATATGTACTAACAGACTATACTAACAGTTGTACTAACAACTAAAAGACAAAAAATTTGAATGTATAATTACTACGTTATCCTTCTAGTTATAATTTCTTTAGTTTTCTGATGTTATGTCTATATCTCTAAATTTATTGTTTACATAAAATACGTAGTATATACTATTACATGTTAAAGTTTCTTCTTCTATAATTATATTTAATTCTTTATTTTTTTTTTGTCTAAATCACTAATTATTCTTCCTTTATTTACTATAATTCTAGTAAATTGTGAAAAATCAATAAATTAGGGTTCTTTTATTTCGTAGTCTAATAAATTATAAAATCTTCCTAAATCTTCTCTTATAGTTTCTAATTGTTTAATTGTTTCTTCTCTTAAATATTTAAAGTTGTTTACTTCTGAAGGATTTAATTCTATTAAAGGTTCCGAATTCATAAATTATAAAATTAAATATTTAAATTTGAGTTACTAATTCAAATTTTCTTCTAATAGTTAATTCTGGAACAAATTTTTAACATATGTAAAAACATGTAAGAGATATCATAAACAAAATGATAAATTTAAAAATATAATAACAATACTTGGATAATATCAATGATAAAGATGATATATAATCCACCATAAATAATCAACAATACTTCTTTCTACTTATGGGTCCATCACGTTTCTTTGTAAATCTAATTTTAAAATATTTTTGAGCAAATACTCTTCAGTTATTTATCTAAGTATTAAATACAACTCCATAGGAGATCGTTGTTGTTCGAAAGACTCACGCATTAATGGATGCTCGAAAGACTTACTCTAATACTTTCTTTTTAACACTTAAACAAACACTTCAAAGAGGTTTAGTACAATCCAGTTTCATTTCCTACATCTGAATGTACTCTTTTAACAAAATTTTTATAAAGAATAAACTTATGGCCTCATAAATAATTAGAGTATTACTAACTATTTTATGACTTCATATATATCTATGTTGAGTTTAGTTACTCATACCTTCTGCTAATTGTTTCTGGATTGATTTGATGAAAGAAAATTTTGAACTAGGAATGAAAGGAAAGAAAAAAGATAGAGAGAATATAGATTTTTATTGCTGAAAATCAATATGATTTTCGAATGCTTACAATGAGGAGAGACCCCTCCTTTTATAGTTGGTAAAAACAAAGTTAGGGAACAAGATAATATTCCCTATCTTTTACATACTTGATTAGAAATTAAAGTAGAAAAAGAAAAGATAGGATTACAATAATTTCTACTACTTTTTTAAAGTTTCACATGGGTTTGGACCCCATGCCTTGAATAATTCATGTTCAGACAAGGTAGACTTCGTCCTCATTGTAGTTGAGTAGGTCCCTACAATTATTACACTTGTGAACTGTTTCTACCTCCATTAGTTGATGTAGATATTCATATGCTCCTTTACTAAGATCTAAATTGCTGACAAGTATATTTTCAGCATATTCTCTTAATTTTCATAATTGACAATTAACTTGATTAATTCTTGCAATGCTGTAGCTTAATAATTTGTCATCATTAGATTCATATACCCAAATATTAGTTTGTGTAAGGATATCCCTTAATTCGGTGTACATGACTCTAAATCCTAATGCTCTTTTTTCTGAAATAGCTTGTATCTGTTCTTCTTTGTTAAATGACTTAAATTCTGGTTCTGAAAGAATAGCTTTGCTAGTTACTCCAAGTTTTACAATATGTTCTACCCTTAAAAATTCTTCATCTATAAATTCTGGAATGGTTGAGTAAATCCTGACATAGATATTTTCAGCTTTGGTAATTCCAAAATATGTTTTAACTGCTGCCTTGATAGAATTAGGTAATAATGATATTTCCTTCATATCCTTGCTAGGGTAGATGCACTGAATAAGTCCTTGATCAAACAGTCCCCTGACTGTTCTTAGTTCTGCTCCTCGAAAAATAATTGATTTATTGATTTTTTGATGGCTAATTGTCCTTAGCCATTCTCCTTCTTTTGTCCTCTTATTTAGATACTCTACATACTTCAAGAATGTCTCTAGTTTCTTCATAACTTTCTCTTTTTCTAATAGTTCCTTTGTTACAACTGCTTGTTTCTTCGTAGCTTCTAAAAAAGTTTCTTTAGATGGTTCAATAGTTATGCCAATGGCTTTGGAAAATGAACTTCCAATAATTGATACATTAGATATTCCTTCCTCAATAAGGAGTCCTACAGCTAAATCCTTTGATGGAGAGGATTGAGATCTTCCTTTGTACATTTCCTCAAGAGAACTAACCCTTGACTTGTAAAAATTTAGTTCACTGTTAATTTGTACTATCTGCGCCATGCAAGTATTCACATGGTTGAATAGATTTGAATAGTTGATATTCAATTGACCCATGGCCAAGTTAATTTCTTCTACTTTCTTAAATAGTTCCTCCATGTCTTGATAAATAATCTGCAATAACATTGCCAGTACCCTTAATATAAATAATTTCAAAATCATAATGGTTAAGTTCTAATTGCCATCTAATTAACCTTTTATTTGCAATAGTTTGATCAATTTCTTTAGTTAACCAATATTTGACTTATGTATTATCGGTTCTAATTTTGAATTTTATAGTAACAATAAATAATTCAAACTTTTTAATAGTAAATTTTACAGCTAATAATTCTTTTTCATTTATATGAAATTAGTTTGAGTTTGAGTAAAACTGCCACTAATGTATTGTGCAATCTTTTCCTCATCCTCATTTGAATAAATATATTTAAGTATTGCTCCCTATGCAATTTCGCATGCATCAGTTTCTATAATCCAATCACATTCTTTTTTGAGTAATTCTAATTCTGGTAAATCTTTACAAATGTCTTTAATTTTCTGTACTTCTTCTTCTTCGTCTTTGGACCATGGTGTCCATCTAGTTTTTCCTTTTAGTCTTTTTTGTAATGAAATTAAATGTTTTGCTAAGTTAGGCACATATTTCCTAGTCTGGTTTATAAGTCCTAAAAAGCTTTGTAATCGTGTTTTATCTTTAATATGATTGTCAAACTCTTGTATTTTTGTACCAATATGTTTCTGGAGTTTTATTCCTTCTTAGCTTATTATAGATCCTAAAAATTCTACTTTTTCTCTAGCTATCTCCATTTTTGTAGCTGATAATATAATTCTATTATTTCTTACAATATCTATAAAAATATTAAGATGTTTCAAGTGGTATTGTCTAGTTTTAGAGTAAATAAGAACATCATCAATATATACTGTAATAAAATGGTAATAATCTTTAAATATTTTATCCATGTACCTTTGAAATTCTCCTGAACTATTTTTAAATCCAAAATGTAACAAATTTCATTCATAAAATCCTTGTGGTACTGTAAAAGCTGTTAAATGTCTAGATTCTTCAATTAACATAATATGATAAAATCCATTTACAGAAATATTTCTTTACTCTAATTTGATTAAATAATACCTGTTGATTTGGTATTGGATATTTTAATTCTTTTGTATAAATGTTTAACCTTTTATAATTAATTACCATTCTAGATTTTCCTCTTTTTTGTTCTGAATGTTATATTACAATGAAGGCTGGACTACTATGTTTACTGTTAAATTCTTTAATAAATTTCTTTTCTAGCATTTCTTTTATGTGCATTTCAAATTCAGGTAATTCTTTTGGTATATATTTAATTGGTTTTACACTAATAATCTTAGTGCCATCTTCTAATATAATTTCTGTCATAGGTTTATTTATGTGTCATTTTTCTAAAAGATTTTCTCCTGATAATTTTAATAACTTTTTTGTAATATTTTTTTATTACTATTTGATCAAAATGCTCTTGTACTAAATTTATTCTATTTTTATTGGTCATAAATTGTATTGTTTGTGTTAATTTTTGTCTATCCTCACCACACTGAGCTGCTATATGAGGCATTTTTTTCTCTACAATTAGGATCATTAATTCTTATTGCTATTGCTATATGGTGACAAGGGGTAGATAAAAAGTATAACTTTTTCATCAATAGTTATTGAATAGTATTGTTTTATGAAGTTATTTCCTAATAATATATCCCCTGACATATCATCAAATTGATATACATAAGGTATTTGTAGTTCATATTTTCCTATTTGTATTTTAACATTCCTTACTACTTTAGTTATTAGATTTATGCTTCCGTCAAATCCTGCAAGTATGACTCTTTCTTTGTTATCTTTTTTATTACTCCACATTTCAGAGGGTAATACATTTTCTTTAAATAAACAGGATGGTGCTCCTGTATCAAACAAAGTATGATAATTTCTGCTGAGATATCTATTGTAATTCATTTTAATTAATATATAAATATGTTCTCTTCCTCCTTGTATTTTATTCATAATAACCTTGGTATAACTAGATTCTCATTTTGTATTGTTAATAGCATTCTATCATCATTTATGTAATATGGTTTTACTTGCTCTAAGAAGTCGGTTCCTAATAATAATTCTGTATTTACCTTTCCTGAATGTTCTACGTACATGTTTAAGATTATTTCATTTCTTTTATTTATTCTTATTAGTAATTCTACATAAGTATCCACGAGATTAATATTTTCAAAATAATCTTGTATTTGAATTGGATTATTTGTTACTTTAAGTTCTAAATCTCCTATTATATTTTCTTTTATATGGAATGTAGTTGATCTAGTATCTATTAATATTTTCTGCTCTTTTCATTCTTCATTTATTCTAATTTCTATCATAACTTCAAATTATTTTGTATCATTTCTCTTAGATAGATTCATTCTTGGTATTTTTCTATGTATTTTGGTCATTATTTGTTTTTCTGAATCATTTCTATTTTCTATTTCAGGTAATGATCTTGTACTAGTATTTCTTCTTAGGCTAATTGATCTTCTTCCAAATTCTATTTGTGGTTTATCCATATTGACTAATCTTCTAGCTTGATTAAAATCTATTTCTATATCTTCTGGTATTGTCACTCTTGGATTCTCAGCTGGTTTGTATTCCAATAGATTTTTAAATATGGGTTCTATTATGTGTGTTTTTGTAGCATTTTTAATTTTGACTTCATGTTTACTTGTACAAGTATATATTGTTCTAATAGTTAAATTTATAGTTTTACTTCCTGATTCCATATATATTCCTCTTAATCTGTAATATAATATTAATGCTTTATTTTTATTTTGTTCTCCCATACTTATGCTGAAGTTTGGTCATATTGTAAATTTTACTTTTTGGTACATTAAATTTCCTGTTACAATTTCTATTAAAGCATCTTGTATTGAACTTACAATTCTATCATTCATAATATAGAATTCTATAGGTGTATCTATTCCTTATCTAAAATAGGCTTTTGCTATAATTTGTACAACTCCTAAATATATGTTTTTATTTTTTCTTTTAGTTCAGGATTTAATAGATTTATTTATTGTCTTATAATTTCTTCATTTATTATAGGTATTAATGTATTTCCTGTAGTATCCCTTATGTCTATAGGGTGATTATGATTTCTTGCTACATATGTTATTTCTTTATTTTTCTTCCAAAATGGTAAATTAAATCTTTCTTTTGGTTCTACATCTAATTTTGATTTTAAGATATTTTCATACATTTTAGGATTAAATATTAATCTTTCATTTAGTTGTTCTTCATTTTCTTCTAATTGGTATTCATATTCTTTAGATGTACAATCTTCACTAATTTGCCTAATCATATTTATATATAAATATTCTTCTTCACTGGATTCATTAGTTTCACTTTCATTTGAAGACTCTAATTTCATTATAGAATTTATTACTTCATGCTCTTTTAATTCATAAATTTCTTTATCTTCAGGCGTTTCTTCCCATTCTTCTTCTTGTTCAATAGGTAATAGGTTGTAATTTTCCTTTTCTATTAATGAAATATACACCATACTTTTCTTTTTATCTTTCTTGGGACATTCTAGAAATATATGTCCTACTTTTCCACATGAATAACATTTACATTTTTTAGGATTTTTAGGGTATGTTCTAGTTTTGTTTTGTTTTTGCCTTAAATACCTTTTATATGGTACTCTATACCTTTTAAATGTTTTATTATATGACTTTTTATATTTATTGAATTTTTTAAATTTGTATCTAAATTTATCTTTTCTATAATATTTCTTTTTCTTATATTTTCTTTATAGATGACATCTCCGTTGGGTTGGTTTATATTGTAATTTATCACAGCATAATGATTTTTTACTTGCTTTGTAAAATTTTATCATATTGCTTGCATACATTTTTCTTTTTGTTGCATTTCTATAAATTGTATTCTTGCTCCTAAACTATTATTACTCAATGGTATTTCTAATTTTTCTCATTCTTTAAATAATTCTAAATTTCATGGGTTTAGTAGTTTAAAGAATATTTGGTTCATAATTTCCATACCATATGTAACCTGATTATATTCTACTTTTTCAAAATATTCTCTAAATTCACATGCAAATTGTTTAAAGTAACACATGTCACATATTGATAAATTTTCTAATAAGTATCTATTTCTTAGTTTTGAGCTAATTTTAGTATCTCTGTCTATTACTAATGTATATTCTCTTTTTAATGCATCATCATATCTACTAAGTATAGTTCCTATTTCATCTTGGTCATTTCCTCTAACTTGTCCTATAAAAGTTTCTATTAAATTTTCCCACCATCTTGCATTGGTTCCTATAAATGTATTTTCTAACATTAACTGGAATTGTTTTCTTGTCAATTCTCTAATATAGGCCATCATAGCCATAGATTTCATCCATAATTCTAATTCATGGTCTACATCTTGTACACATCCTAAATCTATCTATCTTCCTTCTGAACTAATTTGTGTTTCCACACTTCTCCATGGTATATATTCTATAGGATAATTTTTACTTGACTTGGTGTAATATTTTTGTTGTGGTATAAAATTATTAGTTTTAAAATTTTGGTTTTGTCCTTGATTCATATATATGTCTGGTGTGTTTTGTGGATTAGTATTGCTTGTAGTTTCTTTTTTAACTTGGTTAGTTCCTGGTTGTTGTATATATTCTGGTGGATTTTGTCCTACTGATACTAAAGTTCTTTGTTGTTCATTCATATTAATTTCTTCTATTTTAAGATTTTTAAAATTTTCTATATAATCTTCTTCTATTATGTAATCTTCTTTACCTTCTTCTTTAGGATTTTGCATAAATTTTTCTATTTGTTCAGTAATCATATTTATTCCTAATCTATTGATAGCTTTAAATTCTTTGTCTGTTATTATTCTTTTAGGTTTTCTTTTTTCCATTTCTTCATATATTTTTGTTATATTTTGGTTTACTATTTCAATATTTTGTTGTATATTATCTAATCTTTTGTGTAAATCATTTTTCCCTATTTCTTCTTCTTTAATTGTTCTTACCATATTTATTTGTTCTATTTTTTGCTTCGTAATTTCTATTGGGTTTTCATATACTCCTACCATATTCCCTATTTTATTTATTTTATCAGTTATTTGCTTAATTTGGTTTTCTAATGTTATTAATTATTTTGATAGGTTATTTACATATTGCTTTACTTTTAATATTTGTGTGGGTATATTTTTATTTATATCTTAATAATCATTAGTTATTTCTATCATTTGTCTTATTTCTAATGGTAAATTATTGATGATTTCCTGAACTTGTTCTGAATTTTTTGCTTGTTCTAAGTTTTGTTCTGTAGTTTTATCTAAACGCATTCCTAATTTATTTAGTAAAAATAAATTTGTCCAATTTAATTGTTTATGTTCTCTGCAAATCCTACTTTTCCTAATAGTATAAATGGTATAAATTCTTCATTTATTTCAGTTATTAATGGTGGTCAATGGCTATTATTTGGTAAATCTTTAGATTTATAATTATATACTCTAGGTTCGATTATTGGTAATTTTTTAGACATTTTTTTAAATATATTTCTAAGTATAACTACTAGCTCTGATATCACACTGGATAAGATTGTGAAATTTTATTTTTGCGGAATTAAATTATAGTCTTCTTCTAACTCTTCTTAAGGCTCTTTCTTTATACTCATTTATATTTCTATTTACTTCATGTCTAATTTCAATTATTTCTATTAATCTGAGATATTCCTTATGTTGTCTTACTAATCTTCTAATTTCATCAATTATTTCTGTTGAATCCACGCCCAAAGAAAGGTACAGTGATCCACCAGCGAAGGCCCAATAAAGGCCCAACGGACCTTGACCCAATGCTAAGGCCTAAAATATCACATTGGGATGAGTGCCGAGGTGGTACGACCAGCAAACCTCTTTTGCCGACCTGGTTAACGCCTAGCCGATGTGCTTTATACTCAGCCGGGGGGGGGGGGGGGGGGGCTTTACGACGTTGACCAGAAGAGAGATGGAGTCAGTGATGGGACACTGCATTTACCAAGACGTGACAGTCGTCCATCCCCTACGAAATGTAGCAATGATTACGGTTGAAAAGCAAGGATTGTCACCTCCATGAGCCAGGGTGATGACAAGTGTAAAGTATGCCACGTGTCGTGATCCGAGACAAGAAGTTCCTCTATAAATGAAGCACAATTGTCTCCAAGTTAGAGGTTAGCAATTTGATACTCTTAACAATATATTTCTCTCAATCCCTTTTTTCTCTTTTACACACTTATATTTCCAGCACCCAATATATATTCGCCTAAAATGAGTACTGAATTTGGCATCGGAGTGCAAACGGGAGCCACCTCGGTTCCCTTTGCAAACTGATTGTTTGTCACAGTGCGCAGGAGATCCACGTGTTCAAGAGGGAGGAGCTGAGACGTGTTGGTCCAAGATCCAGTTGAATTTTGTGGTCAACAATTTCTATAACTTTTGTGCTTAAACATCTTCCAGTTCTTTCTAATTCTAAATATTCACTATGTAAACCTCTAATTAGATCTTTTCTTTTTTTATAAAGTGATGAGGGTCATAAACAGACATAATATTTTTAATTGTGAAATAATTTATAAAAATTATTTTTCAAGAATTTTATTATTTATTAAACTTAATAAAATAATATGATAAATAAGGTATTGGTTAGATAAGTTATTTCCTTAGCTTTTAAAGGGTAAAATAGTTGTTTTATGTTTGTTAGTATGTTGTTAGTAAATATTGTTAGTACTAGGACTGCACACAAAAATCGTGAAACCGCAAACCAAACCTAAACCATTGGTTTGAAATCGTTGGTTTGAAACCACATGGATTCGTGGTTTTTTGTCCTCAAACCGAACCAAACCGTTTCAAAATGGTTTGGTTTAGGTTTTGATTTTCGAAAACCGCAAAAAACCAAACCAAACAAGTTTTATATTTTTAAATTAAAAATTAATTTTATTAGATTATAAAGAAAATAAAATAAGTCAATATTATTAAAATGTACAGACACACATTACGAACATATAGTTGTCTAATATTGTCAACAATTTTTCCAAAATGCTTTATTCTATTAACTCTAACTCTAAGTCCCTGGTGATTGTGGAAATATTTTTACCTTTCAAGAGTAATAATTATATTACAATTCTGAGTGTTAAACTTATTGCCGTGTGACATCATCCGAGAGAGCTCAATTTGTTGTTAAATACTTTATGATTTGCTATATGCTTGTATTTTCTTCTGATTGATTTCATGGATGTAAATGTTAAATTGATTATGTTCTTTCTTTCCTCATTAATACTGATTCAATGCATTATCCTAGGAAACCATTTTGGAAAGAAGATTGGAACTGAACTGATATAATTCTGAGTGTTAAACTTATATTATGTTCTTATATCTTATTAGTTTCCGTTTTATCTTATATATTAACTTATTTTAGCTTTATAAATTAAAAATACGAATTAACTTAACACCTAAAATATGTTATATTATGTCGATAGGTAAACCGCGATTTAAAATCGAACCAAACCCCAAAAAATGGTTTGGTTTGGTATGGTTTGTAAAATGAAATGGTTTGATTTGATTTGAAAAAATGTTAAATCGCTTGAAATGATTTGATTTGAAAATATGTCAAAAATCGTTCAAATCGAACCACGTTCACCCCTAGTTAGCACATCTAGTATTTTTCTATAGACAAATGGCAAACCTCTTTGTTCTAAATTCTACGTGTCATAAAATCTCCATGCAGTGGTGCCACCGATACCTCCTTTTGTCAATCTAGAGCACACCTATTCACTCCGATATATACGTACCCTTTTATAACGTTAATTAATTAATTCACAATACTATTTCTCTACTTTCCTTCGTCATTCTCATAATATTTCTCTCCACAAAATGGAATTAATCCATACATTTCTAAACTTAGTTGCACCTCCATTTACCTTCTTCACCCTTTTGCTTTTCTTGCCTCCATTTCAAATTTTTAAGTTCTTTCTCTCAATCTTGGGCTCCGTATTCTCTGAGGATGTTGCAGGGAAGGTTGTTATCATCACCGGTGCCTCCTCTGGCATCGGCGAGGTATGTAAAAACGTTTTAACTTATGGTACAAGGATTATAGGATATATTGCATCAGCTGTCAATTTTGTGTATCGATGTGTATGTAAAAATATTGCAGCATCTGGCGTATGAGTATGCTAAAAGAGGAGCGCGTTTAGTTCTTGCTGCGAGGAGGGAGAGGAGACTTCAGGAAGTAGCCGAAACGGCACGGTATATCGGGGCACCGGACGTTGTTGTGGTTCGTGCTGATGTTTCGAAAGTTGAGGACTGCAGAAAGATTGTTGATCAAACTATGAATCACTTTGGTAGATGTAAGTAGCACATTTACAGTACTAGAAAGTTACTTATAATTGAAAAGGTAAGGTTTAAAATAAATATTTTTAATCAATGTAAGCTAATTAAGAGCCTAATGTTTTATTTTAAAAAAATTTATTTGAAATGAATAGTAATTTTTAGGAGAATGTGTGGTTTTTATGTGTAAAATTATTTTACTGATAAATATGTGGTTAAAAAAAAAAAAGAGAAAATGTGTTAAAAATTTTAAGGGGGTCAAACAGGGGGTTAACTAGGGGAAATTTTTTTTACCTAAAGTTATTTGACAAAAAGAAATATTTCTAGATGCTATTATTCTTGCAATTAATGCGTTTTTCCCCCCCTTTATGCAGTGGATCATCTGGTTAATAATGCTGGGCTTTTGTCAGTTTCTATGCTGGAAGAGGTTGAAGATGTCACTGATTTAAGAGCAATCATGGTAAGACCTAGCTAGGGCTAAAATCTGAGTTCAACTCAAATTCGGAAGTTTGTTCTGTACATGGAGAAAGTCTTTATGCCACGTATGATTACACAATTTCAAAGTGAATCCGTACATAAGTTATTGCAAAGTTTCATAACTTTCCTTATGTAAGATAAGCTATCTGTTATTCCCTTAACCATTTCCAATTCACTTTTAAACTTCAATTTCTCATTCACCGAACATCAATTTGGGCATGTGAATATATGATTTTGATGTTATGATGGAGGAGCTCAAATCCATTTTCATCTTTCACAAAAGAAAAAGGGTCCCACAAAAAATTCATGCCCAAACACCTCGATGCCCATTCATCGAGTAGCTAGTACTAGGGTAATAACACCTGAATTCCATGAAAATGTCACATTCGAGTAATTGTTTTTCTACTTTTTTTCGTTTGATACGAAGTGGGAATTGAAATTGAAATTCTAAAGTAAAACCCCTAAAGCTAAGCTTAAAATTGGCTAATTTCATGGAAAATCAATTCTTAGGGGAAGGTGGTTTTTGTTCCACACCCTAAGAATAAAAGAGTGACATGAAAATAAGCATTGATGCAATGTGACAATTCTCATCTGTTGTGGTCTGCAACATATTCTGTGATAAGAATGTGATTTGCACCATTACCATAAGAGAAACACCAAGTTTCAGTCCATTCGAGTTCTGGCCTCTGATATGAGTGGTTTGATCTAACAGGATATCAACTTCTGGGGTTATGTCTACATGACTAAATTTGCAGCTCCTTACCTCAGAAACAGCCAGGGTCGAATCGTTGTGCTATCTTCATCTGCTGCTTGGTTGCCAGCACCAAGAATGAGTTTCTACAATGTAATTAGCTTTTGTGTATCTATTATTCAATTCTTGCAGGCATTAATATATAGTTTACTAATTAGTTTTATATATCATGACACCAGGCAAGCAAAGCAGCAGTTGCACAGTTTTTCGAGACACTGAGGATCGAGTTTGGGCTCGACATTGGGATTACTCTTGTCACGCCTGGGTTCGTAGAGTCCGAATTTACTCAAGGCAAATTCATAAGTAAAGCTGGAAAACTCGAAGTTGATCAGGATATGAGAGATGTAAGTTCTTTGACCATCTCTCAACTTATTTTTATTTATTTTCTTTAAAAAATAATAATCTTGTGATTATTGAACTAGGTTCAAGTGAACATAAACCCTATCCAGGGAGTCGAGAGCTGCGCGAAGGCAATCGTTAACAGTGCTTGTCGGGGTGAAAGATACGTGACGGTGCCAGCATGGTTTACGGTCACTTTCTTTTGGAAGACATTCTGCCCGGAGGTCCTTGAATGGCTGTACAGATTCTTACTCATTACCAGCCCTGGGGACTCATTGAATGAGGCAATTGGCAAAAAGCTAGTCGGTTTCCCTGGAGCTAAGGCGGTTCTCTATCCTGAAACTGTCCAAACACCAGAAACAAAGAAGGATTGAGGTAGTTTTGAGTTTATGTAGATGTGCTTGTGTCTTCTGTTGGTAACAGCAATTGTGGTTTGTACATAAAGTTTGGTTTCAATAAACTTGAACTGTTGTGTATGGGAGGAAAATATTGTCGAAACTTCTATGTACCTTATAAAATATTGGTGTGAAAAATCAAGAATAAAATGGAGGGGTAGGATTTGAAATGAACAGTTAGGATTTGAACTCCTAATTTTTTAATTACAAAAAGGATAGTAGGGGAGGGGGGGAGGGGAGAGGGGTAGGATTTGAACGGAAGATCGGGTAGGGGTAGGGAAAACTAGTGTAACTTGGTCATTGTAATTTGTACATAGAGGATCATAGGGGAGGGGGAGTGGGGTAGGGTTAGAATGGAAGATCGAGTAGGGGTAGGGAAAACTGGTGTAACTTTTGGTCATTGTGACACGTTCTCGAATCTTAATATTTAGCCCCTTGTTTGATTTTCATAGTAATTGAAAAAGTAAGTTTTGATAGTAATTTTGAGAAATCGTGTTGTTAAAAAGTGATTTCAGAGTAATTCTAGAGTGACATTTTAAATTGACATTTTAAAGTAACATTTTGACATAGCGCAAATACATTGAATGATGAAAAGGTAAGTGGTGGGGGTAGTTATTTACATCACCCAATGTATGTGCGCTATATCATAATGTCACTTAAAAATGTCAATTTAAAATGTCTCCCTAGAATTACTCTTTCAAAAATAAAAGATTGTAGGCTTGACTTTTTTGAAAGATTGATATTAATTACTTTAAAAAAAATATTTTTTATTAAATTTTTAGGGGAATCCAACAAGGGCTTAATGGCCAACAAAATTTAACAATTAAGTCTTTGTTTCATTCTTTTAAGACAAAATCTTTTTTTTACAGTCATCAATCTCAACCATCCATTAAAAGTCAATTTCACAATATGTCCCTGTTTAGTCCCTAGTTTTTGGTAAGTTTTTGTAGTTTTTCAAATAATGTGTGATTTAAAATTGTCTGAAAAGTCAAATATTATAAGTTTGATTAAGAATGAATGGTTGAAATTGAGTAATTTAAAAACTTGATTTTATAATATTGGGGCTAAAAAAATGTTCCTGGTGATAAATGAAAGCTTTGCAGTTTATATTAAAAATAAATAGTAAAAGTATTTACTTATTTTTTTTTTTCATTTGAACAGCCTTTTTATTATCTACATGAAATCAGGGATTTGTAGCTCTCGGAGTAAGGTGATCTGTTTATGTAGGATTATACTTCTACAATCAATTTTGTACAAACTACAAAGGGGTGTAATTGGTCCCTATCTTTCACACTTCTTGCATAATCTGTCCTTATATTACATTTTTTTTCATTTTTTTGACAAATTCACCCTTACCTTCTCAATTATTTGCCAAATTCGTCCTTGTCGTTTGTTTCTGTTAACTTCAGTCGTTATCACGTGTAATTAAAACTCAATTATATTTTAAGTTGAGGGCAAATTTGGAACAAAAAAAACTGACATTTCAAAGGAAATAAAAATGTTGAGCGGAAATCTATACATGTAACTCATTTTGGCGCCAACATGATTTCTTCCATATGAGCTCACTGTATAGGTTGATTACTACATATCTGGAGATAATAGTGAGCCTACTCATAGGAATGAAAGTGAAGATATTTTTTTTTTTTAGTTTACGGGGAGATGCAGATAATAAGTGTTAAAAATTTGATTTTGGTTTTTTATACATGGGTATGTTGGAAATTAGGTTTTAGTAGCAAGATCTTAAGTACTTAGAATTATCACGTGTTCATGAGATCTGATCTATCCAAGAGTTGTTGTAATTCCAATATTAGTGCAATGAGTTCACGTGAAGAAGATGAATGAACCTTGCTACTTAATTTATTTAAATTTTTTTTTTTTTCTGAAAATCATCCTAACCTTTCATGAAATGTGCAAAATACATCTCTACCTTATACCTATTCTTGTGATACACATCCTTAACTTTCGTTAAACATTGTGAAATTCATCCCTAACTTATATTTTCTTTGCGAAAAACAAAGGATCTTTCATAATTTTTTGAGAAACATATCCGTTTAGAATTAGGTAAAACCAGCAGATTCACTGCTTCAAACGCAATTCACCTGTGTATATATACAATAGCAAATCCAATATTTACACAGAAAAGCACATCCAATGCAATCATACAAGCATTATAGAAAGCAACTAGTAATCTACATTACCATTACCATTACCAAAAGATGAGAATATCACCGTTACAAAAAGTTCGTGCAAAAAGAAGACTACAGCATTTTTGAATGTCATCAAATAACAACAAAAAATTCTGAACGTGGGTAACTCATGACCCATTTGCTGGAGTTGGTGGTGCTCCTTTACAAGACCTTCTATATGCTCTATTTCCCCGCATTTCGTGCATCTCACAATCAGGCCTACTCTTTCTTGCCTGCCACTGGGAGGAGGAGGAGGAGGAGGAGGAGGAGGAGGAGTACTCGTGGATGTTTGAGATTTTCTTTCCCTTTTATATTGACTCGATGATGGCTCCCCATTTGGTTCCCTTCGTCAGTTCTTCTTTGGTCTTACCGACCTTTTGCTGAAGAATGGTGGGCTCAATGGACATAAACCCGGATTAGGCCATGAATTTAGACTAGTAACAAGAGAAATAGAGGGCGAATAGGTAAGAAGATAGGCCACTTTCTTGTACATGTCGTCAACATATTCGATGGCATTCATTCCCCTTGACGCAAGAGAAGCAATGGCATGGTAACAAGGAATCCCAGAAAGTTGCCAAGAACGGCATGAGCACGTTCTTGCTTCGATGTCAATAACGTTTAATGGATTGCCCACGTTATGCTGGACTTGGAACTTAAGGTTCCCTAAATAATCATTCCACTCATACCTTGCTTGCGCTTTATTCTTTTCCAAAATCTTCAAAATTTGAGGGCGACATCTGCACTCCATTTCTCACATGCTTCTCTACGAACCACAATTCTTTTCATTAAGTACACACGAATATCCTCGAACATAGCTAGAATAGGATTTTCTCGTGCCCCAATAATCGTGCCGTTGAAGGACTCACACAAGTTGTTAAGGAGAATGTCACATTTATTCAATTATCGAAAATGGAACTTGCTCCATTGCTCAGCATGTATTTCTTCATGCCATCCATAAGATGCACGATTCAAATCCAACATTTTTTGCATCTTTGTCAGCCATTAAGGTACAGTTGTGGCTCGAGCTGCATCCCACAAGCAGTTTTTCAAAGCTAAACCATGGTGAGTGGTACTGAAGTTGTAGTATAAGTACCTAAAACATGTCATATGCTCTGAATGCTCAAACAAAGACTCAATGGCATTTCTCAATCCCTTCTGCTTGTCCAAAATTAAAGTCCATCTATAACTATTATTCATCCCCAAATCATCCTTCAACAAACCAAGAAACCATGTCTAGTGTTTGGCATTCTCTATCTCAACAATAGCGTATGCAATAGGATATATACCACTATTGTCGTCTATCTCGGTCAACAATTGACCCTTGAGCTCTATCTTCGGGAAACACCCATCAAGTCCAATCACCCTTCGGCACCTACCTAGAAATCCCTCCTTCAAAGTTCCCAAGCATATGTACAATCTCTTGAACTCACTTGCATATCCCTCCAGTTGAGTAGTTATTCCTGGATTTGTCTTCTTCAACTCTTCACAGTAATCACAGATAAGTTAGTAATGTTCTACAACAGTACCCATTATCTTCTCAATTTCCTTAGCCTTTGTTCTGTACGTCGCCCACACTGAAATGTCCCCCAAATTTTCCATTTTCACCTTGTTTATAAAAGCGCTCATTGACATGTTCGGTTCAGCCCGCCAATCAGGATCATACTTTTCAGCTAGAAATGTGGATCTCACCCTCCTATTAGTATATACCATAGGGAAAGTATGCTCCCCTCTATATGTCTTAGTTACAAAACTAGGTTTTTTGCCCTCCTTTGTAGCATACAAAACATAACTGTACGTCTCGTGACATAATTTCCTCAATCTGATTGCATCATCTTTCTTGTATTTGATAGCCTGACTGTGTTTTATTGAATGTTGAGTAATGCAGCCTTCAATACAATCTTTGACTCAAATATTAGCCCTGAAACATGAAGACCAATGATAAACACTAGAGTTTTAATTGTTGCAATACAAACAAAATAATGAAAGTATGAAAAGCAATTACCTTCTCTAAAAGTTGGCTCCTCCATGTCAATCGTGGAATTGAAAGTATGAGCCCTTGGTATGTTTCTCGAAGATGTTTCATCTTTCTCATCACTGGCCAAACTCAGTAGCTCTTCTGAGTCTCCATATCCAGTGTCAGTATCTCTCACTTCTTGTCCTTCCAACCCTTCAAATCCAAAATCAAAATTCACCCTTTCATTAGCCCTATTAGGGTCTACATGATCATCATCCATCTCATAATCTGATTCCATAAGACCCTCGACTTCATCGCCACCAACTATATCTTCTTCAACATTTTCAGCCCTCACCTCAACATTTTCAGCCCCATCACCATCTCCTACATCGAAGACAATACTTTCCTCCAAATGTCTCTATATATGTTCCTGTCCTTCACTGAATAAATTCTCATATTGGTAGTACCCAAAATTCTCCTCATCAAACCTAGGGATATAGCACTCATCAAATGGTTCCATTGTCGGTGCATGTGATATAACTGATTCCACCACATATATCCTTACGGCCCTATGTGTATCTCTATCCTTCAACATGGCCCTCACATCCTCCTCACTCTTTATTCTCATCAACTCATTTCTTTTTTGCTTCCTATAATATAATTGCAAGTTACCTTGAGGATCTCATGCACCAAGTACTTTATCAATCATCTTTCTTGTAAATAATGAAGGACGAACATAGTCCACAATCAGTACCACTCCATGCTCGTAACTCACATTGTTTGGATTGTCGAAGAATATGCCTTGGTGATGTAGAACCAGTGTAAAGTAATCTCAACCATGGCCTTCAATATACAATAAAACACTTCAAAAGTTGTTCTAATACTTTTGATAGGCCCGAAAACCATAACGCATAAACTAGGGATTATATAAAGTACCGTAAACAGGAGCCTCTTCTTCAGACTCCCTGAATCTTGGATGAAGCATAATCTACAGGATTGATTACCTAAATTTTCACAAGAACCCCTATTTTCAGTAATCTCTACGTAAAACTCGAAAATGCACAAACATCTCTACGTAAAACCCAAAATCATGAAGCTTTATTACTTACCTATGCTTCAGAATCGTAGAAACACCACATGCGACGTGTTTGATGGGTGAAATTATCGGAGAAAATGGAGTTTTGTGAGGGTTTGGGCTCGGGAAGTTGCAAGGTGCCGACATACGAGAAGTAATGGTTTGGATTGCTTGAATGAAACGTCAGTTTTTATTTTGGGTTCTAAATCTGCCCTCAACTTAAAATACAATTGAGTTTTAATTACACGTGATAACAGCTGAAGTTAACTAAAACAGACAATAAGAACGAGTTTGGCAAATAATTGAGAAGGTAAGGGTGAATTTGTCAAAAAATGATATGTAGGTACATATTACGCAAGAAGTGAAAGGTAGAGACCAATTGTTCCATTACCCTTACAAATTGGGTTACTAATTATCACATGGAGGGGTTCACAAATAATTTATTGTGTGTGGCCCCCTCCATGTGAGGGTTAGTAAATCTATTTGTGCAAATTTGTTTGTACATGTAGTATAGTCAATTTGTGTATTGCGGGAAGTTACAAAATTGCACTTGGTATCAGCGTCCTAAAAAACGTAAAGCGTGAAGAAGCAGCGAGTCTGAGCTTTAAGCTTAAGCGCAAAAAAGCTCGCAATGTGCGAGCGAAGCGTGAGTGAAGTGCAAAGCATGACGAAGTATGAAGGTTAAGCTTTAAACTTAAGTGAACCTAAACGTAAGTGTTAGCGAGCTTTTTAGAATATAGCTCGGTATATGAAGAGTTGCATTATATAAATTTTCTATTTACGCCCAGTTTATTAAAATATTTGTGTTTAACATGTTTTTTATGTTTTCGAGGTAAAATATATGATTGAAAAGTGGAATGAGAAAATATGTGTGAAAAAAGTAGCTTGAGAAATTGCGTTGTTTGCCAAACAGAGGCTTAGAAATTTAATTTTATTAACTTTTGTCTTTCTATGCCTTGTTTGGTAGATATTAAAATAAGATTTTTAATGGATTTTGATAGTGAATAAATATGTGGTGCGAAATTTTGGATCTTATGAGTTGTGTGTTTGAAATTAATTGTCAACTTAAAATAAAATATTAATTTTAAGACATGTTTGGTAATGTGATTTTTGGTAGTTTTCGTAATTTTTTTATATTTTTTGATAAATATATGGTTTAAAAATGTTTGAAAAGACAAAACCTATAGTCTTGAGTAAGAATGAATTTTTAAGATTGAGTTAGAAAAATTGAGGTTAAAAAAAATCATTTTATCAAACAGACTCTGATTGGTACCAAATAGGAGCAGTCCAGATTTGTCATTTTCTATTTTCAATTTCCAGAACACCTAAAACTTGTTCTCTTTCGTATTTTCGAAATCGCATTTTTGAAAACAAGAGAAGAATTTATAAAGAAAACTCAAAATGAATGTTTTCGATGTTTTTAGTGTAAAAAATTAAATGAATTTTTTTTTTTTTTTTTTTGAAATAAATTTTCGAAATGACAAAGCAAATATATTTTCAAAAATAATAATAATAATGATAATAATAATAATAATAATAATAATAATAATAATAATAATAATAATAAAGATTAAAATACAAAATTGAAAATGAATTCAAAAAACATCAAGAAGGATCACTTAACAGTTAACAATCCCACGTTTCACTTCAATTTTCAATTTTGAAAGGGATAATTTTTTATTTGACTGATGGGCCAGCAAACAAGAAATTACAAATATATATATATATAAATAAATAAAACCCAGGTTAGATAGAACAAGGATAGTGCGGAATAAATTGAAGAAACAATAATCAAAATGCAGAAAAAGATTCAATTGAAATGAAACAATTGAAATACTTGAACAACAAATTGAAATATTGAAAGTATATTGAAATTATAACGCTGAACGTTACAATGATATTTTGAAATGGAGAAATTAATTGTAATGGCTAATTAACTCTCAGAGTAGCAAACACTCTTGGAGTAACTCTAACTCTCCCAATTAACTCTGCCTAACAATTGAAATGAACCCTTACATTTATAGAAGACTAGAAATGAAAAAGGTACATCAGAATATTGAATAATTGAACTACAGCTGGAAAAGTCTTGATTGAACAGTGATTGAACAGTGCTCTGTCGACTACTTTCCAAAAAGTAGGAATCTTGAACAGTGATTGAAGATTGAAAGTCGTTGATTGAACAGTGACTTGTCTGCAGCTTTTCCAAAAGCTAGCCAACCACTCCATCAACTCCACCGAAAGTTTGAAAAAGCAAAAATCTCATTTGTCCTTTTATGAAAAGAAATGATTCTTTGGATAAAGTGGACATTGATTTTTAACTTTGATTATTTTGAGTGAAAATTCTTTTGATTTTTGAACGCGATATTCTCTGATATCATCAAGGAAACTGCGTCCACGTAGTCATTTGGTAGTTTGAATATTTGAAAGATTTTCATCGTAGTCATTTGCGAGAAAATCATCTTCATTTTGATAGAAACTGTCTTCGACGTTGAAATCCGCCTCTGAACTGGTTTCTGAGGAATCTTGAACTGAAGAAGCATTTTCAGCAAGAGTAGCAATTTTCTCTGCTAAAATTGATATTTCTTCAGGGCTGGTGCATTTTGCAAGAAGTGCTAATAATCTACCCTTTTCGGCAAGAAAATCAGCATGTTTATCTTGAAGCTTTTTTGATGGAAGTCCTTCATTTGATTTTTGATTAATCCATGATTGAACTGCCTTGGGACAACAATTTGTTTCATGAAATTTTGCCCACCATTTTATTTTGAATCTCCTAACAATCCTTTGAGGACTGAAGGAATCAGTATTTTGAAGAAGAAAAAAGTCCCAACAAAGAATCCATGAGACTTTGAAATTGAAGGAAAATTGAAGGAGAAGATTCTCCTGAGACTTAAGCAAATCTTTAGCCTCATTTTTGAAATGTTTGAATCCTTGAAGAGAGAGACTGGGTAGAATACTTTCTTCAAGTCCAAAATAATTAAACCAATTTTGAAACCATTGGGGAAAATTATTTTGGCAATTTTGATGAAAAAGGATGAACCAAGAATGATTCACTGGTCTAAACAAAAAGGCATTAAACCAGGCATCTTGATAATCCAAGTAATTGAATTTTGAAGAGAAAGTTTCACCTTTTGCAAGGTTCATCTTTTTCTCAATCCAAGGTTGCTGTCCCCAGTCATCATATGACAAAACCTTGACAATTGAACATTTTGAAAAATCAATTTCTTGAGGATTTTCTTTATTTTGAGTATGAGTAATAATGGCTGATCCAGTTTTGAGAAGGATCTTTTCATAAAACTCACGGTTCTTTTGAATTGATGTTGGCATGAAATGGAAACCTGAAGGAAAAATATTTGATAAACAATCATTGTAATCAGAATATTTTTCAATCCAAGAAGGTTCCAAAGTAAGAACAGAAAGAAAGGGATTTTTGATGGTATATTGAAAAGGGCTTTTATTGATTTCAGGAAGTTTTCCTGAACCAGTAAGAACGGCTTTTTTGTAGTTTGAAGGTCTTGGCTTTTCTGGGGTTTGAGGAATTTTGCCAAGAACAGAGAAATTGTTTGAAGTGGAAATTTGAGGAATGTTTGAAGCAGAAACACTTCTGCTGGAAGTTTGAACAAAGTCTTCGATTGAAGGAAGAGGAGTAAGAGCAACTTTCTTGCCCTTATTTTTGTTTTTTGAGGAAGTGGCCATGGAGGAAGCCATGTCTTCAAGAACTTTGTTGTACCAATCAATCTTGATACCTTTTGTTTGAACACTCTTTTGGGGTGGCCTTTCAGTCACTCGGAATCTCTCTAATTTATAGGGAAATTTCTCCGTGAAACAGTTATCCCAAAAATTATTTTGAAAAATTTTGTTTTTTGAAAAGTAATTTTGAAAACAGTTTTTGTTACTAGAATAGTAAAAATACTGTTGTTTTTGAATTGATTCAAAAGGAATCGACTGTAGGTTTCCCTCACCGATCCCACCTAATCCTATGTCTGACACAGCTGTTTGGACATGGGAAAAAGTCTTTGAAGCAATAATGAAAAGGATACCAATAATGACACTTTTGACAAAGGTGACAAAGGTGTTTTCTGGGACCCACGACTTTTGACAATTTTGGTTTATTTTGAGGAGTGGGAGACACTCGTGATTGTCTTTTGAAAAGGAATTAATAAAGAAAGATTCTTTATTAATGGATCCAAGGAAATTTTGAGGAAAGTGATCTGTCAATTTGTCTTTTTTGAAAATTGAAGATTCTTTCTTTTTGAAATTTCTGAAATTAATATTCTTAATTTGAGAAATCGATGTTCTTTTGAAATCATGAACATCTGCTGGAGATGTATGATGCATGAATTTGAAAATCAAATTTTGACCGAAAACATTGGTCTGAAGACCTTTTTCGTTAGCTTGAAAAGGGGTAATTTGAACGATGAAAGGGATCCCAAGAATTGCTTCTTGATCCAAATCTTTCACCAAAAGAAACTCATTTTTGAAACAAATGTTTGATTTGAAAACATGAGCTTTTGAAAGTTTATATTGAATGTTGAGCTTTTTACCTCCTGCTCCGTAGAGACGTTCGGTAGTTTGCTCAAAGAATTTTGTAGGTATTAATCCTTCTCTGATGCAGTATTGATCTGCTCCAGAATCAATTAATACTCTGGTGGTAATTTGAAAAGACTTGTCAACGACAATTGTCATTTGACAGTACCATTTTTGAAGTTGAATTCGATTAATAACATTAATCCGTTCTTCATCAGTTTGAAGAGGACTAAAATCATTAATACGGGAATCAGAGGATTCTTCTTCTTCTGAAGAAGAAGAATCAGAATTATTTTGATTTTGAATATTTGAAGAGGAATTTTTGAGAATGGTAACATCAAGTTTAATTTCTTTAACCTGACGTTCCAAAAAGGAAATTTGAGACTTCATTTCCCTCACTTCTGATTTCAAATCAGAGGATGAAGATTTAGAAGTAGATTCTTGATTAAATCGTTTTAGTATTTCTTTCATACTAAATGATTCATGGGTTTTTGAGGAAGAAGGAAGGAGCGAAGAGAACTTCTTCTTTAATTGAGGATTGTCAATCTGCTCAATTATTTCTTGAATAAGTTCTTCTTCTTTTGTAAGAACATTTATGGTTTTGCAACCACAAATACCTTTACCTTCACAAGGATGAGAAGAGGAGGAAGAATTAGATTCATTATCAGAATCTTCTTGATACTGATAAATTCTTTCTAATTCAGAATCATCATCAGATGATGAATGAAGAAGATTGAGAAGTTCAATCTTAACATCTTCGTCAACTTGAAGATTGTTAATCTTGTTCTTCATGGGACATTCGTTTGAATAATGACCAGTTTGATGACACTTGAAACAAGTGACTTTGGCTGAATCACCAGTTTTTTGAAAATGTTTTGGTTTTGATTGAAATTTTTGAAAAGAATTCTTTTGAAAAGATTTTTGAAATTGAGGATGAGATTTTGAAGAAAATCTTTTGGAATTTTGAAAATTTCGTTTCCTCAGAAATGAAGGAAACTTCTTCTTGTTTTTTGAAGAAGGAGGAAGAATTTTTTCAAAACCGTATTGTTCACAGAATGAACCCAACTCATGCTTAGACCCAAAACTTTCAGATTTGAGTTTGGCTTTGAGTTTGATATCATTACAGAGGGCTAGGCCTTCCCTATTGACGTAACTAACAAGTTCGCCATAAGTCAAGTCGCCAAAGGGAATTGAATTGTTAAATTGAAGTTTGATTGAATTGCGAACTTTCTCTGCAAAAAGTTTAGGAAGTCCAGATAGAAATCTTTCTTTCCAGAACTCTTGATTGCAGTCATCGCGAAGCATGACTCTGGTAAGGAAGATATCCTTATACCATCTGAAGTCGTGCAATTTTGGACAAGATAAATTCATCAGAATTTCTGACGATCTATCCTGGAGGAATTCAGGAGATCCAATAAAATGTTTGATAATGGCAAAGACAAGGGTCGTCAATGTATCAGGAACAACATGATCATTTTCGGTTTTAGTGGCATTAATAACCTCTAAACGACTTGCATCGTTAAGATAGTTACTCCACCATCCCTTTAATTGTCCAGTGAAGCCAATAATAAGATTATTACAAGCATTCACTTCATCAATTCTTTGACATCTGTAAGCATTGAAGCAAACATACATTTTATTGATAGTTTGAATAATCTGGAATTTCGTCATTCCATCAATATTCCATTCAACGATTTCGTCGCCTGAGTATGTCTCAGTGACTTTCCTTCTAAAAGATGATTCTTCTAAAAGTAAATCTGGTTGAGTAGGACGAGAGTAGAATGTTGGAAGTTTTGAAGATTGAAATTTCAATCTGTTTACTTGAAGAGGTGCTTCTTCAACAAATTGGTTTTCGACATCTGAAATGTCAATTGTGTTGGTATTTTTTGAAGATGCGGACATTTTTGAAAATTGAGAGGCAAGCTCTTTAATCACTGCAGAATCAGTGTCTAAAGATTTCTTACCAAGATCAGGAGTAAGATTGGTTGGTTTGAAAAGCAACCTTTGATTACTCGAGGAAGATGAAGAAGAGAGAGAATCTCTAATGAAAGAAAAAGCATTAGAGGGAATTTTGAATTTGGCTTCAGTTTCAGAATTGGCTTCAATTCTGGTTAACTGATTACCAATAGTTTGAAGAACAATATTTGTGTAATTGTTCTAAATTTGAAGATTTCTGACATCAACAGTTTTGGCTGCTGTATTGTCAATCCTATCTTCAGGAATTTGTTTGAAAGGGAATCATTTTGAAGTGATTCTTCAGTATTTTGAAAATTGTTTGACAAATTATTAGCTCTATTTCTAGAACTACCAGATCCTTTGAACCAACTGGAAAAAGAAGACATTTTTGAACAAGGTAAGCTTGAAAGGTATTACTACCTGCAGATTGAAAGAGTTACAGATAGAATGAAGGTCGGACTTTTACCTACTCCCTCCACGTGGTCTTACACGAGTAAAAATCCTCTCAAAATTCTTCTTATTGTCTCTCAAAAGTCAATAATGAAGCAATTCTCTTTTCTCAAGAATCTTCATCAAATTACAATTGTAATACTTGCCATGTATTACATCGTCTCTTCACCTTTCAATATCAAGCCGCAAGATGGTATGAAAACTGTATCATGTCTCAAAGATACTGGGGTTCTCCATTTTGTAGAATCAATATTTGGCAAAAATACTTTGAAACTGTTAATGATTTCTACGAAAATATTAACAGATTCGTTCTTCACTTTGCAATTTTTCATCATGCTTTTGGTGAATTTGCAAATGAATTTTAATGTTTTCAAAATTTGGTACTACTGTGCCTCAGAAGTCAGTAGCTATTCCAGTTCAAACGGTAACTGTAATATACAAATTTAGTTTGGATGAATCAAATTCATTCGCTGTAATATACAGAGTATATTACAAACTCTTGGGTACGAATCTCAACATTCGTGCTCTTCGTTCGTCTCCAAGAAACGAATCGCTTCTTATGGAGGTGAATGATCTTCATACTAACACCATGATTCCTAAGAGAATTCCATGGAATCTTCAAACTAGGAGCTTAGAATGGGATATTCTAAGAGCTTCCAAACCGGAACCTCCTCCTTCATCTGATACTCCTAATCAGATTCTTTCATTTCCTGATGGAAGTGTTAGGATGATCTTTGGAGAATCATCAAACAACTCTTCAAACATTTCAAGATCTAGTTCATCTAAATCTTTTCAAAATTTTCAAAATTCAAATGTTTTTCCTTCAAGATTCTCAAATTCATCCAGCAGACTCAAAGATGTCAACTTTGAATCTGTTATCCCAAAACCTCAATATTCTGAATCTGAACAAGATTCACCCACTGCATCTGACATGCAGCCTCCTTCTGAAGACATTCCTCTTCTGAGAAAGAAAAATCACAGAAGAAGTTTATCTTCTCAACTCAACGTCATTTCTTCTAGCATTGATAGAAGATATGAATTCAAAAAAGATCAGTCTCCTAAGGTGAAAAACCTAAGGAAACTTTTTCGTCAAACTTTTTCAAAAGAAGAAATTGAATCTTACTGGGAAGAGTTCTTTGCTCAACCAGAAGATATTTCATTTTTCAAATGGATTAATTTCAAAGTTTTTGGCAAACAAAAGAAGCCTTCAAAATATTCTTCCAAGCCCAAATCCCCTTCGAAATCCAAATTCATTCAAACTTCATCTTCAAAAGAAAAAACTTGGAAAACTTCTTCCAATCAAACTTTCAAATCGGAATATCCTCCTCTTGAAGAGATCGTTTTTCCTCATGGGAATGCAGAAGTTACTGCGTCTCCTTTCAAACAAATTCCTGAAAATAGGATTGACAATAAATCAGCCAAAACTGTTGATGTCAGAAATCTTCAAATTCAGAACAATTACACATATTGTTCTTCAAACTATTGGTAATCAGTTAACCAGAATTGAAGCCAATTCTGAAACTGAAGCCAAATTCAAAATTCCCTCTAATGCTTTTTCTTCCATTAGAGATTCTCTCTCTTCTTCATCTTCCTCGAGTAATCAAAGGTTGCTTTTCAAACCAACCAATCATACTCCTGATCTTGGTAAGAAATCTTTAGACACTGATTCTGCAGTGATTAAAGAGCTTGCCTCTCATTTTTCAAAAATGTCCGCATCTTCACAAAATATCAACACAATTGACATTTCAGATGTCGAAAACCAATTTGTTGAAGAAGCACCGCTTCAAGTAAACAGATTGAAATTTCAATCTTCAAAACTTCCAACATTCTACTCTCGTCCTACTCAACCAGATTTACTTTTAGAAGAATCATCTTTTAGAAGGAAAGTCACTGAGACATACTCAGGCGCCGAAATCGTTGAATGGAATATTGATGGAATGACGGAATTCCAGATTATTCAAACTATCAATAAAATGTATGTTTGCTTCAATGCTTACAGATGTCAAAGAATTGATGAAGTGAATGCTTGTAATAATCCTATTATTGGCTTCACTGGACAATTAAAGGGATGGTGGACTAACTACCTTAACGATGCAAGTCGTTTAGAGGTTATTAATGCCACTAAAACCGAAAATGATCAGGTTGTTCCTGATACATTGACGACCCTTGTCTTTGCCATTATC